>JAIGNY010003089.1:352500-688581 GCA_020152595.1 Chiridota heheva
TATTATTATTATTATTATTATTATTATTATTATTATTATTATTATTATTATTATTATTATTATTATTATTATTATTATTATTATTATTATTATTATTATTATTATTATTATTATTATTATTATTATTATTATTATTATTATTATTATTATTATTATTATTATTATTATTATTATTATTATTATTATTATTATTATTATTATTATTATTATTATTATTATTATTATTATTATTATTATTATTATTATTATTATTATTATTATTATTATTATTATTATTATTATTATTATTATTATTATTATTATTATTATTATTATTATTATTATTATTATTATTATTATTATTATTATTATTATTATTATTATTATTATTATTATTATTATTATTATTATTATTATTATTATTATTATTATTATTATTATTATTATTATTATTATTATTATTATTATTATTATTATTATTATTATTATTATTATTATTATTATTATTATTATTATTATTATTATTATTATTATTATTATTATTATTATTATTATTATTATTATTATTATTATTATTATTATTATTATTATTATTATTATTATTATTATTATTATTATTATTATTATTATTATTATTATTATTATTATTATTATTATTATTATTATTATTATTATTATTATTATTATTATTATTATTATTATTATTATTATTATTATTATTATTATTATTATTATTATTATTATTATTATTATTATTATTATTATTATTATTATTATTATTATTATTATTATTATTATTATTATTATTATTATTATTATTATTATTATTATTATTATTATTATTATTATTATTATTATTATTATTATTATTATTATTATTATTATTATTATTATTATTATTATTATTATTATTATTATTATTATTATTATTATTATTATTATTATTATTATTATTATTATTATTATTATTATTATTATTATTATTATTATTATTATTATTATTATTATTATTATTATTATTATTATTATTATTATTATTATTATTATTATTATTATTATTATTATTATTATTATTATTATTATTATTATTATTATTATTATTATTATTATTATTATTATTATTATTATTATTATTATTATTATTATTATTATTATTATTATTATTATTATTATTATTATTATTATTATTATTATTATTATTATTATTATTATTATAATAATTATCATTAATATTATTTATTCGGGGGAGGAAGATAAACGATACTAAACAACCCTTTCGCCCGCCTCCATATTGAAAAGAAATCGCCGCTACTGCGCCATACGATTTTTTTTAAATTATAAATATCGGTATAATAATAACTAAGTCATTTTGATGTTAAGATAACACGTAGCCTAATCATGTTCGTTTGCACGCAAACGCGACCTTTGGATTATAAACATCGGGACTATGGAACGCCATTTTACCACTACTCTGGAATTTCAGATATCAAGAATTGTGTTTTGGATATACAGATATCCAAAATTGAATTTTTGATATCCAAAATTGTCTTATCAGATATCCAGAATTATACTTTTGATATCAAAAATCCCGATTAAATCTTAAATTTTGGAATCTTAACAGTGCCAGTAGCACCTGCACCCCGGACCGGATCCGGGGTGACCGACTGGAAGTCTTCGTCGACATTCCTAGCCCTAACCCAGTAACCGCGAACTCAACATTGTCTATTAGCCGAAGCATGGCTAATACATATTGACCACGACCCGATCCCTGCATGACATGTGCATTTGCTGTGCAGACTTTTAATTGCCGCGTGACGTAGTTATGACCTGCAATGAATACTCCTACTGCACATGGAATTTCAGATATCCAAAATTGTATTTTTGATATCTAAAATTGAAAATTCTAAATTGTATTTAGGATATCAAAAATTGTATTTTGGATTATTTCAGATATCAAGAATTGTATTTTGGATATCAAAAATTTTGGATTAAATTATAAAATGGCGTTCTAGAATGTCGTTTTAGCATTTAATCTGGAATTACAGAAATCTGAAATGAAATTCTAGTTTTTGATATCTAATATTCAATTTCAGATAGCCATAGTTCTATTTTTGATATCTGAAATTGAATTTTGGATATCAAGAACTCATTTTGAACGATGTCTAATTTTCGATATCTGGATTGAATTTTTGATATCCAAATTACAATTCTTGATATCTCCAAAATTGAGTTTTCAATTTTTGATATCTGAAATTCAATTTTAGATACCCAAAATGGAATTTTTGATATCCCTAAATGTAGTTTTGGATATCTGAAGTTAAATTTCAGATGTCCAAAATAATTCCCAGATATTCGTGATTCAATTCCAGATATCCAGAATTTAATTAAAGATATTAAATTTTCGATATCTTAAATCAGTTTTAGATATCTTTTAATTCTGGATGTCTGGAAATGAATCACGAATATCTGGAATTATTTCGAATATCAAAAATTCAATTCCTGATATCTGAAATTCAATTTTGGATATCCAAAATAGAATTTTGTATACCCAAAATGTAGTTTTGGATATCTGAAATGAAATTTCATAATTTCAACCGAAAAAAGTGTTTAAAATCTGAGGACGAAGTCTTGGTAGGGGTGAATCCCCGAAAGATCCACGTTTCTCGTGATGATTTTGATTTTAAAATTGTTTTTAAAATTGAAACATGTCAAATCAAAAAGAAAGTCCCCGCAAGCCCTGCATTTCTCGTGATTTTGGTGGCAAATAATTGCTTATTAGTGTCAAATCTAGATAGGGATCCAGGAGCGAAGCTCCCGAAAGTCCTACGTGTCTCGCATAGGTGTACGGGTAAATGTAATGTTTTATTAAGAGGGAGGTGGGGGGAGAACATATTTTTCTGGAATATTCAGCAAGATTGATAAATTGAACGATTTTAGCCTGTCATGATTATGTTGCTAAAATCCACGTTCCATGTCCCCTCATTACCCATTCCCATTACCAAAGATAAGAAGGCCAAATCACATAAGTTGGTCAAAGCTTTCTTTAAAGGTATATGGACGTGTGGCAGCAACGTATGCTTAATTGCTTTAAAATCCATGAAACTGATGAAAATAGCACAAAATTTTATCCAAATCGATTAAAAATTGACCTTTTTAGCTGTTTAGAGCATTTTGAATTTTCAAGCCAAAATATGCACATTTGTGTTCCTCTTTAAGTTCCTCTTATGATGTATGACAGGGCTGCAGGGCAGAAGTTCCTATTTCCTTATGTAAACCCTTGTTTTTTTTATATTGGTAGCCACGCATTTGTGAAAAAATGGAAAGGAATTTTAACCAAATGATTTTTAGGTGTTGACCATACCCTTGACCAAAATCCAACAGGAATAGACTTTGACATCATTTTCAGGAACTGAAATTTACGAAGGAAATATAAAGAATTACATAAAGCTTTTCAGCTGGTCATACATTACAAATCTAACACAAATTATGCATTTACTGCAGATTGCTCAAACTTCAAAAACAAGATTGAAAGACTTTTGCGTTTAGAATTTAATGCTCTTTCTCGGTTAAAGATCTCTCTAGGCGTCCATAGAACGGCCTTTAAGTGAAAATTGAGGGGTTTTTTTATATTTTCTATCTCAGAACTTACAAGGAAATGTGATCGTGTTAATTTTCAGCCATTTTGGGGCATCAAAGACAACAAATCTTTAGGGCTTCCGAGGTTTTTGCCAAGGGGCCCCTCTGGATTGACCCAGGACCCCACGACTTTTTCCCCGGGACCCCATGATTTTCCCCTCAGAAACCCACGATTTTGTTTTATCTCATTACCCACATATACACATATGTGGGTGATGAGATATTGTAGTCACTTTGCTGTATATATGCAAATAACTGCCTATACGTCCTATATTACATGGTTACCCCCTTGATATTATGGGGGTCCACCAAGGGGTTTCATATGATGACCTAATATTAGGGGTTATAAGTTTTTGGAACGGGACAAAATGGTGTGTTTTTGCGCGTCTGTGGGTGGGTTTGTGTGTGTGTGTGTACGTGTGTGTGTGTGTGGGTGGGTTTAGACCTACCAACTGATGACATTCGTATGTTTACACACCTTCAAAGCAATGACACGCACACAACTGATGACGTCCTCGGTTGTTTTTAGTTCTAAAAATGGCTTGTTTTCAAAACTATTATGACTAAAACACTGCTCTAGTTCAGTTTTTTTGCATTTTAGTACATGTCACCTGTTAGATAGGATAAGTTAAAAAATACGAGTGTAACCTAAATTTCTAATACCGCCATCCCATATATGTGCTGTATATTGATTGGTTACTACTTGTATAGGATTACGCTCACGTCATCAGTTGTAGGGTCTATACATGTATAGGTGAGTGGTCACCAGTTATATAGGATTATGGATACGTCACCAGTTGTAGGGTCTACACACGTATGGGTGGGTGGGTGACACAACATACCGTACATTACAAAATATCCCAATCTTTCGTGTTCTGGTTGGAAAAGTATCCCATACTGGTTGCTTGTACCATAAGTTTCAATGGGGCAGATGATTAGTTATATGCTACCTTGATTGCCTGCTACCTTGATTGCCTTTTACGGACTTTTAAAGTTAAAAAGAAAATCAAGCCATATATTGTGACACCGTTACGGGATTACAGGGAGGGGGGGGTTAGAGGGGGAGGTTAAGAATGGGGGGGGGGGGTAAAGGGGATAATCAGAGGGTTGTTAAGATAATGAAAAGTTTGATAAAGATCACATAACTTCGATCAGATAGTTGTGGCCCCTTTTCGTGGATTTAAAGTGGCTATTCCAGTGTCATTCTGAACTTCGCTTGTTGGGCGGGCATGTTGGCTTGTTTTGTAGTAAGTCTGTGTAGGCCTAATAGTACTACAGTGCTGTTTGCGTGAATACTAATGCACAGAGCGAAGTGTTAGACATAAGGGTTTGTTCACGCCAGACCAAATGTTGTGCATGCGCCTCATCACGGGGGATATGCGATTGGAACTGCTATTGCCCGTCCATTGGAGGGGCGGGGGCGACGTAATGGGATGAGGACCACGCCTGGCAGCGCTTTTTTTTCTTCTGCAGACCAGAATTGATATTACAGGTTTTTTCAGCCAATCATATACAAGAATGACGATGACGTAATTAAATATTAATGTTCATATACAACTTATGACATATCGTCTCCCAAAATAATTTGGGACTTAGTAATTCCATGACCGTGAATAACATTACTTTGCCGGAAAACAATGGAAAAAAACCTGACACCACAGATATGGCACAATTTGAAATGTGCTACGAAACGAATCCTCCTTTGAATATCGAGGAAGTAGTTAACAATATCTCGGTAAGTGGTGTTCTGAGTGAAGTTCTAACACTCGCTCCTTGTATGAAAATTAAGACATAATTCATAAAGTAGTAGTTAAGCGACTTTTCCTTGCATTAAAGTTACAGTAGTGTTTGCACTATGGAGTATGGGAGTAACTATAGAATACCCTGCAAATTAAAAGCTCCCTTTTTTAAGGTGGGGTGCGTAGTCGTAGTGAGTTTCATTGTTTGTTTTATTGGGCCCTAACTTCCTAAGTCCCATATCATTTTCCCTTTTGGACAAAACGTTTCAAGTTTACACTGGGGAAGCGTGGAATATGCATCCTAGTTTCTAAATATGCCTTTGCAATTTGCACAAAGATGGCGTAATGACAGCCAAAAGTACTAGAAATGGCTAGTTTGAAGTTTTAAATCTTACTCATTTTCACTCAAATAATTTGACAGTTGCGAAATCAACTTTAAAAAAAAAAAAACATTAATCGTAGCATATATATATATACAGCAGTTCAGATGGTGTCTGCCAACGTATATGAATATGCAACGTTGAACGTCCTAATGTTGTATATGAATATTTATATTTAATTACGTCATTGTCATTCTTGTACATGGTTGGTTGAAAAAATCTGTAATGGCAATTCTAGTCTGCAGAAATAAAGACGCCGCCTGGCTGCGTGGAGCATGATTGCAGGCAATTGGTGTGTTGCTGGAAGTTGCAGGGGCGGAGAATATAAGAGATAGAGGGAGCTGAAGGGGGTACTAATCCTAAATGGTTGGGCTGGAAATGCCAAGTATGGGCAGAAAGAGGATTGAAAACTATAGAGATTACGCCATGTCCAAGAATCACAGGATGCGAGAATGATTAGTTAAATTTTCTGTCGAGAAAAAAAGTTACGTGGGCTTAGCGAATTAGAGACAACGGCGAAATGTAGCCACGCACTCCACTAGTGTGAATTGGTCAGAGAGTGACATGTGAGGAAACATGTTGATCCCACAAAATCCTATAGGCCTATTTATCCCGCGATAGGTCTTTGCCAGCTCAAGGCAGCAGGCACCTCAGATTAAATGATGAAAATATGAAGAAATAATAGATTGATCAATATATTTGACCTTTTGTTGCAGGTCTTTATGTGTCGCCGTCACGTGACAATTGTGCATCTTTTAATATTCTTTAATTCTGTAAATCATAAAAATAAGAAAATGTTTTCGGCAGGTCAACTGTGACATGAAAATTGGGCATATTTTAAGGTTTTTGAGACATTCTTGATTATTTTGTGAAATTTGTATAAATCTTAGTTTTGAAAGGATATTTGGCTACAAATCAGTCTCAATAGACACCAGAAGAAATTTCCCAAAAAGAGAATTAATTGATTTGTCATTCCTGCGCAGATATTGTTCACAGTTTTGAAATTGGTTCTTTAAAACATAAATTGTAACTTCTGCATATTTTTGAATTTTGAAAATCTTAAAGGCAAGATATTGTGTTCTCATTGGCAGTAATATACAATAACAGTCAGCGTTTCTGATTGGTCTTACCAAAATAAGGACAACCAATCAATACCTGCCGCGGATGTGACCATGCACACTGTGCATACATACTTAAATAGAAACAATCCACACCCGTATGTATCATAAAGATATAGATATCACAATTTTACAAATATAAGTGAGGCGAGATTGTCTCTTTAAACTATAGACAACGTTTTTTATTTTCGTTTCTTTTTTTTTTTAAAGACGGGTAATTACAATTGGGCATCTTTAAATATGTTAAAATCTATAAAAAAAAATAAGAAAAACAAATTAATTTTTGGGCCAGGTCTTTATGTGTTGCTGTCATCACGTGATAATTATGCATCTATTAAAGATTTCGAAAAATACTTGCATATTTTGAATTTTTCGAAAAAGTTTCGTGCAATTTACATTATGGCAAGAATTTATATATCTGAAAATCTCAAAAAATGTCATCATATCATACTGTGTAAAATGTTCGATGGAGAAAAATGTTTTTTTCTCCTTTAAAAATTTAATATTTCGCTTGTTCCGTACTAAGTACAGATCACGTGATATTTGCAAATGTTTTGAAAGATTCATGTTATAACCCCCCTCCCCGCCTTCTTTATCCCCTCATCCTTCCACACCACTCCCCTGCATCCGTTTTAAAGTAAAATAATATAAGAAACAATGTGATTTTTGGCTAAAATGTGGCCAAAATTGTCAAGCTGAAGCTTAGTGTGGGTTTGTAAGCTAACACTACATTTTCCAACCTTAACTCGCATTTTTAAGCCTAACATTAATATTTTTAATATTAACGCAGAATATTTAAGACATAAGCTATGAAATTTCAAACCCTAACATGCTTTTTTAGGTCAAACAATGATTTCTTTTAACCCTAATGCAGAATTTTAAAGCTAAACTGTACAATTTCAAACCCTAACGTACATTTGTAGGTCAAACACTAATTTGTTTTAACCCTAACGCAGAATTTTAAGACCTAAACTGTGAAATTTTAAACCCTAACGTGCATTGTTAGGTCAAACAATGATTTGTTTTAATCCTAATGCAAAATTCTAAAACCTAAACTGTGAAAAAAATTTGATTATCGGTAAAATTTCTTCAGTTTTCAGGAAAGACTCTTCAATGTTTGGGATTTTTTTTTTTAATTTTGGGCAATTTCTTTTATTCTCGTGAAATTCTCGGAAATTTCCTTCATTTTGGGGCAATTTTGTTTGTTTTCGATTTTCGGTAAATTACTTCAATTTTCGAGAAATTTCATGCAATGTTTGGAAAATCACTTTCAATTTTTAAGAAATTTCTTTCATTCTCTTGCAATTTTCTTCAATTTTCGGGAAATTTCCTTCAATGTTTGTGATATTCCTTTGAATGTTTGGAAAATTTCGTATATTTTGAGTAAATTACTTCAATTATTGGGAAATTCCATCCGTGCTTTGAAAATCGCTTTCCATTTTTGAGAAATTTCTTTCATTCTCGTGTAATTTTCAGTTACTTTTCTTCATTTTGGGGCAGTTTTTCTTCGATTTTTGGTAGATTTTCATCAATGTTTGGGAAAATTTCCTTTAATGTTTGCAATATCTTTTTCAATGTTTAGGAGAATACTTTTATTCTCGTGCAATTTTCTTCATTTTAAGAGCAAATTTTCTTCCATTTTCGGTACATTTTTATTAATTACTGGGAAATGTTGCCAAATTTCACCAAAACTTTCAATGATTTTGCCAAATTGTCCTTCATTTTTTTGTTAATAATTTCTTAATTTTCCCAATCGAAAGAAAACATGCAATTGGGAACGTGTAATCCTTTCAAGGAGTACGTTTTCTACTGCTTATAAGACCCCGAGTGCACCCTTGTCCCAATATGTTTCATTAATCATGACAAAACTGTTTATCAAGCACGTTATCACATCATCCATGGTTTGGTTTGGTTTGGCCCCTCTGATATCTTATCCTGGCTCTGTCCCTCGCTCTAGGGGTTCAAATCACCCCTCCAAAAAAGTTCTAACATTTTTCATTACCTCAATAATAACCACAACCCCCTCCTTGTGATTTTCCTAGACCTGCCCCTGGAAAGGTTATTTCGTCTTCTGTGAAGTCGTATCGAAAACATTGAACAAAATGACTACATAACGTCTATAATCATGGGCAGATGGGTGTCACCAGGAGATCAAAAGGCTCCAATTTTAGATATTCGTTCTGCTGCCAGTAGCCACGGTCTACTTGGCACTCATGTCCGCTGTCATTGTGGCCGACATCTTGTTTGCCATTTTATTTACCATCTTGACGGTCAACTTAGCAGTTTTTTCATCTACATCAATAAATCATTATTCGATTCAATTAGTATAATTTTCTGAACGCTGAATATTCCTTCAATTTTGGCAATCTTTCTTGAAGTATCATATGACTATTTTTAGTACAGAAGTTGGCAATTCAAAGCGGCAATTTCGGGGTTTGTATATACAGATATACCGTGCGCAACATTTCAGATTTGTTATGTTGTTTATATTACTCAAATAAATGTTAACACACACTTTAATTTTTTGACCCATATATCTATGTAATAGTTCTAAAATATATAGGAGAAATTTGCTAAAAGGGTGAATAGCCTTTAAGTAACTAATTTTCATGGTTATGTTTGAATACCAATGGAGGCGGCGATACTGACAACAGTCTTGGATAGAAAGCATTGTATATAAGCAAAGTTGTTAGAAACGGTGTACATAACTTCCTATTAAATGTTTGATGTGATTCGACTAATGATTTCACGCATATTTGGATGTAAACAGGAATGTTTTGAAATTTGTACATTTTGGCACACTTTTGGACGTCATTTCGGTTTTTAAATGGTAAAGCTACGACTTATGAACGTCTATCATGTAAAAATCATTTTCCTTTGGGAACTACATTAGAGGTTAAATAGCTACAATTTTCCCCTCAAAATGGTACCAACCTATCTGGCTTATGGACTAAATGTGCAGTTATCAATGTCACCCGCAAAAGACTTTTCTCATAAATATCTCTAAGGAAACCACCCCTTCGACCGTACCACATCCTTACAGGAGACATAACGTCTGATACAATCATTAGTTCATATGATAGAGGATACAATTCGTAACCAACTGCCAAAAACAGCAAGTCAAAATCTTATTCCTGTCTCAAGTCATTCATGTTTGAAATCGACCATGAGGGCTGCCATTTAGTTCAATTCTGCATTGAATATATTGTGCATGATGACATAAATTCCCCCAATAGGGACATAAGGATTATAATGTATTTCTTTATAAACGTGATTAAAGTCTTTATTCCAAAATGATGTGACACAGGGTTTTAACAGCATGTTTTGATAATTTCATGTGTACACAAAAATTTCCTTGACAATGCAGAAGAAAAATACACTTTTTTCTAAGCTAGAAAACTTGAGGTAGATTATACAGCAACAACATCCTGCTGGGCTGATGACATCATAATCTGCATGTTTTGAAATCAAAATGGCAGCTCCCATGGTACTATTAATTGTTAGCATTAAACTTTTTGATAATTACAAAAAATGTGTTAGATTGCTTCGAGAGTTATAAAACTTGGTCAGAAAATTTGTTACTTTCAATTCTAACATATGAAATAAGGTCTATGTCAGACTTTATGTCTCCTTTAACTAATACCTATGGCATAACTTTGGAACTCTCACATTGCTAATATGGTAACAAAATCTTTCAACATGGGTGCATGAGTCTGCAAATTCCTAGTCTGCAAATTCAAGTCTGCAGTCTGAAGAATAGTAAGACCCTTATCATTTGAACTTTCTGAATGGCTATGGAATGTCAATCATCTCATTATGATTTATTTTCATACCTATCACTGATTGAATGATTGTAGAGCCAATTGTGACCCTATATTTATATTACTGAAAGTATTTTGGAGAAAAAGGAGGCTCAAGTTTAACATGCAAGATTGATGCGAACCAGACATACGGTTTCAATAAATTTATAACTATTTTGTATAAATATTTATAAATATGAGCATTTGAAGATTTTAAAGTTAAGCCCCGCCTACTCATTAATATGCATGACATTACAACCAAAATCAATAGGGAACATCTACAGACCATGGACTATCGGTGTACCACATGACGTAAAAACAGAATATCAATCTTCAGATATTGTGCTTACAAGTTCTATTCAGCTAAATCAAATTAAGCCCGCCCACTATGCACATTAATGATATTAAACGATTTTATACAATAAACACATACACACTGGCTAACAACATAATTATACTGAATATGAAACAAATCAGACATGTGATTGTATTTCAATATTTTGTATATTAAGCCCCGACTACAGTACTCATTAATATGCATGATATCACCACCAAAACCAATAGGGCACATCTACAGACCATGGATTATCTGTGTACCAAATATGACATGCATCCAGTTTACCGTTCTTAAGGTACCTTGCTTACAAGCTCTTTTCAACAAAATCATGTTAAGTCCCGCCCACTATGCATATTATTCAAATTCAACATTTCTGTACGATGAACATGTACACACTAGCTAAAAACATAATTACACTCAATAAGAAACAAAGCAGACAGGCCTCCGTGGTGTAGTGGTTAGTGCTTTGTCTTCTCACCCGCACGTCCCGGGTTCGAATCATGGTGGGTCTGCAACTGGTTATTAAAGGCCGAGACTGTTAATATAATGTCGAGCACTGGATGCTTTCGGGACCTTAAGCCTTGCTATACTCTGCTATTCAGTTCTGAAAATATGAAGATATTTACACTAAGCCCGCCCAACCTACTCATTAATATACATGGCATCGTCTCCAAACAAAATGGCACATCTACGAACCATGGGCTATCTGTGTACCACGTATTACATGTATCCGGTGTATCCTTCATGAGATATCGCGCGTACGAGTTTGCTGGCACATACATACATACATACACACACGCACACGCACGCACCCACACACACACACTGGAACCAAATTTCAAAAAAATCCACTTCTAAGCATTGTCAGAATTTAAAATAAAATATCATCAAATCAGGTAAACTGTTGTTGCATCTACTAGAAAGCAAATTATATTTCGTATTCAAAATTACAAAATTAATGGAGTGTTTCAAATCATCTAACAAACAAAAGCAAACTACTGCTGAAGAGAAATTACAAATGTGCATTTAGAAATACCATTCCAAAATCCCACAACAAATACTTAAGGCTTTCGCTAACAATACCACAAAAAGTACACACAGGTGCTACTATGAAATTTACATTTAAACAATGTTAGCAACAAAAATTTGATGCAAAAATTGGAATTGGCAGAACGTAAAAATTATAATCTCACATGAACTGCAGGGATGTATGTGAAATGTGTGTACGTTGGCGGACTGTAGGGGGTGGGGGCTAATACACACGGCGCATCCCCTCCCTACGGGCCTGTAGTAGAGATGAATACCATAATAAGTAGTTAATGGTAAATCAATATTATCAAACCTACGAATATAATCATGATATAACATTGGGGTACCAAAATTATAAAATATTTCTCGAACTGTCTAATATAAATGGTATTACATCGTAAAGGCTAATTAAGCATAATGGGTTTATCAATTTTGAAAAACAAGTTAATCAAAACAATTTGCATACCAAAATTATGCTTGGGCAAACAAAATTTAGTCAACCCAGGCTTCACACACTTGTTTTATAAAACATTTGAAATACACGAGATGTTAGTCTTTATTTTAGTCAAGCTATATAATTGGTAAATGAGTTGATTAATATTGTACAAAATATTAATATAGAAAAATAACGAGGCAGAAAGTCCTAAACGGCAACATTTGTATACCTTAGGGAGCTTACAGTTGGAAGGTGAAAATACAAACAAGATTATCACACCGTCAGCTTTTTGAACAAGGGGCATGGCTATCAAGTTGGTATCAACTCATTAATGTTTAAGATTGGCACTCCTGTCTCCTCCATGATATTTGAAAACATCGTGCAAATGGTGGAAGATGGTGATCAATTATGTTCAATACACTTAAAAGCTTAAATCTAGTGAAGAAAAGGGCATGAGTATACGCAAGCCTTAATCTTACTGGTACATGTAATTAAATAGAGAGGTGAAATATTAAGAAAAAAATTGACCCGCTAATTTCAAAGAACATAATTTCTTTCAGAAAGGATTATAACTTCCTAATTTAGATGAATTGGCAGTAATCACAACTACTCTGTAAAGGGTACATAAAGTCCTTTAAAACAATGTCATATGCACAAGGTCCACGCCTGCACCCCCTCCCCACCCACACACACACACTCTACACATCAACCATATATTTATAGTTACAATGACTTCAATCAAAAAATTTCACAACATAAATACTTTTTCTAAATTAAAGTTCCACTTTTTAAAAGAAAAAAATCCCTCAACCCTTACATCACCTTAATTATGTGGACCTTGATGACTACTGCGGACCCAAATAAGCCAAACTCCCAAACCAATTCAAACCGACCCAAACCAAGTCAGACCGACCCAAACCAAGCCAAACCGACCCAACCCAAACCAAACCGACCCAAACCAAGCCAAACCGACCCAAATTAAGCCAAACCAAGCCAAACAGACCCAAACCAAGCCAATCCGACCCAAACCAAGCCAACCTAATCCAAATCAAGCCAAACCGACCCAAACCAAGCCAAACTGACCCAAGCCAAACAGACCCAAACCAAGCCAAACCGACCCAAACCAATCCAAACCAAGCCAAACTTAGCCAAACCGACCCAAACTGACCCAAACCAAGCCAAACAGACCCAAACCAAGCCAAAACAGACCCGAACCAAGCCAAACAGACCCAAACCAAACCGACCCAAGCCAAGCCAAACTGACCAAAAGCAAGCCAAACCGACCCGCATTAAGCCAAACCAAGCCAAACAGACCCTAACCAAGCCAAACCGACCCAAACCAAGTCAAACCAAGCCAAACAGACCCAAACCAAGCCAAACCGACCCAATCCAAGCCAAACTGACTCAAAGCAAGCCAAACCGACCCAAACTAAGCCAAACAGACCAAACCAAGCCAAACAGACCCAAACCAAACCGACCCAAACCAAGCCAAACCGACCCAAACCAAGCCAAACAGACCCAAACCAAGCCAAACCGACCCAAACCAAGCCAACCCAATCCAAACCAAGCCAACCCAATCCAAACCGACCCAAACCAAGCCAACCCAAGCCAAACCAAGCCAAACCGACCCAAAGCAAGCCAAACCGACCCAAAGCAAGCCAAACCGATCCAAACAAAGCCAAACCGACCCAAACCAAACCAAAACAAGCCAAACATGACTATACATGAGTGCATATATTTCCGGTTAATTTTTTTTCTTCTGATCATCTACCCCCACTTTTTTTTATTCTTCAGTTTTTCAATCTTATCTCTTCTTATTGTTTGATAATTGTCTTCAAATTTTAATGAAATAAACATTGCTTTGCAGAAAATAATCACCAACTAAAAGTACAAAAATATTGTGCACTGTTTATTTCCTGACCAATTTCCTGTAATCGTCAATATATTCCAAATATTATAAGGACCGTAAACGCCGGAATCAGGGGACCCCAATATTTTGCAATACTGAATACTCAATCTATTCTCAATGTCTAAAGTATATGGCTCATGCCTATGGGACTCATTCTGAGCATTATAGCCACATACATGCAAATACTGCATTCCTTAAGTAATAAGGTAGGTCTTGAAAATTAAACTGTTGAATAAACACTGTACATAGGCTATGTCAAGAATCTGCCCTCCCCCCCCCTCCCTATCTTCACTCCTTCCCTCCCCCTTTCAAAAGAGATCATTTTCAATGGGGTTACAATGCAGCTATGTACAGTGTAAACCTGCTAAAATTATGTCTTGTCATACCTTTCTTCCATTTCTAATGAGATATCACATCAAGACTAATTATTTTAAACAGTGAGGACTAGAAAACAACTTGCTGAAAAATGTTGTTGATGAAACTACTGAAAAACTAAAAAGATAATTTTGTTTTAATGCTATTACAATTTTGTTTAAAGGTCTATGGACACTTACAGTATAAACTTATAATTGTTTACCATTAAACTATAAAGTTTCAAATGAGCTGATATAAGAAAAGTTCCAAGTTACAAAAAACCAAAGTTTGAAGATCGGTGGTATATTGTTGTAAAAAGTTTAGTTTCTTTTCTTAATTATCAGTAATCTAAAATGATAGCTGAAATACCCAGCTGGAGATTTTCATTCAGGCTTACAACTCAAAGTTAATCTTATAGGCTTACCCTGTAGATATCAACAGTTATATATGCACGTTATATATGCACTTAAATGTCCATGTTTTAACAGTACTAATTATCCCTGATTTTAACCAGGGATACTGTTATTGACAGGATCCCTGTTTTAAGTTATCCATGCCCTGAGTATAAAGCACATTAATCTTTAAGTCATCTTGGTAGACTGTTACTGTAGCCTTCAACATAAAACACAGATTTATGACCATTTTCAAAAGTCAAGGAGTTTTCATTGTTCTAGTTTTTAAGGTCACAGTGGTGATAGGTGAATTCTATGATTTTGCAGATTTCTTACTTTTTTAACGATCTTTCTCAAAAGTGATAAATAAAGATGAATACATTTTCAACATGAAATATGTTTGCCAGTCTGTATGTACAGTAGTTGGGAGAGAAAATGTGCATTAAATCAATGTTACTCATCTTTATATCACATGTATAATGTTTATTTTCATTTGCTTACACATACTAAGGTTTTTTTTTTTTTGCATACAGTAGGGTGATATAAACTATTCAAAATCAGAATTTAGATTAGGTGACTTCAGTGAATTAGGTGAACAGTGAACTAGTGGGAGTTAAAGCAAATTTTGTGCAAGTACTTAGCAAAAGTGGATTTTCTGCGTAACATTTATACACTCTAGGATTTTTTGGCAAAGTTAAATGTAGCTAATACCATCAAATATGAAATGTTTAGAATGGGTATGATTGTTTTATACTGTGTATATTTTTAACACTAATCAAGTGCTACATGTGAAAGAGTCTGCTACATATAAGTGTGAAAAGTGACCTCACTGTGTACAGCGTGACGTCACAAAGTCAAATCCAAGACAACTGTGTATTTTTTTGAAAATTAATTGCCTGTTCTTAAATTACTGGAAGCATTTTTCTTAGCTCAACATCCATTTGTGGAATTTGAGCTTATGCGATGTCTAACTTAAGAGCTAGGTTCTCGCCCAGATACGTTCGGATTTTTCCAGCCTCTATCAAATTCTATGCGTTTTGGGGATATTTTTCGGTGTTGCTGTGTTTGCCTTAAATAGATTGATATGTTGATGCAATAACAATTCATATTGTTGCGTATAGTTTTAACGAATTCTGCATTCCGAAATTCACTAAAAATGTTTCAAATACTCGGATTTCACTCGGCACAATCCAAAGAAAATACCATCGAATATCTCCGATAGTTTTCATAGGCTGGAGCGTTCAATACCGTCTGGCACGTAAGCTCTTCGATCTTGATATCCCGTTTGGGATACCTCTCAATGTGTAGTCCAATTGGGAAATAGCTTGATAGCTTATTTGAGTTATAAATTGGGTTTAAAAAACCGATGAAAAGCCAAGAATGGCTAAACAGCTTAAATAGGTTATTTCAACCATATAACGCGATTAAATCTCTGGCTGCAAAATCATCAAAAGTGTTAATACTGTAACTCACAGACAAAAAACAGTTTTGAAAATCAGCCCATGAGTCCCTGTTGCATTAGATGCATGACTTGGCTTGCAGTAATCTTATCCACAATAACTTGTTTTTTTGTTTGCAAGGCTACAGACTGCATTGCTTTTTTGAAGAAATTCTTAGAGTGGGTTGGGGGTGCTAATATATTTTTGACTTGTCATATTCCCCTCACCCTTCCCTCTCCCCCCCCCCTCCCCCCCTCCCACCCCTTCCCCTTCTCCCTCCGCTAGAATCAATTTTGCTTTCTTTTTGGAAATTATGCTTTATTTCTGGACAACTGCCTTCGATTTTCAGAACATTTTCGTTAAACTTTCTTTTATTTTTGGGTAGTTTTCTTGAATTTTGTTCATTTTCGGAAAATGTTGCTTATTTTTGGGAACTTTTTGGCCAATTTTGGGATAATTTTCTTCAGTTCCAATAAATTTTCTTCGATTTCAGAACATTTTAGTGAGGAGTTTTTTTCATCATTTGCGGGTACTATTTTTTCATTTCCAAACAATTTTCTTTAATTGTCGGAAAATTTTGCTCCTTTTCCGAAATTTTTGCTCAATTTCAGAACATTTTGCTTATTTTCGGAAAATTTAACGCACTTTCGCAAATTTATTGGCCAAATTTGGGGTAATTTCTTTCATTTCCAGACAAATTACTTCGATTATAGGTACATTTTGTTCCATTTTGGGGAAATTCACCGTTATCTCAGATGGGTATCTTAAAGGATTCGGGGGTCAAGTAAATCCATCTTATATTAAAGAGGACTCAAAAAAAAGTTTAAAGTTAAAGATCGTTTTAGTTATATTTTGTTTTAATGATTGCCACTTGGAAGTGTATTGGTGGGACAATAGGCCTAGATGTTAGTGTTGAATAATTGTGATCCGTTACTTGCGGTAATTAATTATTTGCTCAGAATGGCTAAACATTGTTAATCAAATTTGTATCATATTGATGTTAAGGCTTAGCTTTTTAGGCTTACTTGAAGAACAGTTTTCACATATCTAAACGAAACTAAAGCTCCCATACGGTCCCATACCCGGTGGGGCAACTAGAATCCTGCGGGCCTGTAGGGATTTTTGCCTCTGCAGCAATGTCGAAACCACGGCGGCAAGGGGGAGGGGGGCACTTTCCCTGGCCCAAGAGTAGAAGCTGCCCTTTTGAAATTGTTCGGACAGGGGCAGGAGGTGCCGTTTTAAAAGTTGTTGGTAGACCGGTCTGGAACCTGGAGGCACCCATTTGAAACTTATTTGAAGTTATTTTAGGTCACTTAAAGCTTGAAAACAAATAGATATCAACTCACTCACATACATACAGCAATACTCAGAGGTTGACACATACATTTATTATTCATTTGACAAAATTAAAGCATAACATTTTACCAGGCATGCCAGGGGCACTGACACCGTGTTCCGTGGTGGAAAAAGTTATGCTCCCAATAATTTTCTAAGCAGCAATTTTCAAAAAAAGCCTTGTACTTGTTCGCCCGATTTGTCCTGGCTCCCCATTCTTTGAACCTAAGTTGGAATTTGCCCACCAAAAGTGTGGGAAAGTCAAAAGTGACAAGCAAAAGCTGTCAACTGACAAGAGTGTCCCTTTTTAAAATAAAAAGTGCCCCTCAATTACTGTCAAAAAACGCACATGAACGTGATTTTATGCTCTCTCTGCTTTCCCAAGTTCCTTTTGACACCTCTGGCGCTTTGGGTCCCATAACAAAGATATTCAGTGCAGTGTTAGAAATTAGTTCCAAATCGATTTTGCCCAGGGCCTGTGAGGGTTTCCCACCCTTCTGGGCATTCCACAATCTTTTATTGCGCCACTGCTAATTAAACTTGCATTTTTTTTTCTCGTAACAGCCCAAGCGTACCCAATAAAACTCCCCACCAACTTATACCCGCCTTAAAACATATACTGAGCTACTGCATCATTTATGTGCTAGCTAGCACCACTACCGTGACGATATTAAAGCTCCCGCTTGCATCTCCCCCCAAAATATACATCAAACATGTATTTTTTTCCTAACAGCCCCAACGTATACTCAAATGAACAACCAACCAACCAACAACAAAATACAAAGAAAATAAGAACAGGGTTAACCACCGTAAAATTACCTTGAGCTACTACATCATTGGTATTCTAGTTTTGTTTATTTATTGAAATAGGGTATTAACCATGGAGTTAAACAGAATGTGCTTTGCCCATTTTCTCTTGAACCTTACCCTCTCAGTACAGTAAAAGATAAATGATTTTTGGTTCTATAGAAATACATAAGAATTGCCTTGAGTCTGCCTTTATAACATACAGACATACTGTACTGTACTGCCAGGTCATTTTTCAACACACTAGCGCACTCTTTTGAAATGCTCCTAAACAGAAAACATATTGTTTCTTTAATATTCCTCTTAAGAAAATGAATAGTCACAGGAATATTCCTTTCAAAAAATGAATATACAGTAAAAAGTATCTTAATAATGACACATTTTATTAAATGCGCATTGCTGCATTAAGATTCGCATTTCTTCCTGTGAATGCAGACCATACTGAAAATAAAATAAGGAATTATGTTGGATTGTGCATGGGGTGGTACAGCTCGCTGAGATTGGGATTGAAGAGTGGATGAGAGGTTCAGCTTGCTGGGATATGGATTGAGGGGTGGGTTGGTGGTTCACCTCGCTGGGATTGGGAATGAGGAGTAGGTGGGTGGGTCAGCTCGCTGGGATTGGGATTGAGGGTGCGGTGGGCCAGCTTGCTGGGATTGGGATTGAGAATGGGTGGGTCAGCTCGCTGGGATTGAGGGTGGGTGGGTCAGCTCGCTGGGATTGGGATTGAGGGTGGGTGGGTCAGCTAGCTGGGAATGGGATTGAAGGTGGGTGGGTCAGCTTGCTTGGATTGAGGGTGGGTGGTCAGCTCGCTGGGATTGAGGGTGGGTGGCTCAGCTCGCTGGGATTAAGATTGAGGGGTGGGGAGTTGTTCGCTGGAATTGGGATTGCGGGTGGATGGGCCAGCTCGCTTGGATTGGGATTGAGGGTGGGTGGATCAGCTCGCTGGGATTGGGAATGAGGGTGGGTGAGTCAGCTCGCTGGAATTGGGATTGAGGGTGGATGGGCCAGCTCGCTGGTATTTGGAATGAGGGTGGGTGGGTGAGCTTCTTGGGATTGCGATTAAGGGTGGGTGGGTTAGCTTACTGGGATTGGGATCGGGGGTGGGTGGGTGATATGGGTTAGCTCACTAAGATTGGGATTGAGGGTTTGTGGGTGGGTACAAGTGGTATGTCAACGACCCCCTCCCCCGCCCCCTTCACATATTTTCTGGAATTGCCCATTGAGTGATTGTGTAGACAAAGTGTCACATATCAAGCCATCATCTATGGCATACCCTAAAACCTGGCTTTGTACTCATGAAATTTGGATTCAGTTTTTGACTCAGTCTTAAAGTGATATGGGTGATATGGCTTTTTTTTTTAAATAGGTAAGTTGAAAAGTTTGGTATTTCTTTTTATAGCCTTTTGATTTTATAACGTTTTAAATTGCATTATCTTCATTGGTGGATGGTCTATGTACTTCATTAAAACAATATACAATCACCATGTGGTTCTCAAGGTATTGGTGGGTCCAAGTCTTCAGCGGGGAATGGTCTACACGTAAACCAATGTACATTTGTCTTGGTGAGTTCGAGAAAAAACCACATTGGCTTTATAAAATTTATAGGAACTTAAAAAGAATATTAAGCGTAACATTTTACGATTATGCCTCTTAACATGGGTCTTGGAAAAAAAATATAAAAAATCGCCCATATCACTTTAGGACCAAAGTTAAAAATTAAGTCCAAATTTCAGAGTCCAAAAGCAGGTTTTAGTGTATGCCGCCACAAATCCCTGTCAATCCGACGAAAATGGCACCTCCTTGATCGCACCAGAGATATATATTATAGACAAATCCCTGATCTCTCGGGAAGGTCGATCATTATTATAACACGACTTTTAATAGTCTAATCGGAGAGGTCACCTGCGGAACTACACTGCTGCCTGTGAGGCGAACAGAAAGAGAGAGTTGAACACACAATTACAATGACGGGGTCGTCGCCTGCGTATTCGGTTATGATAGTACAAATGCTATCACGAAACGCTTAACACGACCCGGACGAGAACACAGGTACGACGTACGGACAGACATAACATCGACAACCAAGTCAATGTCCACGGCCTTTGATAACCAGTTGTGGTGCACTGGCGTGTCTACCCACCCCAGGATTGAACCCGGGGCCTCGTGGTCTGTAGACAGGTATGATAACCGCTACACCACAGTGGGTAGATGAGGCGAACAGTGACACTTTCATGATATATGCCAGGCTAACTGGCTAACGGTGCTGTTTTCTACCAAAGAGCTTCCACACTCTTTGTTTCTACTAATACAATTCTAGGTCAATGAAACCTCATATCAAAGATCTATGGACAGGTAGCTCCCTGCTTGAGCTTAATGCTATGATACCAACTATATGACCAAAAGGTTTTGAATCTTTATGATACAGTGGCTGATGCTGATGCTGGGGGAAGGAAGGGCAGCTTTGTCTCATAAGACGGCAAAGGCCAAAATGTCGCCCGCACAAAACATTATGGTGAGAGCAGGAGGAAGAGGGAGGGGAAGTGGGGAGGGAGTGAGGCAAAGCAATCCAGAGGGTGGAAATTCCCCCGTGCCCCGAGCGCCGCCACTGCTTTCATACCCTCAATCTTTCAATCGAAATTCATACACAACAACCGACTTTTAAATACATTGAAAATTATTCAAACTTTGCTGAGCCATATTATTCGAAATTACTTTTAACAGTTACAAACTATCATTAAAGCCCGTTATGGTAAAGTGACTTGTCCACTAACCTTTAATGATTCAAAGAGCATTTTAATACAATGTCTTAGGCTAACTTTAAATGTCTTAGGCTAACTTTTACTGGCATTTTTTATTTTTAGATTATATTCCCTTATGCATATACGCAATTTCTTGTTATTATTGTAATCATATTCTATGTTTAAATGTATAATTAAACTCATATTTACAGCAGGGTGTAGCCAGCCATTTGGATTGGGGATGGAGTAGGGGGCGTAAAGAGTGTTCCAGAATTGTGTCAAGCCAAAATAGCGGCGGTCTTTTAACTGTTTGGAGGCTAAATTTTACTGAAGAGCAAAACAAAACATTTACTCAATATGGACCTTTAGCAAAACTTATTTGTACAATTTTCTATCGTTATTTGTATCATTGTGGAGAATACTTTAAAATAAATAGGCCAATGAGGGAATTTCTAAAATGTCCTACTTATTGTCATCGAACACAACGCAAAGATACTGTATCCAAGTTGATACTTGCAAAAGTCTGAACAAGTTCTCTCAGACTGTCTTAACTTCGGGTTGGACATTTGGAAGAAACAGTCGACCGTTAGGATGTTGTCTACAAGTATTCTGTATTCAGGTAATATGTATGTGTGGTGCAGTCAATTTCGGCAGGTATTACGGGAAAATTTGCAATTATGTGGCCTACAATCTTTAGCGGAGGGACTTTATTAGTTTGATTCTAACCGTGAGAATCGCTTCAAAGATCCCCCTCTTCTCCCGCGATCGGATTTCACCTTCCCGGTTGCGTGCGGTTGGGAGGTGAATTTGGAAAATTATTAACATAAAAATGAAAAATGTGTTAAAATTATTGAATATTTTGGTAAAATTTCTCGAAAACTGGCTTAAATGTTTCCTGAAAACTGGTTAAATATTTTGGTAAAATTTTTCGAAAATAAAAGTTTCCCAACATGAAGGAAAATTTCCGAAAATGAAGGAAATCTCCCAGATTAGCGGCAACTTTTGATGGAAACTTAATTTACCAGTGCAATTTTTCCACTTGTCACCGGAATTCCCCCCCCCCTCCCCCTCCCTCCCCTTTCCCGCAATAAAAAAAAGCCTCCCAGGTACATTGTGTGCATAATATTTGAGCTAAAATCAGATAAAGTTCATAAGGCAATTCCATGCACTTGTGCATAGGCTGTTGGAAACTCGTTATGACCAACTCGAATTGATCAACGCTGCCTAGCAACGATTCTTGAAGTATTGCTACTAACAGACTAATGAAGATGAACCGCCATTTTCTCAAGATAAAATATATCAGCTATTTGTGTGTAAAGTGTAAAAACGATGTTTGTTGCGGATTGAATAACAAATACAACACTGAGTGTGTTTCTCGGGATATTTTCATTTATCTAAAATTCTTATTTCGAGCGATGCTGGACATACATGAAGCAGGTATGTGCAATTTAACTTGGATTTTATTTGGGCGGGGGGAGGGGGTGCTACATAGGGTTCAGGATAGATCTACATGAACTGATGAAGATAATTATCTGAGATCAGATTCAAAGTATGTTATGCGAGTATTTGTAAAAAAAAGATATTTTCGTGAATGGTTATTCCTTTTGCTCTCCGCGGATCTAGGTTAGCGGCTTGTTGATACCTCACTGAACATGACTAGACGAAATTTGGGTCATCTTTGGTTGATGTTGCTGCTTGTTGTATTACACTTTCACTTGCAGCTGGAGATTGCTGACGTTTTATTGGCGGCAGGTTAGCTTTTCATTACGGCAATTCCAATATTCCACGCAGAGGAATCAGTAGGCCCTATATAACTTCCAAGTCTTCATCTAAATCATCATTGGTTGTCTTAAGTCATGGCCGTAGCTAGCTCAGTTACAATCACGCGGGGCATAGAAAAGCTATGTCAGACCTTTAAAGGATTAGTTCAGTGGCCAAGCATGCTTACCTTCTATGAAAGAGGACTTCAAAAGAAACAAAATTGTGAAGAAAGCATTCAAAAATCCTATTCCCTTAAGCAGTTAGAGAGTATTTAAGTTTAAAGTTCGGTATCATTTATGTAGAAACGACTGAAATCAGACTAGTTGTGATGTCATAGCCTCAGATTCCTTAAAGTCTTTATGTATTCTATCATATTTTGTCCTGCGATTTTGTTGCTTAAAAACCATTGGATATGTCAAAAAAAGTAGTAAAAGTGAATCTAGGAAGAGTATTTATAATATACCACCTGAAGAAAGATTGAGGAAAAATTATTTAAATAATGAAAAAATTCAATAAAATTTCTTTAAAATACATACAGATTTTGAGAAATCTGAGGCTGTAACATCACAACTAGTCTGATTTCAGTCGTTTGTTTCTACAGAAATAATACCAAACTTTAAACCTGAATATCTCCCTTGCCACGGACTCGCTGAAGACTGGGTGTGAATTTGGGTCATCTGGTCCAATGTATGCTGATATACCAAATTATATTTATTCTCAGCAAGAAAATGATTGCCTTCTGACTAGTTCTAAGGACCCATTATTTATACTTTTCACATTATTTTTGACATCAAATATATTCTGATTCATGACCAATACAATTGGCTATTCATCATCTATAAGTCTATATCCTTCCAATTTCAAGACTTATCATCTATACATTTTCCAATTTTGTAGATTTTGAAATAAAATTGTTCTATTTTACCTCATTTTGGACCAACATATCAGGAATTTTTCAAACTAAATGAAAAAGAAGAAAAAATGGGTCACCAGTAATTTTCAGACTTATAAAAGTTGATAAGTTTTCCGGTTTGACCATATTAAGCTATACTGCTATGCTACTTGCTTTGAAAATATGACAGTTGGAAAGTGCCCCATAGATCCTGTGACATGATTATTTGAGACATATTAGAACAGGGAAAGGGTGAAAATGGAGAGGGGGGGTGGAGACATTTTGCCTGTCATCAAGGTATCTCAAGAACGGATGACTGGTTTTGCTTCAAATTTGGTGTGTGGTTTTGTTTCTGCTTTTGGAAGAAGTGATTAAAATTTGGGACGTATTGGGGCAGGGAAAAAATGGTGGGGATATTTTAGGGCAAGGTTTATCAACACGTACTTGAAAATTTCCAATGGAATGTGCTGAACAATGAACTAAGCCACGAAAGAACAGCTGTACAATGAATTTTTTTGGACTCAAAGAAAATCAAGTGAAGTGGTCTCTGGTATGAATGAAATCCAAACAAATGGTTTCTGCCAAAAAAATAATGGAATGTGAATCTATACGGTAGAGAGCTCAAACAATGAATGCTTAGCCTAAATGAAACTAAAAACAATGATCACAAACAAGTGATGATCCTCAAGTGTTTAGAATGTAAATGGCAATACAGATCAACAGTGAGAAAAATATTGTTTGTGGTTATAACTTGGTGGGTTGAGGGTTTCTGAGGTAGATTTTATTCCGGTGGAGAATGAACAAAGGCGAGGTATGCGTTCTGCAGAGAATTATAATTCTAGCTATAGATGTATTGTTCCTCACATCTTTTTCTTTCTCTAGTTTTACTTATATTCGATTTTTGGTTCCGATGCGATCGCATAAGGAACCTATGCAGTCATGATGGAGTGTGTGTGTATGTGTGCATGCATGCATGCATGCATGTATGTATGTATATACGTATGTATGTATGTATGCATACAGGCATGTATGTATGTATATACGTATGTGTGTATGCATGTATGTATGTATGTATGTCATGCATGCATGCATGTATGTATGTATATACGTATGTATGTATGTATGCATGCATGCATGCAGACCTCCGTGGTGTAGTGGTTAGTGCTTTGTGCTCTCACCCACACGTCCTGGGTTCGAATCCCGGTGGGTCTGCAACCAGTGAGCTCACAACTGGTTATCAAAGGCCTTGGCCATCGTGATATAATGTCCAGCACTGGATGCTTTCGGGACGTTAAACCTTGCTACTATGCTATGCATGCATGCATGCATGCATGTATGTGACAGAAGCTTGTAAACATGATATGCATGCATGCATGCATGCTGATGTCATGAACGTTAATTAGAAGCTAAATGTAAAATTATATTAAACATGATATCAAGAACCGTGCAATGGATTTATGTCAAGTTGTGGTCTGTAGATGATCCCTATGGA
Source organism: Chiridota heheva (assembly GCA_020152595.1). Classification (NCBI taxonomy): domain Eukaryota; kingdom Metazoa; phylum Echinodermata; class Holothuroidea; order Apodida; family Chiridotidae; genus Chiridota; species Chiridota heheva. The sequence continues at coordinate 378,077 of JAIGNY010003089.1, forward strand.
TTTTGGTGCTGATGTCATGAGTATTAATTAGTTGGCAGGGCTCAATGTAAAATCATGTTAGCAAGCTTGTAAACACGATATCTCAAGAACAGTCAGGTGGATGTATGTCAAGCTTGGTATATGAATGTGATGTGGTTTGTAGATGACCCCTATTGTTTTTGGTGCTGATGTCATGAACATTAATTAGTATGCGGGGCTAAATGTAAAATTCTGTTAACGAGCTTGTAAACACGATACCTTAAGATCATTGAAGTGGATTTATGCCATACTTGGTATATTAGCGTGTTGTGGTCTGCAGATGATCCCTATTGTTTTGGGGGCTGATGCCATGAATATTAATGAGCAGGGACTGTGAAATTCTGTTGATGTTGATATTTTCACAAACCCATGTCAGATTTAAATCAAACTCAGAATGATGCTGTTGATAAATGCAAGGATGATACAGGATCCCATAGAACGTTGAGCTGTTGACTTCATTTTTATTCTTGGGAATAATGTGGCGATAAGAACACAACATTTAAAGATATACGACCAAAAAAATTGCTTCTAATCCAAAGTTAGCATCGGAACCACGTGGGATTTCTCCCTCTGGTTATTATTATTTTGCCACATGTTTTATTAAGCGTGAATTTTAGGGCCAGTTTTTTATATCTTTTATTTTATATATGTATTCAAGTATCTTTTTATTTTTTATTTGTACAGCGCCAATGATTATTTACAAAAAATTTGGCGCCATATAAAATGTATTAATAATATGATAATAACAATAGTATACATTTGAGGCGAAAAGTACGGTATACGTTTTATATAGTACGGCTGTAAAAGTGGATTTTAATTGTATACCGTTTAAATTGTCATGAGTTTATATTTGTACTTCAAATTAGCCCAGATTTGGTAGAATTTGATTAGACCTATGTACAATAATTTGATTTAAATATAACACATTTACCATAATTAATATCAAAACACAATGGGTTTTTTTCTGACTACATTTACATTGACTCTTCATTAAATCTGATTATTTTTAACAGCTTTTCAGGGTTTCTACCATGACCTACTTGCTGCACTAAACGACGGGCAGGTAAGATATTTCTACTTAAAGCCCTATGGACAGGTACAAAAGTTACAAATCAGATTAATGAGATAAACAGATACAACATGCAAACAAATTCTGGACAGTATATTGGTTTGTGTTGCTTAAGACCCCTAAACGCTATCATATAGCTGCATATTGGTATGCATGCTCCATCTCCTATATATGTATTTACAAGCAGTGGCATTGCCAGAGGTTTTTGTTTGGGGGACATAACAAGAATTCTTGAAAAGTGGGGGGCCACCAATTTCATTCAAAAAATTAAGAGTCTGAACGGTGCCGTCATGGCAGCGATGTACAACTTGAATTTACAGCATGCGCCTAATGCCGTGGGGTCCAGGGGCGAAAACTGAAGATTCCCTGTTTTTGATGGCCCATATGGCTTTAAAATGATGGGAAACTTGTAAATAAAGATAACAGATCAAAGACTAATATGATCAACCCGAACTATAGTAACGGAGGGGGTCCAAGGGACGAAACTTAAGATTTCTTGCTTTTGATAGCTCAAGACAGCTTTAAAATGATGGAAAACTTTTCAATAATGATAAAAGATGATGTAGGTCATGTACTTATATTATTAATACATGCAATGATAGAAACGTTCAAATAAAAAATAAAACAGATCAAAGATTGCATATCCATATCAGGCATAATTCATTTTTTTTTTTTTAAGGGGGAGGGGGACATAAACAAAATTATTGCGTGGAGATATCGGCATGGGAACCAGTGATGAAGATAGGTTTATATATAAGGCCTCTTTTTGTTTAAAGTGGAGGTGGGAGGGGGGGGGGAGCATATTCGTCCGCCAACAAAATTATTGTGGGACGTATCAGTGTGGGAACCAGGGGTGCAGCCCTGCTTAGGATCCAGGGGGCGAAACCTCCTGAAGCTATTAAGATTCGTTATTTTTGATGGCCCTAAATGGCTTTCAAATGTTGAAAAACTGTCAAATAAAGATAACATATCAAATATTGCATATCCATACAGGTTTGAAATATATGGTTTCGTTTGGGAAATATGCATGTTATTTGGGGACATTTAGCCTGTCTCCCCCCCCCCGCCCATGTCAAAAGGGATCATCGTCATCTATGCCTTTTTGGATCCATCTGTGTTGCCAATCAAATTGAGCTCTTAATGATTTTCAAATACGACAAACTTTTGATAGTTTTTTGCCGTATATAATTAACAAGGTACCTTCAAATAGTGTTCTAGAAACTGTTCACAAGATCCACGCCTTGCGATCCGCTTCATCAGATTATCCATTAATGGCCTCTTCCGAGGGCACATCATTTTTGGAACTTCCATAACGGTCTGGGCATGATGAGCAATAACAAAAATAGACATGCAAGCATGACGCAACAAAAGAGCAACTATATACTGGCACGTATAGCCTGCCTGCACATGTCAAAATATTAGAACCGAAAGTACAGATTAATTGTTTGCCGTAAATGTATTTTCCCTTCCCTGACACTGCTTTAGAATTTTAAAACCACACAATATTAGGCAGATAGTGTTGTGGCCAGGATTTATCCGACAGGAAGCATGTCTGTCAGAGGGCAAGAAATTGAGAAATATCCAATATTTTCTTCTTGGTCCCCGACAGATAAAATTCTTCCTTGTGGGGACTAGAAAGATCCTTTATGTTAACAGGTTGATGTGGGGGAGGGGCTTGTAACCCCACTTGCGTCATTGGCGAGATACACAAAATATTTGTTTAAGTTCTTACAATTAATTAAGATCATGATACGAATGAAAGTTGCAAGCTTTCAACACTTGAGCTTCATTTTGTTCTGCATAGAATCCCAGCACGAAGGATCAATGTGGAAGCACACCCATACATAGGGCGGCAGCAAACGGACATTTGAAATGTCTTCAGCTGTTGGTTGAAAAAGGTGGTGACGTGAACCAAGAAGATGCAGCCGGGTGCACGGTGCTCCACGTTGCTGCAAGAAATGGCCATATAAGTATGTGTCTTGAACAACAAATATTTCTACTAAGTTTATTTTCATCAGAATCATCAGGGCCATAACCCATTGGATCAACATGTTGTGGAACTTCCCCTACATGTTGCTAAAGTTCTACATCATGTTGCCAAACTTCGACAACGCTTTGTCGAAAAGACCATCAAGATTGAAATACTTATCACACGTAATCTTTCTACAAAGTGTTACCTAAACTTACAAAAATGGTTCCCCAACTTTAAATTGTCAACAAAGTTACGTATTGATATTCTAAACCTTTGACAATACATTGACTTGACAGAGTTTAAACAACACGTTTTCAAAGTTGAGCAGTTAAACATTATTTTGTGTAGAAATTTGCAATGGTGATAAGTCTCTCATCTTATTATTATTTCCATCAACGTATTTTGAAGTTCGGCAGCACAATGTCAAGACAGCAACACATTACGGACCCAATGTCATGGACCCCATTTTGCAGGGCTCATGCAAAGAATTTTTTACCCGAGAAGTGCAAGTGCACCTATCAAATTTGTCCTGTATGCGTGAAGGGCAAATGGGAGAGGCCGAGGAAATGATGGGAGTAAATGAAAATTGGAAGAATGTGATTTTCTCTCTTTGCGAAATTGAATTGCCATCATTAAAGTTTTGTCATACATATCTTTCTAATTGCCATACTCGATAATTTTTTGGTTGACTGTATTAGATAGGTTCTTTCTTTTTGTATACAATGCACCATATCACTGAAAAAATAAATTGTTCCATCATCAAAAATTTATTTTCTGTTAAAGCAACCGTAAAATGGCTGATAAACAACGGTTCGGATATCAACACATTATCACGGAAAGGTAACACAGCACAAGATCTCGCCCGTGCAAATGGAATGGCTGAGGTGGCGAAGTACCTAAAAGAATTTGGTATGTTTCTAACAACACAGCTGATAATCAATCAACTTTTTGTTTAGGAATAGACACATTTATTAGAAAAATTTGAAAGAAAGTTGAAAAAAGTTTACGAGATTGTCGATGACCATTTTTTTTTTTTGGGGGGGTGCTTTCAAAAGTTTTAGTCAACAAAGGGTACATCATAATTCAGAAAGTGCAGATCATGACTTGATAAATGGTGGATCACGAATCTGAAAAGTGGTAGGCTATAATCCAAGCTTTTGCGACTTTGGCTGTATTGTGTGATATGTCTTCCAAGCACGAATCCAGGGGTGTTTTTGTTGCCCAGGCAACCCCTAAAAGTCGTCAAAAAAAACCAGGATTGATCATTTGCAATGTTTAAGAACAAGGTATAAATACCTCCTCTATGGCTTTTTAGGAGCTTATCCACTATTTTCAAAACTGGTGTAACATTCAACATTGACGAGACTTCAGATAAATCACGTTCACAAATGTTGCCCTAAAGCAAGACACTTTATCCCACTTGCTCCAGTTCACTCAGCTGTGAAATGAGTACCAGTTTTGGCTGGGCATGGAAGTAGCAGAGAGCTGGGGAGTTAACTGCGATGGACTGGTGTCCCATTCAGGGAAGGTTATGTGCACCATGAAACCAGCTCTATATGCCCTTGATGGGGTTGAAGAAACAAATGCTGTCCACTAGCTTACTGTATATGATTAGCAAAGATGAACGACCCTCCCAGTTATAGTACGTAACGTAAAACTCCTCATACAGGTACCAGTTAACTTAATACGAACCAGATACATTTCACATACAAAAGACAACAAAAGTTTGACAATTCATGTATCACATATGTACTCATCACAAGACATAAAAATAGTAAAATGTTTGATAATTTGGTAGGGATTATAATTCTAAAGGGATTTCTTGCTATTTCAATAGTTTATATTGTGTTTTAAAGGTTTAGTTTAGTGGGCAAGCAAGTCCATTTTATCTGACAATGTACTTCAAAAGAAACAACATGGTGAAGAAAGTATTTAAAAATCTTATTCCGTTTAGAAGATATTCAAGTTTAAAGCTCCTGACTTATCTCTGTAGAAATGACTGGTGTATTAAGTCTACTATGGAAAGTTGGCGTCTTTATCCTCACATTCTTAGCAATTGTTTATACATTATAAAGAAACTATTTAATTTTTTCACAATTTAAACTATTGTTTTTCGAATTTTCTTCAGATGGTTTATTATAAATATCCTAACTAGATTCAGTTTTACTACCTTATTGACATATCCCATGATCTTTAAGTCACAAAATTGCAGGGCAAAATATGATAGAATACATAAAGACTTTGAAGAATCTAAGGCTATGACATCACAACTAGTCTGATTTTAGTCGTTTCTACACAAATGATACCAAGCTTTAAAAACAAGATAGACTATAGCTTGATCCCTGAACCAATCCTTTAATACAGTAGTGATGATTCCTTAATAATATTAATGCTTGTTTTTTCTTTATCCTAAACATGAAGCTTTGAGGACAGTGGGTAGGTGAGGAGACAAGAAATTATTTCAAAAATTCATGTTCCAAGAAATGATCACTTTTCTCTGTTATAACTTTTTAATTGTATAATAAGCATACTCTTATTCAATAAAAAAAAAAAAATTAACATTAAAAGATTAGCCCAAGGGTCAAGCAAGTCTATGTTAGATGAAAGAGGACTTCAGAAGAAACAAAATGGTGAAGGAAGCATTCAAAGGAGATATTTAAGTTTAAAGTTTGGTATCATTTGTGTAGAAACGACTGAAATCAGGCTAGTGTTTTCATGCATTCTATCATATTTTTTCCTGCAATTTTGTGACTTAAACACCACTGGATATGTCAGGAAAGTAGTAAACAGAATCTAGTATAGGTAGTTACAATTTACCACCTGAAGAAAGTTTGAGGGAAAAAATTCAAATAGTGAAAAAGCTAAATACAATTGTTTCTTAAAAATACAATACATTAACAATTGTTCAGAATATGAAGATCAGGGTGCCAACCTTCCATGGTAAACATGCTAAAACAAGTCTTTCTACACATATAAGATGGCTTTAAACTTCAATATTCCCTTAATTGAATAAGATTTTTGAATGCTTTCTTCACCATTTTGTTTTCCTTTGCCCTCTTTTATATAAGATAAAACTTGCTTGACCACTGAATTAATCCTTTAATGTTAATTAAAAGACAATATAATTAATATCAATTTTATTCCCTTACAGGAAGAGAGAAGTTTGAATGGGAAACAGCATACTAGAAGATAGTGGATACAATGCTTTAGGAATAAATCCCTCTGCCTCTTTGTGAAGGCAGCTGATGACTTCAACAATGATAACTTTTGAACTTATATGAACATTTCATTTTGACTCAAGAGGTATTTTTCTTTCATAAAAGAAGGCATGAACGTGGCAAACGTGTATCTATTTGGGAGGTGTGACATAGCTAAAGACAGAAGACCATAAACTGTCATTGTGATTACTTGGCAATACCATACAGTCATGTTAAGTTTTCATGTGCAGGAATTTCATGAAAGAATTGAAACAGATATTGACTTAAAAATAAAACTACCGGGTTGTCGACCGACATTCAGAAAATAGTGACAACCGTAAACAAAATTGCTATGCCATTTTGTTTACATACCTTGACAAAATCTAAGATAAATTTTACGGATCTATAATATTGGGCTAAATAACAGATGTCTTAATTAAAAAGCTTGACATTAAAAATGCCATCAAAGTGAGATATTTTATTTATTTCGGCCGTGATGGGATGAGAACCTCTGAGCCTCATAATCATACATTCAAAGGATTTCCACAGAGGGGTGCATCCATTTTGGGAATGCATTGGGTGCCTTCTCTCCCCCGCCCACCCCACCCCTTGAAAATTGTCACCTTCATTGACAAAGTATTACAAAAAAAAAGAAACTTTGTGGAGAACATGGGTCTTACTCTTAGTGTTGAAGCATTTGTCATAACAAGCGATCTTGATGTGAAATGATTCAAAGTTTGTTTTACGAATCTTTAGCTGACCAATGCCTGATCTGATAAGAATCATCATCACACGCTATGCAAAGTGCGTCACAATTAATCTTTTGAGATTAAATTTTGAAGTTTTCCCCTGAGGGGCAGCCTCTACTTGGCGTCACCTTTAATTTCTAGGATTCACCCTGCGTAAATGAGACCCGATACATTTACCTTACACTTATGCCACTGAGTCCAAGTTGGTCACATAGTCTGTAACAAAGCAGATCTATGTATATCTTTCTTCCTTCTCAAGAATAAAACAAAAGGTATTAAAGATATAGTCTTTTATCGCACTGCAAATGTTGCATTAAATTCAACAGGGTTTACTTGCCGATTGAATAAAATAAAAATGACTGAATGAAGGTTTTTTCCTTCCAAAATTGCACAGACAGGGCTCAGAAACCTTCATTCAGGAACTTAAGTCTGCTTTGAAGACAGTGTCAATAGTAACCAAGTCTAAATATGTATTGTGCTGTAAAAAAAACACTTTGTATATAATAGCTCATGTTGAGAAATTACACTGATAAATGCAATCAGTTTGACTTATTTCATATCTCTTTTGTAAATTGGCTGTTTTTATAATCGCAATCAACTAACTTCAGTCTCACCACTGTGTTGTTGTCCGAGCATATTGCTTATACATTTAACTGCTGGTCTAAAATCACTCCTCACTTGGACTTAAATTACCTGTACTCGACATTTGATTGGACATTGAAGTATCTTTAACTCTACAAGTGGAATTTGATGTAACTATCATAAGGTTTTAATAACAAAAAGATTGTTTTGCCTTATGTTTCCTTTAAACTAACATTTCCTTCTTATGAAAATTTCATCTTTTTAGCACTTCACTACATAGCCCAGACTGACATGTGCACAAATATGATAATATACCATTTTCAAAACTTATAAAAGAATGAAAAACAACCAACTTTAATTTGCACTAAGTGTAATTGCAAATCATGCCTTTTTAATGCGGTATAAGAGAAAAACAACAGGCGTACACATTCAATCAAATTAACATTTATTATTTATGGAAGACAATGTTCAATTTACTTTTTCAAATCACCAATTTATAGTATTGCACATTCATTTACCAATACTTTTCGGTTTTGTCCTTCACAAGTACAAAAATACATATACATTTTTTTAAATATTGAAAATCTTCATCAACAACGAAATAATCTGAATGAGAATTGGACATTCCAAGGAGCACACCAGCACAAAGTGAGGGTTTTTTAATTCATGTAACCTTAAAACAAGGCATGTCTACAAAGCTGATTATGAGGGTTGTTTACCCTCCCCACCCCCCTCCCCCACCCTCTCTGAGTACATTTTACATTGCGAACTAAGTTTGTGGGACGCCTTTCATCTCAGCAGGAACAAATCAATCATTACTAAAAACAAATATGAAAAATTGTTTTCACAAAAGAAATTACAAGCATTTTGAAGGTTAAGAAGCATGAAAAACCTCAAATTTCCCATTGCCCCATGGAAGCCCTACAAGGGGTTTTACCCCTTGACCCCAACAGAGCCCTTAAGCAGGTCCCTGGACCCCATGCAAACAACTAACGGGAATAGCAGCCATTATTTCTTTACGTTTGTGGGAACAGTTGCAAGGTTTTCCAACCCTGCATTTGACCAGAAGCCAAAGTGGGGAAAGCACATACAAATTGTGAATACTGTGGTCATGACTTAGAGCGGCAATGATGGTATTTGGATGCGATAAATGTGTTTGATTATTCTACTGACTCAAGATTAATACACCTTTACCTGATGGTCATGTGCCCTTTAAGCATCCTGTCCAATAGGATTTCCATACCAGTCATTATAAAACATACTTAAAACATTTTAAAAGTCAAGATTTCCTAAATGGGACAAGGTATCAACATAGTTTCTTTAGTTGTTTTTTAACATGTCATATATCATAGAACATGGACATGTCTGAGCATCACACTAATCCTTCAAAGAGGATGGTCTAAACTTCTGACAAATTTTTCACAATTAAATTGAAAAATCATTGTTTCTTAAATTGGTCAGTATTTCATCAATAAAATTTGGTCCCTGACACAGTAGCACAACAGCTTGAGAGATGATCGTTTGCAAATCTTAATTCAAATGTGCAGAAACTCCACAAAATCATATTCTCCCGATGATATGCACATGCCTAATTAAACTTATACCAAGAATATTGTTGAAATACTAGCAAAACAGTGATGGATAACTCCCAGAAGTTTGTGTTAAAGTTTAATTTTCAAGTCTAATGATTTACTGAGTACAATCAATGAAGAACTATCTTGTAATGAAAACAGTAGTACCTTATTTGGATTTTACTTAAAGTAAAGAACATCATGATACAGATTTTGTAAGCACCATATAATTGCAAATACAAATATAAAGTTTTTTCTGACCAATGAAGTAGATATTTTGTAGTGACATATATTTGTTGGAGCCTCTTTGTTTACCAAGCAATTAAAACAGTCTCCCTTTCCCGACTTACAGGAAAATTAAAAGCATTTATTGTTGTTGTAAAATAAAAAGGTATACAAAAAGCACAAATCCAATAAAACATGAAATCCTCTTCATATGGTCAAATAATGGCTGACAAAGAGATTACTCATGACTTGTTCTTTTCCTTAAAATTTGTTCCAGCAAATTATAACCACAAACTTACTGTAGCAAATTCATTTATCCTAATCAAAATAAGTGCTTAACCACACAATGAGGACTTCATCCATTGCTAATATGATACTCAACACCAACTTCCATAACAGCTCTAGACCAATAGGAAAACCAATACATTAAAACTTTGTTCCAGCAAATTATAACCACAAACTTACTGTAGCAAATAATTAGATCATTTACCCTAATTAAAATAAGTGCTCAACCACACAATAAGGACTTCATCCATTGCTAATATGATACTCAACACCAATTCCACAACAACCCAGGACCAAATGGAGAACTAGTACAATGGAGCCATTGATAAGGGAAATTTGATCCTAATGACTTGTGGTTTTCAGAGTAACAAAAATATTAAAGAGGAAAAGTCTGACGGACCTGCTTATTTATCAGATCGGGTCTGACTGTTTGAAACTTTAAAAGAGCACAACAACTAATGTATAGGTCATTTTAAACAGGCTTTGGATCTGACCAGTAAAAGGAAAAACTGTTTCCTGTACACATTTAAAGAATGCCACTCAATGCGTATTATACAGGTGGTGTAAAATGTATTCCTAGTAATGTATTAGTTGTGCATATACAAAATTCAACCTGGCTGTGCTCTCCCAAATCTAGGATGCTTTTCCCTTTGTGTGCACAAAACATAATGTACCTTATGTATAATCATTCTACTAAAGTATAAACATTGATTAGATTTAGGACAAACAGCACAAAATCATAACAAAAATCAGAGAAAAGTTGTTAGGAAAAAGTTGATATTACCTTAAACATATCATAGAAAGTAATTAAAACAATACCTTAAACATATCATAGATAGTAATTAAAACAATATCACCCTACCATTTGGATCTGATGCCCCTAAAATATGTTTCCATAGCAGCAAGTAACTGATACTCATATAATCCATTACAAAACAAAGTAATACCTAGAACAGGACAAGAGTGGGCAAATGTTATGATAACATAGCAATTTATTATCTCAGAAACAAAAGATGCATGTGTAATTCATTTTCAACTGCACACATTTTGCCATATAAAAACAAACCCTACAACCAGCAGATAGCACAAGGAGCAAAATACTACATTTTCATTGGTCCAATCCAAGGACAAGGCTACATCAGTGATTCCTTTTTGCTGCATGTTATTTTGCTATACTTTTATTTTGTTGCTTTTTGATTTAAAATATATGACAGTTACTTAATTCAGTAAAGACTTAATATGATTAAAATATTGTTTCTTTAAATATGTGACATCACCTGAAATATTTCCTCCTCTTGCCGGAGCATAATAGAAACCAATAAGATAGAAAAAAAAAGAGAAAAAAAAAAAGAAGCTTGTTCCATCATCAAGTTGTAAGTTATTATTATTACTCAGGAGCAGCCATTTTGAATGAACCTGCCTTGTAATTAGGGTGATGCTGACATCATTGTCCTACATGCATTCATAAACATGAACATATTACTCTTTTGAATACTTACTATGCCACAACATTCTTATCATGCAAATCAATAGCTTCAATTTAAACAAGAACGCCCTTTAACCAGAACCAAAAGGTTTGGTAGTTCCGATGCTTTTTTTTTTCTTCATAAGCTGATTGATTTGCAAAATTTGTATTAACTGTCATGTTATTGCATATCATGAAATATTTGTCCCATGATATCTACTCATAAGCCACACCCACCATGCAGATCAATAAAAAATTGTTGACACCATTGGCATTTGCACAATAATTACCAACATTATCATAGCAAGTATGATGCAAACACAGTAGCTCATTTATTCTATTTCAAGAATTTTTCAATAAGCCTCACCTACTCATTAATATTCATGACATCACTACCACATTAGAACATATGTACAGACCATGACCAATCTGTGTACCTGATATACAGTAGCATAAATCTGATATATTGTTCATGAGATACAAAATGGTGTTTACATCATTTAGCACTTTCACATTAAGCCATGCCTACCATGCATATTAATGACATCTGCTGATAACATAAGTATGCACACAATAACCAACAAAATTACCATGCCCAATATGATGCAAAAACGGATATACACTAGCTCATTCACCACTTTTTCAAAATTTTCACTTTAAGCCTTGTCCACTTATTAATATGCATCTCCACCAAAAACATAATAGGGCACACATGGGCTATCTGTGTCATGACATAAATCCAGCTTACTGTTCTAGAGATCCAGTGTTTACAAGCTCTTTTCAGCAAAATCATGTTAAGCCCTGCCCACTACGCATATGAATGAAATTCAACATTTTTACACCATGAACATGTACACACCAGCTTAAATCATAAATATCCTAAATATGAAACAAAACAGACATGTGGTTGTCAAAATATGAATATTTCAACATTTTTACATTAAAACCCGCCCACTAATATAATTCATGACATCACCATCAAAACCAAGAGTGTACATCTACGGACCATGGGCTATCTGTGTACCACATATGACATAAATCCAGTGTACCTTTCTTGAGATGTCGCGTTTACAAGCTGAAGGTCACATACACACACACCCATATACCCACACACGCCATCAAGACCGCATAGGTTCCTGATGCTATCGCATCAGAACTAAAAAAGGTCTGTAGTGGCATTTAATTTTTTTCCTGTATGCAAACAGCATGATGTAGGTTTTATTTTACCTATTGTACATTATAATAGGTACAATAAATCAGCATGCAATAAATGAAGACAATCTGCAACTTGCTTCTCCTGAAATAAAATCTACCCATGCAGTTTTTTGACAGTTTGCAAGATTACAATGTGTACGTGATGGTGAGCTGAGAACTGCATCCAGGAGACTAGCCTCTTTCGTTTCAAAAAATATTATTTTCCTTAACTTAATATCTCTTTGCGACTTTTCAAAGAATATTTTGAGTGTAATAAATATTTTCTATTATGTTTGTGAAACAGTAAAAATGTCTAAAAAATATCATCCTTCATATCACGTTTTAGACCTGGCTATTCGATTGGCACCTGAAGTTTTCTTCTCATTCCTCAAAATTACATGATTTTTACGAATAGAAACAATGCCATTTCTTAATTAGCATTGCTAAAATTGATTGTAGCGTTGTAACTGTTAAAATACAACCTTTGATAAATTGCACTAATTTTAAGTCCATCTTCTCTTAATTAAATAATATATTCAATATAATTTGAATTAAAAGATGGCGGATTTTCAGCATGTAGTCAGCAATACTGTCCTGTCACGTCCTGAGGGCCACGGCAGAAAATATAATAAACACCCAGAATTTCAATATGTTTTGCCCTTTTAAAGTTTAAAATAAAAAAGGAACCCAACTTTCAAATTCCTGGCTAGTAGCAAGGCAGTTGTTGAACTTTTTTGTTATAGGTTTGGTTTGTTGATGTTTAACAGCACCGTGACAGTCAGAGTCAAATGTGTCCTGTTATAAGGACAGAATAAAAGCTCAATTGCAAATACATTTTTTTTTCCATTCAATTACCATTTTACAATGATGGGCCTACAAATTGGGTTTCATAACTACAAGAACAGCCAAATAAAATCTTTACTCCAGATAATGTCCGTAATTATACTTCACGCTTAACTTTAATCCATTTCCTGCCCAGTCCGCCAGTACTATCAGGAAGTTTTATTCTGGTTCTATGCATTCACAAAGAATGTAAATTCAAGCACATCAGTCCAGGATGTTTGCAGTTATTGTACAATGCAAAATCATAACCACACAGCCTACTACCACAGCATAATAGGGTTCTTTGTTTCAGCTCACTGGCTAGAAATAATACTTTATTCTGGCACATTTTGCTTACCTGTTTCTATACTGGTAGTGCCTGACAAATATTGTAAATTAGACTTTGAATGGATTTTTTGTATATTTTAACATTTTTACTACCTCCCAATTCCTACTTAAAAAAAATAATAACGCAGTGTTAAGTTTTACATTTTTCAGAATATATCAAAATCTTTAGTTTGATCCATTAATTATAAATTATTCATTTATCAGTAATTATTCTTAGATTTTCATGTGAGTGTATGAAAGATGGCGGATTTCCGGCATGTACTTTACAATACTAGTCCTGCCATGTCCTGAGGGCCACGACAGAAAACAGGAGGAATTAAATTCCTAACAATATCTAAATGGAAACCAAGACAGTGGATATAAAATCATTAAAGGTATCATTATCAAAACAAAAGTAGTGTCTCTACACTTAAAATTTGAATCTTGAAAGATGAAACAAGTATTTAATTATTGTTTATATGCTTCTTTGTTTTGTGTACGTATGTTGTATATCATATATCAACCAGGTTAAAGGTTTAGTTCAGCAGTCTTGCAACTTCATCATATATTTAAGAGAAGTTTGAAAAAAAAAAATTGTGAAGAAACTAAAATACCTTACTTTGGTCAGGAAATATTCAAGTCTCATTTTTGTGAAAATAAGTTGCATGGAAAGCCTATTTCAGACCTGCCAACCTTTAGGATCACCAAACTGTATTCTGGAACTACAAAAGTTGTATTTTTGATAAAAACAAAACTGTACTCTTCAAACAAAATGTACAAAACAAAGGTTTACTGTGGCTGAAAAAAGTTACCATTATCAAAGCCACATTTAAACATTAATATCACTCACAAAATTACCGCTTAATACAAATTACAACATGCTTGAAACACTGTTAAAATTGCGTGTATTACAATTTACACATGTTACGTTAGTTACCGGACCACATATTTCGTTTGTATATAGGCACTGTGACAATCATTCATCTCTCGTATGCAATGTTCTGATTGGCTATACTCCGACGAAAAATTGTTCTTTACATCCCATGCACCAATCACGGATGCCCTGGCTTAAAGTAAATTGCCTTATGCATAATTAACTTGTAGTCTACACTTTTTGGCGGCAGCCGCAAATGAATCCGAATCTGAATCGGTTTCTTTAAAAGGACATTCAATGCGTAAAAAAAAAAAATTAATTACACTTTTTATACTAATTTTTTTTTTTTATTCAACATGTTTTTCAATTATAATTTATTTGACTAGATTCTATTTTATACTTCCCTGATTTTTCAGCCACAAAATCTAAGGACAAAACAAAAAAGGGCTTAAAACTAAGGGATATGAGGATGCACTTGAAATTATAAATGAGCCAATACTCCTTAGAAATTTCCTCAACAGAATAAAATTTCTGAATGCTTTCTTAAACCTTTCTGTTTCTTTATAAGTCCTCTTGTATATAAGATGGACTTTCTTGACCACTGAACTAATCTTTTAACCTTCTTTTTATTTCCATGGTGTATGAATCTTTTATACAACTGATAAACTGTCAAAAACTATGAGGAACAACTCCACAAACTGTGAAATGCTATTACTCACAATACAAATGGAATGATGGCTGTCCTGTTCTTGGGGTACCCTTTGAAGGTGAGTTGGTACCATCGATGGGTAAACCTGGCCGCAACCATCTGATTGCTTGCAGTAAATGCCACGACCAGCATCCACATCTTGTGTTGACCACCAAGAACAATAAGAATAGCCGAGTAGACCAAGATCTCCGCCAGATAGTGAGGGCAGGTCACGTACTCAAACCAGTCTCCGTGAGGAATCTTGTATGTTTCATGTTCTGACAGGAGTAAAATATATTTCATTAGAAACAAACAACTTCCAACTTCAGGTCACGCCAATGATCACTTAGAGGATACAAGCTTTCAAAAACAATCTCAAAATGTAAAAATATCCAGCATATTTTAAAGTTTCAAATGGTAAAAATTTGAAAGACTAATAATGTCATAGTTTTTGTGAGTGACGTAGTGTCGAGAAGAATTCACAACTGGCCTGTGATCGCTAAGATCTGCGCAGTTTACATTGTGTGGTTTCACCATTTGGAACAAGAAATTGAGGCTGCAAAGTTGGTTCATAGTTTTAGGTCAGAAGATTCTAAATGGAACATAAGACAGAATATGAAGGAGACATCCTTCTTGAACATGACTCCCCAAACCATGGAGAAATAAAACCATTCCAGTTTAAACCAGAATTTGATAAAAAGGTTAGTGCCACTTTAATTGAAGGTCATTAAACTATTGGTTGATTGAGAGGTGAAGGCATAGCATGCAAAAAGGTCAAACTATTTCAAACTAAAAAAGAAAGGTACATTAAAAGGAAGCTAAATGGAATATAGCATAAGATGTCGGGGGTTAGACTTAAACAGAATCTTCAAAATGATCTGCAATGATCAAGTTAGGTATCACCAAATATAAAAGAAAAAGGACCACACATATTAATTGTTATCTATTAACAAGTAAACACAGATCAGCAGATACACATGGAATTTGCAGGGTACAGGATTAATGACAGGAAGATAAATTTGAAATCATATAGCATCCCCCCACCCCCTGCTTTCCTTTCCCCCAAATAAAAATAAATGGGTCTTATTGTCACTGTGCATCATAATGAGATGAGATCTTAACTCCTTGCACAAACTATATTTCATACAAGGTCTGGTCAATCCAGTTTCAGGTGAGAATATAAACCCAGTAAATTTATTACATCAGTCTGTGAAGTAAGTTAAAAAGCTGAAATCTTTCCCAAAGACATGAAGGCTGGTGCTCATTCCTAGCTCTTTACATAGAACAAGCAGATGAACGTAAATGACTAACTACACAGGACAAAAGTTCATTGCAGCTGAACTCCCTGATTAATGCCACTCATTTACAGATAAATATAATGAAGCAATTGGTGAGAAGTGCCTTGCTCGCAGTGCAATACTCTGACCTGGTTGATAAGTTAGTTTTGGGGGCTTAACTGGTCACCGAGGAAACAGTGGGCCAGGAGACGGTGCCAAGAGTGGTAGGGTTGATGATGAGATGAAGGAGGTCTGATTTGGTGCATAAGCTGAAGGGATGGGATAGGGTTTTAGTCCTATCAAAGAGGGTGGAGAAATTGGGGTACCTAATGAGCTTGTAAAGAGGGTTCTGTGTTGGTGAGGACTCTAACAACATAGGAGAGGGTAAGCTTTCTTTACCTTAGCAGAAAGGGGAATTCGTTGGCTTCAACATGAAAGCTGGTTATTGGGGAGGTCCTGTAGGCACCAAGAAAAACCTGAGGGATTCATTTTGGATGATGTTGATGTGGTTGAGGTAAGAGTTGTGAGCAACACAGTAGACAACATTGCTGTAGTCAAGCTTGACAAGAATGGTGAGCCTGAAGATTTTGAGGAGAGCATGGCGGTTCGCACCCCAAATGGTGTTGGAGATCAGGCAAAGAATGTTGAGGGAGCTGTTGCATTTCTGTTTCAGGTTGGTAATGTGTTGCTTGTAGGAGAGCTTGGGGTCTATAGTTAAACCCAGAAACTTAGTGTGGTAAACTTTAGATGCAATTGCCATTGAGCACAAGATTCAAGTTGGGGTGGAGGATGTTGAAATGACAGAAGTGCATGCAGACTGTCTTGTCTTTGGAAAATTTAAAACCGTTATTGTTGCACCAGTCTTGCAGCCAGTTGAGGCTGAGTTGGAGCCTATTTTCAACAAGAGGAAAGCTAGGAGAAGAGTAGAAGATGGTGAAGTTGTCCACGTAGAGGGCACGTTTGATGTTGGGGCCAAGGTTGTCTGCAATGTTCTTAATACTCAGATTGAAGAGAGTGGGGGAGAGGATGCTGCTGCCTTGGGGGATGCCCTCTTCTTTGGGGTAGGAGTTAGAGAGGGTGTGGCCTATATGAAATTGGAACAGCCTGGGTGGGAGGAAATTTTGAATAAAGATGGGGAGGTGGCCTTTGAGGCCGATGGTGGAAAGTTTAAGGATAATGCAGTATTTCCAAGTTGTGTCAAAAGCTTTCTCAAGGTCGAACATTAAGGCAATGAGGTGTTCCTATTTTGCAAAAGCACGTTTGATGTTGAGGCCTAGGTTGTCCCTTATGTCGTTAATGCTTAGCTTGAAGAGAGTAGCGGAGAGAATGCTGCCTTGGGAAACGCCCTCTTCTTGGGAAGAGGGTCTGGAAAATATGACCTTGGAAGTGCCTGGGTGAGAAAAAGTTTTAAATAAGATGGGGAGGTGGCCTACGAGGCTGAAGGTGTGAAGTTTGCGGATAATGCCATATTTTTAAGTAGTGTAGAAAGCTTTCTCACGGTCAAAAACGATGGTGATAAGGTGTTCATTTTTGCAAAAGGATTCCCAAGATAGCGGTGTCAAGCGTAATTAACTGGTCCAGGGTACTGCAACGTTTCCGGAAGCCACTTTGGTGAGGGGGGAGGATTCTGTTGGTCTCAAGAAACCAGTTTAGAGGCTGGTTAATGATCCTTTCCATAATTTTACAGAGACAGCAGGTGGGGGCAATGGGGAGGTAGCTGGAGGGGTCGGTACTGTCCTTCCCGGTTTGGGGATGGGGATGATGATAGCTGTTCTCCAGATATGGGGAGTGTGAGGGCTAAATGTGGTCGAAGATGGTGAGTAGGGTAATGGTGGCCTTGTTGAGGTGTTTCAGGAACTGGTGGGGATGTTATTTGGGCCCTTGGCGGTACAGCCAGCATCATGGAGGCTTGGTTTAATTCAGAAAGGGTGAGAGGGGTGTTGTAACTCTGTTGTCGGAGAGAAAGGTGATACTCTAGGTTTCATCACAAGCTTGTTTGGCTTTGAAAGCATTGGGGTAGTTGGCCGAGGATGAGATGTTGCTGAAAAAGGCGGAGGTGGTTAACGATGTCCTTTTTCTGCTGTGAAGGTTACCATTCAGGAGAGATGGGAGAATTGCCCGCCCTGCCGTGGAAGCTGTTAACCATTCTTCATTCTTCTTAGTGAGGGTGTTGGTGGTGAGAGAATAGTGCACCTGGCTTTGGCATGGCTGATGCGAAAGAAGTGAGGTTGTGGGTGGTTGGGTTTGTATTGAAGTTCCTGAGGGTTTGTTTCTTGTTCTTTATGGCGGTTTTGCAGTCATCGTTGAACCAGGGATTGTGGGAGGGGATGGAACAGGTGGTAATGTTGATAAGGATGTTACTGACGTTTGACATTAGATCCTCACCCTGAAAGAGATGGGGGAAAAGGTGAGTGTTGCAGAGGGTTTCAAAAAGAGGCCAGTTGGCTTTCGTAAGGTTCCAGTTGGGTGTATGGTCTGTGAGGGTTTGAAGGTTGGAGTGAATAAGGAGAGGGTAATGGTCACTACTAAAAGGTCAGCAGTAACCTTCCATCTAAAATCAAGGAGGAGGTTGAGGGAAAAGATAGACAGGTCAATACAGGTGAGAGAGCTCATGGCAAGGTAAAGGTAGGACAGGGAGTTAGTGTTGAGCAAGGAGAGGATGTGCTGTCGAAGAATGTTTTGGCCGAGCTTGCCTCTGGGTGGTATTGGAGCTCCACAGGGGATTGTGGGTGTTGAAGTCATTAAAAATAATAAAGGTGGAGGGGAGCTGAGAGATGAGGTTGTTAAAGCTGGTTGGCTGAACATTGGCATTAGGAGGGGGGGGGGAGGGATAGATATTGCAAAGAGTGAAGGTTTTGTGGAGGGAGATAGACATACAGATGGCCTGAAGGTCGGTGTTCACATAAACAGGGCTGTGTGGGATATTGTGTCTAACAAGAATGGAGACTCCCCACAGGCCCTGTCGGCATCCACTTGATGTTTATGGCAGCAAGCGAAGTTGTTAAGGGAATAATGGTCAGTGGTTTTAAGAAGATTTCTTGTAGGCAGAAGGCGACCGGGTTAAAGGAGATGGCCAGTGGGTCAATTTTTTGAATTGGCCTTAAGGCTCCTGATGTTCCATTGTATAATGTTGTCGGTGTTATTGTAATTGTTTGTGTTGCACACCATAAGGAAGCAGGGGGTTATCTGAAGGAAGATCTGTTGGGTCTGAGTTGGCTTGTTTTTTATTTGGATCTGTCCCTGTTTATTTGGGAGCGGTTGTTTTTTAAAATTGGACAAAAAGTATGTTCGATGTGTTCGGTAATCAAACAATCTATGTTCTCTTTAAGTGTCATATGTGTGGTTTGGATAGTGGACTGTTTGTTGATTAGTTGTTTGTTGGTTTGATGTTTGTTAGCCAGGTTGGCTTGAGTTTGATGTTTGATGGCATTAAAGGTGTTGGGGTAGGGGATGGCAGAGGTCTTAGAGAAGGAAGGAAGGTTGGGGAGAGAAGTGTATGGTGGTGGAGGAGGTTTGGGTAATGGGTGTGGTTGGGTTGTTGGCAATGGTGATGGGCTTAGGACTGGGCAAGAAGAGCCAGGTGAGGTCGGTTCGGGCATGTGAGTCAGTTTTACTTGTGTTACGGGGGCGATATTGGTGTTAGAGGAGACTGCGCTCGAGTAGGAAGGTTTGGTGTGGAGGGAAGCGAGGAATTGCTTTCTGGCCTTCAGGTAAAAGATGTTGGTATCAAGGATTTTCAGGTTGGTTATCTGCTTTTCCTGAAGCCAGGTGGGGCAGTTTTTTGAGAAAGAGGGATGATTGGCTGCGTGAGCACCATTGCAATTGGTGCAGAGTGGGTGCAGGAGGTGCTGTCATGGTCTGAGGCTCCACAGTTGCCACAGCGCACTTGGCTGTGGCAGGAGTTTTTCCCATGGCCATACCTTTGGTACTTATAACAACGGTTGGGAATGTAAGGGGCAAATGGGATTCTCAGGTAGCAAGCAGTGATGTTGGAGGGGAGAGTTAGTGTGGCAAAAGTTAGGAAAATGGTATTGGTGGGTGTTTCGGCACCATCTCTCTTGGAACAAGACAATGGGCTTCAGTGACGTGTTGGTTGGCAAGTTCCTCAACAAGGTCTTCATCGGTCAAGTAGGCAAGGTCTCTAGTTCTGATGATGCCTTTGCTGAAGTTCAGGGAATGGTGGGGAGTGACTGTTACATTGATACCAGTATTAGCTAGGGTTTCGGTGGTGAGGAGGGTGGTGGCTTAAGTGTCCCAGGTGCAGTGCACCAGGAGATTGCCGGATCTTAGGGTAGAGACCTTGGGGAGGGTACCACCAAGGCCGGGATTGCCTTGTGTATGAGAAAAAGCGAAACTCTTTTAAAACTTTCTAGTTTAATAAATGGTCAATGGAGGTAGCAGTTGGGTCACTGGGAGGAGAGAGAGGGTCAAGGTCAAAGCAGAAGTGTTTTGTCATGATGGAAAAAAAAACAATGGCCAAGAGACTCGAGGCAACTAGAAAAAAATCGTGGAACTACTAGAGGAGAACAACAGGTATCGATAAAGGTGTAAAAGTCTAGTCACAACGGGAGGGAAAAAACAAAAAAATGGTCTCACCGAAAGCAGATATGCATCACAGAGAAAGAGTCCCGGAATATGAAGATAAAAAAACAATTTAGGTGGTAAAGTGAATGGTAAAGTGTATCGGAATGAAAAGTTTGAGAAAAAGAATAGAAGTCACGTTGCTCTCAACATGTCACACTTGGTGTACCATGCAATGCGATTTTTACTGATTGTACAATGAGAGTAACTTACCTTATGGTGGTAAAATTAGGAATACTTGAGTCAGTGTGGAAAGAAGTTATTGAACGGAGTGAGGAATTTTAAATGAAATTTAGTTGGTTTAAAGTGTAAGAGATAATAAGGTCAGAAGGTTGGAGAAATAATTGTCATACCTGGAATCAAACCCATTATCTTTTTAATACGAGTTCGACACTCTAAACACTGAACCATTGCATTTTCAAGCTTACTAAGATTTTGTATCTTAAAAAAAGAAAACAAGTCACACCAGAACTAAAATGTTCAAGGAAAATACAAAAACTAACCTGAATGTTTTAATCTTAAAGAAGCAAAGATGACATGAGCCCGATGATGGTGAACGCTGGCCCAAAGGAAAATATTGATTCCAACAATGTGGTACCACTGTATGTTCCACAATATCTCTGATGAAACTGTACACAAATAAAAACATCCAAATCCATATTAAAGGAGACATAAAGTCAAATATTCTAGCTTGATGTATGATAGAGAATCAAAAAATAAACCTAATACAACAAACCCAATGATAAAATCTTATTCCATTCCAAGTTATCCAAATCTATCTCTAATTCTTAACATAGGTACTCCACTAAACATGAATCTTTGTTTACTTTATCTAAAGCTAACTTCCTCACAGATTTATATTAAGCATGTTGGTGCTAAAATTTGGAACTCAATTCCCTACAGATATAAAAAGTTTTGCTTCTTTGAACTATTTAAGTCCTGTTTAACCCTTACTCTGCCAGCACTTTTCTGAAAATGTGCTCGGGAGGCAGAACAAAAGACGAGGCACCTTAAACGGGGATAATATCGCCGCGTGGTATAGTAAGGGTTAATCAGGGCTGATTATGGAAGGGTGCTCTGTCTTTCAAGCAGCAGAGTCGAGCTCGTTCCGCTTCAGTAACCCGCTGGGCCGCCCACTGGGATCATACTGCTTATATTTTCGAGTTGGTGCATTTGTCGCGGGTTGATTAACCTTTACTCTACCAGCACTTTTCTGAAAATGCGCTATATCGCTGCGTAGTACAGTAAGGGTTAATCAGGGGCTGATTAGTGCAGGGTCCTTTGTCTTCCAAGCAAGCAGAGTCAGGCACATTCCACTTCAGTAACCCGCTGGGATCATGCTGCCTATATTTTCGAGTTGGTGCATTTGTCTCAGGTTGATTAAGACTTACTATACCACCCTTTTCTGAAAATGCACTTGGGAGGCGGAGCCAAAGACGGGGCACCCAAAACGGCGATAATATTGCCGCGTGGTAGAGTTATGGTTAAAGAACTTTTTCTTATCTGCTTATAATGACCAATAGTAGTAATCATTGTTGTCTTTGGTAAATTCCTATTCTCTGACCTATGTATACAATTATTCTAATCCATGTCTTATGCACTTGTATTGTGCACTTTCTTGAATCCTTAACGATTTTGTTTGGAGGTAATGAGGGTAGGTTTAGGTGAAATGGGAGGAGGAGGAGTGGGATCTAGGTAGGGTGGGACTAGGGAGGGGTGGGTGTATATACATACTGAATTAATTATCTATTGTCTTGTTTTTGTTATTGTATCATAACAGGGATTTACACCCATAAGCTTTAGGTAGTTTTGGGAAAATCTCCTCAGCCACTGTGTTTATATTTGTTAAACCATTTACTCTCATTTAAATTTAATCAATCAGTATAAAATTTACAGGATGCTTCTAATTTTACTTGACGTATATGTACAGTATATTTTAAATTGTAATTGTGTGGTTGGAATAAAGTATTTGAAATAAATAAAAATTTGAAGTTGTAACATGGATGCTGCCATTTTGCATTAAGTTTGTGTTGAAATCATACACAAGATAATTTGCCCTATGTGCTACTGTAGCGCACATAATGTATTTTTTTAGAACTATCTTTGATTTTTTTTTCGCCAAAATGCATTGACATGAAGTTTTCAGGGCTTGAATCATGAATATCATATACAAATAAAAATTCATAGACCCATGCAAAAAAATGATTTCTTTGAAGTTAAAAACAATTGAAATAGCTTATAAAAAAATAAAACAATATTCTAATCTGTACTTGGTGTATCACTGTATGACATCATTTTTAGAGGGCGCATGAACAAAATGGCAGTTCCATGTAAGTTTATAGTTACAAATTTAATGTTTTAATTTATAAAAAATATATGCTACATTGTTTTGTATGATGACTTTAGATGACTTATAATTATTATATCTATCATATTAAGTGGAGAAAAGACTTAAAGGAGCACTAAACCAAAAAGTGAGGGCGCTTGTTTTTGCAAATTTCACAGATATATTATCAACAAAAGATCGATAAACTTCATGCCCCCATAGCCCACAGACAACGTGAGGGTAAAGGTCACTTGAATATTCATATTAACCAGAAAATTGCTATACCGTTGCATGCTAGATAAACATTTGATTTTTTGGGAGACCCCTCTAAAAATACGCCCTCACTGTTCGGTCTAGCGCTCCTTTAATACACTCTCAGCAAATATAAGAAAATCAGAATAGTCAATGACCCTCCACCCCCCCCCCCCCTCCCCTTCCTCTCCCCTTTAGACAGTTGCAAACTGGTCCACACAGCTTTTCATCATGATGTTAACATTATAAATCAATCTAGCTAATGTTACTTTCAGTTCTTTTGAGGAATATTCCCATGACTTTTTATTTTCATTTATAAGATAGAGGACTATTATACAAAGAAATTATTGAAGAAAAACACATCTTAACATCTTATTCCTTCGAGGAGTTACTGCATTACCAAGATCTCACCAGTGTCTTGAAAAGTGACCTTGCAGTATTTCTTTGTTATAATGAAATATTTTTGGATTAATTAGATGTCATAAGGGCTTTTGCAGATAACTTTTTTTCCACAACAACAAGTTTACATATCTGTATTTCTTTTTGAAAATTAATTAAATTGGACAAAATTTGCAAATTAAGAAATTTTTGGCTAAAAACATGGTCAATTTTTATAACTTCTTTTATTATTTGTGTCACATATTTAGATTGAAAATGTATTATTTTTAGAAAGAGCTGTAATTTTGTTCTTATAGGATAGGTCTAAATAGAGGGAGTATGCCTTATTTATATTTCAAATGAAAGAAATTTCAAGCGCTTTCGAACGGCGGTTCAACAAAGCATGCGTAATGTAAGGTTTGGGTGACACGATTTTTTGAAGAAAAAAACGGTCAAAAATGGCAGAAATTCATGAAATTTTGAAGAAATTTCTCCAGAACAAAAGATTGGACGTAGGGATTATAAAAATTATACCAAAAACCAATACTATCATGTCTTAGGACTTGCGTATTTGATTTTGAAGCAAAAATGTGATCTTGAAATTATCGTAAGATGTAAAAGAAAAAAAAGAAAAAAAAATGATTTTTTTTTTTAGCAATTATTGAGTTTTACCCTTTTTCGATGTACTTTTTCTAAAAATTATGTAATATGACCCCTATAAAAAAGTTTCATTTTGTGAAAGAAATATCCGAGTACTTTAAAATGATACCAAGACTACTCGTATAGGACTGTGGTAAAGTCCCGATTTTATTTTTAGAAAAAGGTGGTTTGAAATCGGCGATAGTATCGCCGCGTGGTAGAGTAAGGGTTAACATGCACTTTGCAAAAACATGCTTTGCCCATCTGCTCATGTACCTTACTCTCTAAATGAAAGATCTGCAAGTATGACATCACACTTTACACTGCAAGGTCACTTTTCAATACACTGGCAAAATCATTGAAGTGCAACAACTCCTAAACAGAATGACACATCAACATGTTTTGTTGTTACCAATGTTTCTTTTATAGTTCCTCTACCATATAAATGAAAATGAAAATTCATGGAAATATTTCTTTAAAAACATTGAAGAACTTACTTTTCATGGATAAGTCTGGTC
The DNA here is from genome assembly GCA_020152595.1 of Chiridota heheva. Taxonomy (NCBI): domain Eukaryota; kingdom Metazoa; phylum Echinodermata; class Holothuroidea; order Apodida; family Chiridotidae; genus Chiridota; species Chiridota heheva. The sequence goes on from JAIGNY010003089.1 coordinate 403,086, forward strand.
CCTCGGATAACGCTGAAAAACTAAGCAAGAGGTAGAAAGCATAGCCTAGCATATAATGCACAAGGTGAATCTTTGCATTGGAGTAGATGCTTATGAAAGCTGATTCATATACACGGCGAGACGCCTGAAGGAAGATCAACCATTGCGCAAGAAGGATGGACAAGTAGTTTCCTGTAGATAAACAAAATGAAAATGTTTTTTTTTTTTTTTCTCTGTACTTAAATTTAAGGGCTGTAGGAAAGAGAAGACACAGTGGTTTCAGTTTAACATAACATAAAAGATGACTGGCTAAGAAGGGTTTAAAGCCTACACTTACACCATCACCAACCACAAAAGAAACAATAGACAATAATAAAACCTGATCAACCGTATTTTGTTTGGCTAACAAAACAAGAAACAGAACTATATATATGTTAATTTTGATACAACAAGCTATCTTGATAGTGTTGTAATGCAGGAAAAACTCATTAAAAACATATCAATTCAAAATGAATATTCCTACATCGTTTTATTTGGCATGTATACAAAATCATACTTTGCATTTATTAGTTTAGGTGAAGGCGATAAAGTCAAGCCACTGCAGACACAATGGTTTACATGCTTTTGTGTTATACTTTATTATTACCTGCAATACTCTCTCATACAAGAAACACAGTGCACAGTAAGGCACATGTAATGTGTGACATACTCATGTCCTTACTGCAAGAAATACATGGAGGATAAAAAAAAAAAAGGGGGTTAAGTGGATGCACAGCATCAGGGTGGATAGAAGGGGCAACTGTAATGTGTAACATACTCATGAGCTTACTGCAAGAAATACATGGAGGATAAAAAAGGGTTGAGTGGATGCACAGCATCAGGGTGGATGGAAGAGGCACATGTAATGTGTCACATACTCGTGAGCTTATTGCAAGAAATACATGGAGGATAAACAAGGGTTGAGTGGATGCACAGCATCAGGGTGGATGGAAGAGGCACATGTAATGTGTCACATACTCGTGAGCTTATTGCAAGAAATACATGGAGGATAAACAAGGGTTGAGTGGATGCACGGCATCAGGGTGGATGGAAGGGGCACCTGTAATGTGTAACATACTCATGAGCTTACTGCAAGAAATACAGGAGGATAAAAAGGGTTGAGTGGATGCACAGCATCAGGGTGGATAGAAGGGCAACTGTAATGTGTAACATACTCATGTGCTTACTGCAAGAAATACATGGAGGATAAAAAAGGGTTGAGTGGATGCACAGCATCAGGGTGGATGGAAGGGGCAACTGTAATGTGTAACATACTCATGAGCTTACTGCAAGAAATACATGGAGGATAAAAAAGGGTTGAGTGGATGCACGGCATCAGGGTGGATGGAAGGGCAACTGTAATGTGTAACATACTCATGAGCTTACTGCAAGAAATACATGGAGGATAAAAAGGGTTGAGTGGATGCACAGCATCAGGGTGGATGGAAGGGCAACTGTAATGTGTAACATACTCATGAGCTTATTGCAAGAAATACATGGAGGATAAAAAGGGTTGAGTGGATGCACAGCATCAGGGTGGATAGAAGGGCAACTGTAATGTGTAACATACTCATGAGCTTACTGCAAGAAATACATGGAGGATAAAAAAGGGTTGAGTGGATGCACGGCATCAAGGTGGATGAAAGGGGCAACTGTAATGTGTAACATACTCATGTGCTTACTGCAAGAAATACATGGAGGATAAAAAAGGGTTGAGTGGATGCACGGCATCAGGGTGGATGAAAGGGGCAACTGTAATGTGTAACATACTCATGAGCTTACTGCAAGAAATACAGGGAGGATGAAAAAGGGTTGAGTGGATGCACAGCATCAGGGTGGATAGAAGGGGCAACTGTAATGTGTAACACTCATGAGCTTACTGCAAGAAATACATGGAGGATAAAAAAGGGTTGAGTGGATGCATTGCATCAGGGTGGATGGAAGGGGCAACTGTAATGTGTAACATACTCATGAGCTTACTGCAAGAAATACATGGAGGATAAAAAAGGGTTGAGTGGATGCATTGCATCAGGGTGGATGGAAGGGGCAACTGTAATGTGTAACATACTCATGTGCTTACTGCAAGAAATACAGGGAGGATGAAAAAGGGTTGAGTGGATGCACAGCATCAGGGTGGATAGAAGGGGCAACTGTAATGTGTAACATACTCATGAGCTTACTGCAAGAAATACATGGAGGATAAAAAAGGGTTGAGTGGATGCATTGCATCAGGGTGGATGGAAGGGGCAACTGTAATGTGTAACATACTCATGAGCTTACTGCAAGAAATACATGGAGGATAAAAAAGGGTTGAGTGGATGCACAGCATCAGGGTGGATGGAAGGGGCAACTGTAATGTGTAACATACTCATGAGCTTACTGCAAGAAATACAGGGAGGATGAAAAAGGGTTGAGTGGATGCACAGCATCAGGGTGGATAGAAGGGGCAACTGTAATGTGTAACATACTCATGAGCTTACTGCAAGAAATACATGGAGGATAAAAAAGGGTTGAGTGGATGCACGGCATCAGGGTGGATGGAAGGGGCAACTGTAATGTGTAACATACTCATGAGCTTACTGCAAGAAATACATGGAGGATAAAAAAGGGTTGAGTGGATGCACAGCATCAGGGTGGATGGAAGGGGCACATGTAATGTGTAACATACTCATGAGCTTACTGCAAGAAATACATGGAGGATAAAAAAGGGTTGAGTGGATGCACGGCATCAGGGTGGATGGAAGGGGCAACTGTAATGTGTAACATACTCATGAGCTTACTGCAAGAAATACAGGGAGGATGAAAAAGGGTTGAGTGGATGCACAGCATCAGGGTGGATAGAAGGGGCAACTGTAATGTGTAACATACTCATGAGCTTACTGCAAGAAATACATGGAGGATAAAAAAGGGTTGAGTGGATGCACGGCATCAAGGTGGATGAAAGGGGCAACTGTAATGTGTAACATACTCATGAGCTTACTGCAAGAAATACATGGAGGATAAAAAAGGGTTGAGTGGATGCACAGCATCAGGGTGGATGGAAGGGGCACATGTAATGTGTGACATACTCATGAGCTTACTGCAAGAAATACATGGAGGATAAAAAAGGGTTGAGTGGATGCACAGCATCAGGGTGGATAGAAGGGGCAACTGTAATGTGCAACATACTCATGTGCTTACTGCAAGAAATACATGGAGGATGAAAAAGGGTTGAGTGGATGCACAGCATCAGGGTGGATAGAAGGGGCAACTGTAATGTGTAACATACTCATGAGCTTACTGCAAGAAATACATGGAGGATAAAAAAGGGTTGAGTGGATGCACAGCATCAGGGTGGATAGAAGGGGCACATGTAATGTGTAACATACTCATGAGCTTACTGCAAGAAATACAGGGAGGATGAAAAAGGGTTGAGTGGATGCACAGCATCAGGGTGGATAGAAGGGGCAACTGTAATGTGTAACATACTCATGAGCTTACTGCAAGAAATACATGGAGGATAAAAAAGAGTTGAGTGGATGCACGGCATCAGGGTGGATGGAAGGGGCAACTGTAATGTGTAACATACTCATGTGCTTACTGCAAGAAATACAGGGAGGATAAAAAAGGGTTGAGTGGATGCACAGCATCAGGGTGGATAGAAGGGGCAACTGTAATGTGCAACATACTCATGTGCTTACTGCAAGAAATACAGGGAGGATGAAAAAGGGTTGAGTGGATGCACAGCATCAGGGTGGATAGAAGGGGCAACTGTAATGTGTAACATACTCATGAGCTTACTGCAAGAAATACATGGAGGATAAAAAAGGGTTGAGTGGATGCACGGCATCAAGGTGGATGAAAGGGGCAACTGTAATGTGTAACATACTCATGAGCTTACTGCAAGAAATACATGGAGGATAAAAAAGGGTTGAGTGGATGCACAGCATCAGGGTGGATAGAAGGGGCAACTGTAATGTGCAACATACTCATGTGCTTACTGCAAGAAATACATGGAGGATAAAAAAGGGTTGAGTGGATGCATTGCATCAGGGTGGATGAAAGGGGCAACTGTAATGTGTAACATACTCATGAGCTTACTGCAAGAAATACATGGAGGATGAAAAAGGGTTGAGTGGATGCATTGCATCAGGGTGGATGGAAGGGGCTACTGTAATGTGTAACACTCATGAGCTTACTGCAAGAAATACATGGAGGATAAAAAAGGGTTGAGTGGATGCATTGCATCAGGGTGGATGGAAGGGGCAACTGTAATGTGTAACATACTCATGAGCTTACTGCAAGAAATACAGGGAGGATGAAAAAGGGTTGAGTGGATGCACAGCATCAGGGTGGATAGAAGGGGCAACTGTAATGTGTAACATACTCATGAGCTTACTGCAAGAAATACATGGAGGATAAAAAAGGGTTGAGTGGATGCACAGCATCAGGGTGGATAGAAGGGGCAACTGTAATGTGTAACATACTCATGAGCTTACTGCAAGAAATACATGGAGGATAAAAAAGGGTTGAGTGGATGCACGGCATCAGGGTGGATGGAAGGGGCAACTGTAATGTGTAACATACTCATGAGCTTACTGCAAGAAATACATGGAGGATAAAAAAGGGTTGAGTGGATGCATTGCATCAGGGTGGATGGAAGGGGCACATGTAATGTGTCACATACTCGTGAGCTTACTGCAAGAAATACATGGAGGATAAAAAAAGGTTGAGTGGATGCACAGCATCAGGGTGGATGGAAGGGGCAACTGTAATGTGTAACATACTCATGTGCTTACTGCAAGAAATACAGGGAGGATGAAAAAGGGTTGAGTGGATGCACAGCATCAGGGTGGATAGAAGGGGCAACTGTAATGTGTAACATACTCATGAGCTTACTGCAAGAAATACATGGAGGATAAAAAAGGGTTGAGTGGATGCACGGCATCAGGGTGGATGGAAGGGGCAACTGTAATGTGTAACATACTCGTGAGCTTACTGCAAGAAATACATGGAGGATAAAAAGGGGTTAAGTGGATGCACGGCATCAGGGTGGATGGAAGGGGCACATGTAATGTGTGACATACTCATGTGCTTACTACAAGAAATACATGGAGGATAAAAAAGAGTTGAGTGGATGCACGGCATCAGGGTGGATGGAAGGGGCACATGTAATGTGTGACATACTCATGTGCTTACTACAAGAAATACATGGAGGATAAAAAAGGGTTGAGTGGATGCATTGCATCAGGGTGGATGGAAGGGGCACATGTAATGTGTGACATACTCATGTGCTTACTACAAGAAATACATGGAGGATAAAAAAGAGTTGAGTGGATGCATGGCATCAGGGTGGATGGAAGGGGCACATGTAATGTGTGACATACTCATGAGCTTACTGCAAGAAATACATGGAGGATAAAAAAGGGTTGAGTGGATGCATTGCATCAGGGTGGATGGAAGGGGCAACTGTAATGTGTGACATACTCATGTGCTTACTACAAGAAATACATGGAGGATAAAAAAGGGTTGAGTGGATGCATTGCATCAGGGTGGATGGAAGGGGCACATGTAATGTGTGACATACTCATGTGCTTACTACAAGAAATACATGGAGGATAAAAAAGAGTTGAGTGGATGCATGGCATCAGGGTGGATAGGCAAAGAAAATGCAGGGTCATCATGAAACCATTCCCAAAACAAAATTGAAACCATCATATCACAGATAATAATTTCTAGCATTTAGCTGAGCCAGTTATCAAAGTTCTGTAGCTCTTTATTAATATCAACCATCCATACACACAGAAACCGAACTCAAGGCCTGGGGACTATGCTGGGGCAACAAGTCACCAATCACTACTACCCTGTTCTGTCCTCTAAATGTTGAGCGCCCTAAGAGGAATCAGCAGGTACCATTTTTAAAGTCTCTGGTATGATCCAACCCAGAATCAAACAAAGCTCTACCACAAATCCAACCAGTTGATCAGATACCAAATACCCATCAGATAAATCCAACAGGAACAGCAGCCAGATATCTAAAAAATATAATGGGTTCTATCTTACTGTTGCAGATCGAGTGGCACAACAGCTTGCTCAATAATGCATCATACCTATTACTCATCCATTCCAAGGACGGTAACTATATGAGCCTATAGTCAGTACTGATTCTTTTTGGCTCAAGTACGTCTGAATAGCATCTTATCAACATGAACCAGTCCTGACTGTGCATGTAAATTCTGTGCCTAGTACTAATGAAACTTAACATACATTGAATGCCTTACATTTTCAAAAGAGAAAATGTTATTAAAACAAAAATCATACCCCAATATTGTTCAAACAATTTACCTTTAGAATTTGGATAAAGGGAGACATATTGAAGTAAGTTCTGCAACCAAACTGGAAACACGCCACCAAAACAAAGAGTTCGCACAACATGAAAAAGCACAAAGGTATTCCATGCGAAAGAGACCATGTAGAAATGTAGGAAGTACCTGAAGGATAATTGAAAATGAAAAATATCATTCAAAAAGTTATTGATTGGTAGGTGTAATGAGCTAGCAGTCTTTCAAGGAAATACATTTGGATTCAATGTAAGTCATCAATGCAGCATAACTACTAGCTACTGTACTCATACAGATTAGTATAGATGCTTTCAGCCGAAAGTAATTACAGTACTTCAGTATTTTAATTAAATGTTTGGGAAATTTTCTGTTTCCCAACCAATCAGGTGCAGTTTTGGAGAAAGAGTTTCAGCAATAATGCACGATCGTATTTCTTTCATATATAATGCACAAATACGATATATGCGTTTGAAATTATTTGGTGACACACTTAGTCCCATACCTTGCGTGAACTGTACAGACGGCCAGGATTGCCACAGTATCTAATTGCACAATAAAATTCCCCCAGTAAACTATTATTGGTCCAATTAAGGTGTACATTTGTATTTCAGCCATGTAATATAATTTAAATTATATTTCCGGAAATTGCTAATTTAGATTTGTAAAAGTCTATTTAACTTTACAATCATTTTCTGATTAATTTTTCACAAGAAAATCTTCTCAACTTTATTAAGATGCCCTGATTAAAGTAGCATTACATCCTTATTCAGTTGGACTTTCCATGCCCTGATTAAAGTAGCATTACATCCTTATTCAGTTGGACTTTCATGCCCTGATTAAAGTAGCATTACGTCCTTATTCAGTTGGACTTTTCATGCCCTGATTAAAGTAGCATTGTGTCATTATTCAGTTGGACTTTCCATGACCTGATTAAAGTGGCATTGCATCCTTATTCAGTTGGACTTTCCATGCCCTCATTAAAGTAGCATTGCGTCATTATTCAGTTGGACTTTCCATGCCCCGATTAAAGTAGCATTGCGTCATTATTCAGTTGGACTTTCCATGCCCTGATTAAAGCAGCATTACGTCCTTATTCAGTTGGACTTTCCATGCCCTGATTAAAGTGGCATTACATCTTATTCAGTTGGACTTTCCATGCCCTGATTAAAGTAGCATCACATCCTTATTCAGTTGGACTTTCCATGCCCTGATTAAAGTAGCATTACATCCTTATTCAGTTGGACTTTCCATGCCCTGATTAAAGTAGCATTACATCCTTATTCAGTTGGACTTTCCATGCCCTGATTAAAGTAGCATTACATCCTTATTCAGTTGGACTTTCCATGCCCTGATTAAAGTAGCATTACATCCTTATTCAGTTGGACTTTCCATGCCCAGTTGATTAAATCCTTATTCAGTTGGACTTTCCATGCCCTGATTTAGCATTACATCCTTATTCAGTTGGACTTTCCAGTTGGACTTTGGACTTTCCATGCCCTGATTAAAGTAGCATTACATCCTTATTCAGTTGGACTTTCCATGCCCTGATTAAAGTAGCATTACATCCTTATTCAGTTGGACTTTCCATGCCCTGATTAAAGTAGCATTACATCCTTATTCAGTTGGACTTTCCATGCCCTGATTAAAGTAGCATTACATCCTTATTCAGTTGGACTTTCCATGCCCTGATTAAAGTAGCATTACATCCTTATTCAGTTGGACTTTCCATGCCCTGATTAAAGTAGCATTACATCCTTATTCAGTTGGACTTTCCATGCCCTGATTAAAGTAGCATTACATCCTTATTCAGTTGGACTTTCCATGCCCTGATTAAAGTAGCATTACATCCTTATTCAGTTGGTAGCATTACATCCTTATTCAGTTGACTTTCCATGCCCTGATTAAAGTAGCATTACATCCTTATTCAGTTGGCATTTACCTTATTCAGTTGGACTTTCCATGCCCTGATTAAAGTAGCATTACATCCTTATTCAGTTGGACTTTCCATGCCCTGATTAAAGTAGCATTACATCCTTATTCAGTTGGACTTTCCATGCCCTGATTAAAGTAGCATTACATCCTTATTCAGTTGGACTTTCCATGCCCTGATTAAAGTAGCATTACATCCTTATTCAGTTGACTTTCCTTCCTGATTAAAGTAGCATTACGTCCTTATTCAGTTGGACTTTCCATGCCCTGATTAAAGTAGCATTACATCCTTATTCAGTTGGACTTTCCATGCCCTGATTAAAGTAGCGTTACATCTTTATTCAGTTGGACTTTCCATGCCCTGATTCCCTGATTAAAGTAGCATTACATCCTTATTCAGTTGGACTTTCCATGCCCTGATTAAAGTAGCATTACATCCTTATTCAGTTGGACTTTCCATGCCCTGATTAAAGTAGCATTATCCTTATTCAGTTGGACTTTCCATGCCCTGATTAAAGTAGCATTACATCCTTATTCAGTTGGACTTTCCATGCCCTGATTAAAGTAGCATTACATCCTTATTCAGTTGGACTTTCCATGCCCTGATTAAAGTAGCATTACATCCTTATTCAGTTGGACTTTCCATGCCCTGATTAAAGTAGCATTATTCTTAGTTGGACTTTCCATGCCCTGATTAAAGTAGCATTACATCCTTATTCAGTTGGACTTTCCATTAAAGTAGCATTACATCCCTGACTTTTCAGTCCTGATTTGACTTTCCATGCCCTGATTAAAGTAGCATTACATCCTTATTCAGTTGGACTTTCCATGCCCTGATTAAAGTAGCATTACATCCTTATTCAGTTGGACTTTCCATGCCCTGATTCCCTGATTAAAGTAGCATTACATCCTTATTCAGTTGGACTTTCCATGCCCTGATTAAAGTAGCATTACGTCCTTATTCAGTTGGACTTTCCAGTGCTTATTCCATGCCCTGATTATTAAAGTAGCATCACATCCTTATTTAGTTGGACTTTCCATGCCCTGATTAAAGTAGCATTACATCCTTATTCAGTTGGACTTTCCATGCCCTGATTAAAGTAGCATTACATCCTTATTCAGTTGGACTTTCCATGCCCTGATTAAAGTAGCATTACATCCTTATTCAGTTGGACTTTCCATGCCCTGATTAAAGTAGTATTACGTCCTTATTCAGTTGGACTTTCCATGCCCTGATTAAAGTGGCATTACGTCTTTTTCAGTTGGACTTTCCATGCCCTGATTAAAGTAGCATTACGTCCTTATTTAGTTGGACTTTCCATTTTTTGACATTGGCCATTCAGGTCTGTGGCCATTACCCTTGCTCAACAATATTGTGAAGTTCAATCTGTCACTCTGAAACTCAAACAAACTTGAGAGATCCTCTGTGATAGTTTGGTAAGGGTCCACGTCACAAAGGCTCCCCATTTATACCGAGACAAACACAGAAAGCTCACACACATTGACATCGATTCAATAGGCAACTCTGTGCTATTTTCAGTCGGGCTCCGTCCGCGCCCAGTCACCTGTCGGTTGGGTGACGGTCGCATAAAGCCTTAATGACGCGGACCCTAAAGTTTCAGCTTTAAAAAAAAAACGTGACATAAATACTATTCATGTAGTGAATACATCTTTATATACTTCCCTTTTCACAATTTTATGTACTTTTCATTGCACAATTACATGGGGACATTTTGAGAGCACAAATTTACCACGTATACTGTTGTTTACTCAAGAAATCTTTTTTTTTTTTTTTTTTACCGCGGTTATGACCGCCGATACCGTAGATTTTTTCAGCTACGAGAGGCCTAAATTGAAAGTTTAATTTACATTGATATTCAACAACCTCTTGATTACCTTATTGGGAAGGAAGCTAGATGTTGAATTTTAGGCTCAGGAAATGTCCATGCTATCTACAACACTTGAACTCATCTTATTCTATTTTCAGAATTCAAAGACTGTTCTACAGTACTCAGAATTTTATGGGTTATTTTAGTTCAAACTAAAGTGTAATTTTCTGTAACTTTCAAAACGTTTGCTTGAGATTGATATACAAGCTTTTTATTACACCATGGCAAAAGAAAGCAAGAAATAGAATTTGATTCAATTGAGACGGGAAATAATATACCAAGCTGATACAAAATTATACCATGTAACTATGTGCTGTAGCATAGGCAACTTTGGCACAATGAATGTTTGGAATACTCAAGTACATGAGCCAGTTCTTCCCTAGTTCCTGTGTGCATGGTGCTTGTCATGCCAAGATAGCCTATGTGCATTATCATTTGTATGTCCATTGACTTTCATATATTTATGTATTGCCAATGCAGATGGTACCAGAAACCTCTCCTATACTCTATATGAAACATTTTTCCTGCAAATTGTACTATGCATATTTAAACAAAACTGCTTAGTCACAGTGGCTATCAAATGAGATACCTGTGAAATTGCTGGCTGAGAAAGAGAGAATGCAAAACGTGAGAAAATTACAAATACATAGCATAGCATAGCATAGCATAGTATAGCATAGTATAGCATAGCATAGCATAGAAAGGTTTAACGTCCAGAAAGCATCCAGTGCTGGACATTATATCAAGATGGCCACAGCCTTTGATAACCAGTTGTGAACTCACTGGTTGCAGACCCACTGGGATTCGAACCCAGGACGTGCGGGTGAGAGGACAAAGCACTAACCACTACACCACGGAGGTCTGTTATCATCTGTTACATTAATGGTCAGGTCAATAATTCCAGTAGCACTGCCAACAACATTTCCATTTTCATGAACATGCCCAGGAGAAGTTAGTTAATATCACATAATGACATAGGGCTCAAGCCAACTTAAATAATTTTCCACAAGTGTTTTTGATCAGTGGTATAAATCCATATCGGGAAGTGTGGGGGACGATCAGTTGATCATCAAATGAGTGTCACCAAAGGTGACACATCGAGTGCAAAATGGGATACAGTATGGACTAGGGCACAATGTTAACCCATATGAATTGATCCCACATGTCGTTTTCTGACTGTGTAAATTAAAAATCTTTTACACTTTTAAAGTGACATTTCACAATTTTGCTTCAATTGGGAAGCAAACTTATCATTGGAAAGCAAAAACCTTTGACAGAGGGTGAGGAGTAGTTATGGAGGAAATTTTTGAAATCACTCAGAAGATGATTACAAAGCGGTGACGGTGGCGGCAAGGGCGGCAGTGGCGGCAAGGTTTGGGCGCTGTATTTTCTTGTTCAAGGGCGGTAACAATGGGCGTAAGTATTATCTTAATTTTTTCTCCTCAAATGATCTAAAAGGGCGGTAAGCAAGGATAAATGTAGCTAGATTTTACAAATGTCAGAGTAACGAGACCAAAACCCCTTTATTTGACAAGCAGCGGTAGCAAGGGCGGTAAGCAAGAGGTGGGTAGCGGTAGTGGCAAAGGCGGCAAAGGGCGGCAGCAGAGGCGGTGGTGGTAATGATAATATTACCCCTGCTAAAATGTTATAGCTCTGATAGCAATGTTTTGAACTTTGACCATGCTCTGGAGAGCTCGTGTGTCAAATTTTACGCAAAAAAAAATAGTCCAGTAAATGCTTGGATAAAATGAACTGAAATCATTGTGTAAACAGTCTTTAAAAACAGGGATGGACTTCAAACATCATGAATTAGGATTGTCAACGAAAAGAGGTAAAATGGTTTCGTTTTCATAAAGATCTCAAAACTGAGATTTTCCTACGTTTTAACACAGTGTTTTAAACAGCACAGGGTATAGGGCTTTGTAGTTAAACATGGCTGGCATCAGTACAACCGTACTACAGGGAGTACTAGGTGAGGAGTGTGTGGGTGGTGTGGGGAGTAGAGGCCACAAGCACACCTAATGTTGTGGCAACCTAATTACCCATAGGGCTCACCCAAAATAAAAATCCAAAGGGGCGCTATCGTTACGGTCAATAGGAGAAAACACAATTTTTCGTGATTTTGACAAAAATTGCACATTCCTCAACTAAAAATTCCCAGAAATATAATCATCATCCAATTTGTCATGATATTTCATCATCATTTTGCCCTTACATACCAGAAATATATAGATTAGTTGGCCTAGGTTGCTGTATCTCTTAGGAATACCTTAGATAACAATTGTTATGCTCCATTTCAAGCATGGCATCTTTTATCATGACAGACACTTACTATCTTTTGTTTTGAGCTGACGTTTTGTTTTTGCTTTTTTTGGTAGTGATCACTGACCTTTATTGATTGGCCGGCCTCCTGGAGCTAAGAGGGCTCCATATACTGCATATGGAAAAAGCTAGGCCTATACATATACAATGCATTGCAAATGGTTCATTTGCAGAGAAAAATTACTAAGAATTTTCAGAGACTTGACACTAACGTTAGAATTTGTATAAAAACAAAAGTATTCTTTTTCTGTAGCTAACATCGCTAACTTTAACAACCCAGTGTACACATCATCAATGTACCATAGTAAATACGTGTGTACAGTGGGTATTAGAGCACAGGTGTTCCTAGTGTTATAGCAACCTATAATATACTAATCTGTATATAGATATATAGATATATATATACATACATACATACACACATACATACATACATACATACATGCATACATACACTCATGTACATACATACACACACACACACACATACATACAATACATACATACATACATACATACATACATTTATATAGATATGGTTGCCATAACGCTTGGAACTCCTGTGTATCGGAACGCCTGTAGAAAAAAATTGAGGGAGGGAGGGGAAAGGGTTGACCTAGTACTCCTCGTAGTACCATCAGACTGATGTCAGCAGTGGCCTATTAGTATGGCTGCCATTATGCACTTGTCAATTGTGTGACTCACCTTACGCACTTGTCAATTGTATGACTCACCCCTACACCCTTGGACAAGGTGAGTCATTGCACAAAAGTGGGTGGACAAAACAATGTACATTGACGCACCTCAGTCCCTTAGGTGACTGACATTTTTTGTGAAATGACTTACTCCAAATGAATTCCCACTGTACAAATTTATTGGATCTGAAGTAAATTGACCTTCCCCAGAGCCACTCTAGTGACTGACAATTTGGTATAATGACACACATGTGAGTCACTATTTCATATGTCAATGATTCACCTTTTGACTGACATTGCTGGGGATAGTAGGGGTTAATCATACAATTGACAAGTGCATTACACCTCCGGACAAGGTAAGTTATTGCACCAAAGTGGGTGGACAAAACATGTACATTGACGCACCCCTCAGACAGTAACAAATTTGACATTTCTGGGGAAAACAGCCCAACTTTCCCCCCATGGCACTGTGCTCACAAGGAAACCATGGGGTCCATGCCATTGAACACGGATGATTAAGGCAAATTAATTCAAATTTATTGGTGATTTGTTAACTTTAATGGAAAGGCCTCTACACCCCCCTGATGATCAAACACCAAACGGGAACAAAATTCCCAGTTATTATAGTTCCCCACCTCCCTACCGCTTTCACGGATTAAAAGTGCATTGACTTACAGTAGTGGACTTACAGAAGTGTGTGTCCAACTTTGCCATTATGTGTACAGCTAATAATTTTTTGTAAAATGACTTAGGCTACCCCAAATCAATCACCTCTGTACAAAGTTAATTGGTCTGAAGTAAATTGATTCAACCCAGAGTCACTCTGGTGACTGAAAATTTGGTACAATGATGCACATTGGAGTCACTATTTCATATGTCAATGTCATTTGACTGACATTTCCGGGGTAGTAGGGCCCTAGGGGTGAGTCATAACTGAAAAAGTGCATTATGGCTGGCCAATCCTGTATGGCAATCACAATGTCAACCACACTGAGGGATGTGTATCAACCTCACCCAAAATCCATAAGGGCTTTATAATAAAGGTCAATAGGAAAAAACACAATTTTTCTTGATTTTGACCAAAATTGCACATACCTTAACTGAAAACTCCCAGAAATGTAGTGCACTTGTCAATTGTGTGACTCACCCCTACAACCCCGGACAAAGTGAGTCATTGCATCAAAGTGGGTGGACAAAATAATGTACAGTCACTTGAGTGACTGACATTTTTTGTGAAATGACTTATCCCAACTGAATCGCCTGTGTGCAAAGTCAATGGGTCTGAAGTAAATTGACCCACCCTAGAGTCACTCTGGTGACTGACAATTTGGTACATTGATGCTATTCTTTTGGACTAAGTGACTAATTGACTATACAGAAGTGTTTTCATTCTTGTCTCAATTTGTGGATATTTTCATCTGGATTTTGGATTTTATTCAGGCCGAGTTTTACCATATTATTGTTTCTTACATTTTTTCTGCATACATGTATTTGTTATTTTGTTGTTTTCATTAGTTTCCTTAATTGTAAATTTTGTGTTGTTTTTTGTTGTTTCTAGTTTGTGTGGTATACTAGCTCTATTCTATTACACACTTTGTTGCTGTTGTTGTAAGCTAGGCTAGGCCTTACAGTTGCTGTAAGCTAGGCTTTGGTATTGTTGTGTAAGGCTTTGTTATTTTTTAATTTAAGTGTATAGGTGTATGTGTTAAGTGTAGACTAGTATATTGTGTGTTGAAGATAAGGTGTTCCTTTAGGTATTGTTGGGCCTATTGTTCCTCTTTTAGTTTGCTGCTTTTGGTTTGTTGCTCCTGTTATTTATATTGTATGATCATGGAGAATTCAATTTACTGTGATAGCTGTAATATGTGGACTGATTTTCAGGAGTCCAGTGTGACATGTAGTTTTGATGAAGCTTTGGTTGATAGTTTTGTATTTGTCTGTTCAAAGAGTACAAGGTTGAAGCTTTGGAGTTGAGACTTTCTGGTTGTAGTTGTATCATTGAAAAGGTTGATGCTAATGTGCAGACTGAGTTTTGTGGCTTAGATGAGGGTAGTCAGACATGTGATGTTAAGAGTTCTTTCGGTTAGGAATTTGATAGGGGTTCTGTTCAGGTAGATGGTCTTGGATCAGATTCTGTTGACAGGCCTGATGTAGGGTTGTCTGTAGCTGATAATTGTACAGGTACCATTAGTCGTGAGGTTGTTGATTCATCTGGTATATTGCCTGGGGATTCTGTTAGGAATAAGGTGTTATGGATAGGGGATTCACTTGTTAGGTATGTTGACACAGAGTTTTGTGGAGTAGATCGTAGTAGCAGAATTAGATGTCTTCCGGGGGCTAGGGTTGATGATGTTAGTTCTCGTGTTGAGACTTTATGTAAGGGTAAAAATACCGTCGTAGCTTCAATTGGTACAAATAATATTTCAAGGAGAAATGTTGATTATGTTAGGCATAGTTTCATGGATTTGTTATTCAAGTTGAAGGACACAGGTCGTAGGGTTCTAGTTGTTGGTCTGTTGCCGTTGAAGAGTAGTTCCTTTATGACAGATAAGATGTTATTGATCGATAGTTGGTTAGAGAGTATTTGTCGTCTATTTGACTTCTGTTTTGTAAATTTCTGGCATAAGTTTAAATCTCAGGTTGATTGGTTTACGAGAGAAGGTTTGCATTTAACTAGGAAAGGTACTCGTGTTCTTTCTATGGGTGTCAATAGGGCAATTAAGGATCTGACTTGTTTAAACTAGTCATAGGGGGAGGGGGGGGGGGGGAAGTGAGAGTTTAAACCCACCTGTCAGGCATGTTTCTGGGGATAGGAATTGTTCTAGTGGTAGAATTAAGGTTATGTTTTCAAATGTTCGTAGCATTTTGAATAAGCGTGATGAGCTTCTGGCTAAAGTTTCAATTAGTAGACCTGATATAATTGGTATTACTGAGAGTTGGATTTATAGTAAAATTAGTGATTCAGAGATACATATTCCAGGTCACTCAGTTTTCAGGCAAGACAGATTAGATACTCTCAATGGTAGAGGAGGTAGTGTTTTATTGTTAGTGAAAGATAGTTTTAATTGTATAGATAGGACTGCTCAGTTTTCTTTTAGTTTTCCAAATTGCCTATGGTGTGAGCTTATTGTTGATAGTGATCTTGGTAGTTCAGTGGTTGTTAGTGTTGTGTATAGATCACCAAATTCTAGTCCTGAGAACAATCAGAAATTGCTTGACTGCTTCAGGAAAGTTGCTTCTAGGAGGGTTATTATTTTGGGGGACTTTGATTTCCAGACATTGATTGGAATCTTTATATAAGTGGTCCACATGGTAAAGATTTTGTGGAAGTTGTATCTGACTGCTTTTTCACCCAGCATGTGTTGTTTCCCATGCATAGTAGAAATTGTCTTGATTTGATTTTCAGTAGTGAAGAAAGTATAGTTAGAAATGTGCTAAGTAGCGGTATGGTAGGGTGTAGTGATCATGACCTCATTAGTTTTGATCTGTATTGTTTCACAAAGGCTTCTCCAGCTAATACATAAACTGGTTTAGATTTAAAGAATGCTGACTTTGCTGCACTTCATGATAATTTTTCATTCGATTTGGCTTCTTTGCTCCGTGAATTAGATCCTTTTAAAGCATGGGATGTTTTCCAAACTATAGTTTTGGAGGGTGTAAAAAGGTTTGTCCTATTAAAGAAAGTTTGTAGGCGTAGTTGGCCAGTGTGGATGTGTCGGGAGGTTTTGCAGGCTGTTCAGAAAAAGAAGAAGTTGTGGCGTTGTTATAAATGTAGTGGGTGTCCTGTGGAGCTTGCTAGGTACAAGGATCATGAAAACTTCACAAAGGGTTTGATAAGAGAGACCAAAGTGCTTTTTGAAAAATGTTTGTCCAAAGAGGTTAAGATTAATCCTAAATCGTTTCATTCATATGTTCGCCCAAAGAAAAAAAACAAGGAAGTTGCTGGTCCCCTTCAGGGTAATGATGGTGTTACTATTAATAGTGGTAAGGATATGGCTGAGGTTTTAAATGACTACTTTGTGTCTGCTTTTACCAAGGAGTCCCCTGCTGATGATGTTGTGGATTATCTTTGTGCACTCTCCAGTATCCAATAAGAATGTTGATTTTTTAGTTGATGTTGTGTCTAAGAAGCTAAAAGGGTTTGAATTCAAATAAAGCACTTGGTCCAGATGGTATACATCCTGCTGTCTTTCGTGAGTGTTCTGATGTTCTTTCTGTTCCCCTGAGTATTATCTTTTAAAGTGCTTTGATGTTGGTGTTGTTCCTAGAGATTGGAGAAGTGCTAATGTCACTCCTATCTTTAAGAAGGGTGACCACAGTTTGCCTTGTAACTATAGGCCAGTGAGTCTTACTAGTGTTGTGTGCAAGATCATGGAGTCCATTGTTAAGGATGTTGTACTGATCATTTACTGGTCAATGATTTGTTGAATTTGTCCCAGCATGGGTTCTTACCTAAGAGGTCTTGTGTTTCTAATTTATTGGAGTTACTTGGCCTATTAAAACGTAACCTCTCAAACTGTCCCACCGACGTTAAATCCACTGCTTATAAAGCTTTAGTCAGGCCAGTACTTGAGTACGCATCAGCAGTCTGGGACCTCCATCACCAGTGCAATGTGGATAAACTTGAATCTATTCAAAGGAGAGCAGCCAGGTTCTGTATGGCAGACTACTCTTATAAATCTAGTGTAAAAAACATGCTTCATTAATTAGATTGGCCCCTGCTAAAAACAAGAAAGAAGATACAACACCCGGCTACATATGCTATATAAAATCAATAACAATCTTGTCGCCATCAATAAAGATGAACTTATCCCCAGCGTCAGAACTAATACAAGAAATAATCATGACCTTAATTTCCAGGTTACCTATGCTAAAAGGAATGTATATAAATACTCTTTCTTCCCTCACACATTAAAGGATTGGAATGCTTTACTGTCGAACATTGTACATGCACCAAGTCTCAATTGTTTCAAAGCTAAAGTTACTAACACTTGTATTGCTAACTAGTTTTTGGATTTTTTTGTACTCATAATATTTGCGCTCGGTTGGCGTTCGTGTCCTCTTGAAGGATGTTTGCCGACTTAACCGATTCCGATTCAGAACAAGATCTTCGTTTTCGCGAAACTAGCATTACCCTAGGCTATGCTCCTGGTAACCTACCGTTTCGGAACTGAAAGAAACTTGTCCCACGAACGGACTCCTTTATCTCTTACTTTCCCATACGTTACTAGGTCTTTAAACCATCTTGGCAGTCTCGGAACATAATACACTAAGTGCATACAAGTAAAACCAAAGATAAAAATCCACCAAAATATGGCTAGTGGAGTGACCCACTGACTTGTTAACGAACCTGCCATCTCAGTGTAATGTTGGGAGCACAATTTTTGTGCTGTCTGCTGCTGCAGCGCAAGCACCTAAGCTCGAGCATGCATGGAACATTGCCAGGTTTGCATACATGCAATATAACGGGGTTTTGTTTCATTTACTTTCGACGGGGAGTGTCGTTGACATTTATGGCTATCATACAGTAGAGGAAAGAATAACAAAACAAATTCGGCCCTCAAAAAAAAAAAATACTTCAACGGGACATTTAAGAATGGGGCTGGCAAAAGAAAGGCCCTTACTGTAAATTCCAGTTCAAGCCATTTGAAGTTTTCAACAAGGTTGAACTGGGTTGAAGTGGGTTTTAACTGGGTTGAATCCGGTTGGCGTCCATGTCCTCTTGAGGATTTCTGCCGAATAATCGATTCAGATTCAGATTCAGAAAACCCAGTTAAAAACTGGATTTTTAAAACTGGGTTGTAACTCGGTTTTAAGTGGGTTCAAATAGGGCAAAGTAGATAACCTAGTTCAACCCAGGTGTTTCAATTTCCATATAAACCTACTTAAAAAAACACACTTCAACCCAGTTGAATTGAAATTTACAGCAGGGGCAAGGTTAGAGGTGGGGCTTACACATCAAAAATGATATCAGGCAGTAACAGGAGAACTGTGAAAGGGAGTTACATAAAAAAAAAAAAATCCCAGTTAAAAGGGAAATTGCTTCAATTAAAGAGGAAATCGCTTTAATTAAAGGATATATTAAAAAGGAAGTTGGGAGGTGCGACATATCAACTTCAAAGCAATGCGCATCAAAAAGCTTGAGATTAACAGATTGTTGTGGTACCTTTTTCATTGTGTGAACGGTATTGTATGACGGTAGATGTTAGGAGTCGGATTTGAATTAAATAGAGAATGTGTACAAAGTCTTGAACGATAATCTTCGAAGGGATGCATTAGCGCAAGAAATCTATTCGGAAACGTTGCAACAATTTCGGAGACGTGTTAATCAGACTTTAAAAGCAACACCCAGTTCGACACACGAAAACAAAATAAAACAAAATTATTGCCTCTATAAACAAACAGATAGACAGTAGTTATTGAACTCGGAGGTACCAGTTTCAAATATTAATGCAACATGCAATAGAATGCCGTCAACAATTAGGGAGCCGGTGTCACAGTGAATTCGGACCCTCCAGTGAAAAATGACCCTACAGTCAAAATTTACTATTGATTTTGAACCATACCCTTTTATTATAGTGGTACATGACCCTCTTCACGATTTGAAGCGTGTGCACATGGCTTCGGCTTTTGTAGCGTTTAGAAGGTTTGCTGTGTTTTCTCTTTCTTAATTGTAGATACACGCCACCAATAGGGGTACTATACCAATCGTGATTTTTATCAAATTCTATCAAAGGAACCCAAAAGAAGTTACCAGAATGCAGAGTTTGCATGATGTAGTTTTCTTGATTTGTCTTCGACAACTTGAACCCCTCCTTTCGTTAAAAAGAGGTCTTGCGCATCAGGTCTAATAAAATATTTCTTACAAAATCTTCTCAAATTTGCTTTGTCCTCTTTTGAGACCGAGGAGGGATAATTCCCTAATTTCAAGAATTACTCGACCTTTGTTAAGTTGTCCACCGCAATCAGTTGAATTCATCGAAAATTAAAGCTACATAATTCACTAAGTGATTGCAGACTCTAGGGTCATTTACTATGATGGCCTGAATTCACTGTGACACCGGCTAGAGGAGGGGTCTAGGCTTTGGGACATATTTTAATTTGCGCCCCCAATAATGTTGTCTCGACAATTTATAATTATATAGATGAACTTCTTTTTTCTTTTTTTCATATTTGATAATGGGTTAAATGGGAACAAGGTGAACAAATTAACGGAAACTATCTTTACTTTTATATTTACCATTTTTCACTTCTTTCTTTCTCGGAAATCTCACAGAGAGAAGAGTTGTTAATGTTCACATGGTTTTTGCAAAAAACGCACAGATTATTTGAGGGGTGATGAAGGGACAACTCAATTTAGGGCAATGGTAAAGGTAAACTTAACAGTTGTAAAAGATTTGAATTCACATGACTGTTTTTCTTTGTAATTGACGGTAAAGTAAAACCATCCATTGAAATATTGTGCTGGCTGCACGGTAAACAAAAAGATAAAGGTAAAGAAATGCATTTATGAAATTCTTTAACAATAGGTCGCGGGCAGTTGGTGAATGAAAGAAATCAGAGATAATAAATGGTTCTTATATTACAGTACTATTCAATCTGGAGTCATTTCTTTATTCTTGAGCAGGAATGTTTTCTAAAATGAGTTTTGCAAAACAATGGCCACAGGGGCGGGTGCATTGTTGTTCTTGAATAGGAATTGGACTTTGCAAAATGAATTGTTTCCATCTTACATCCATCATTTCTGTTTCAATGATGCCGACCTTGACAAAGACCAGAGCATGTTTGCTTGTGGCGAAGACATGGTGTGTCCCCAGCCAAAGTAAGATCCTTGGCAAAAATGAGTTTTAGGGGCGGGGAAAGCCCCCTTCCAATAACAGCAAAAGATTGTATCTTGGGATGAGCTCGTGGCTCCACCGAAAGTCATTTAGGAATTTAACTTCGCCGCCGCTTCTTCGGCCCCAACCCACTGCACGCAAACGTATTTGTCGTTGGATTCGAAAATACATCATAAACAACTGTCAGGGGCAAGAAGAGAAATGTTTTGCCACAATTGGCTGGGCCAGTCAAAAGTCAGTGGCGTTGCGAGGGGCATCAAGGTCCGGTCATTGGCGTAGCGCGGATTTTTCACTAAGGGAGGGCGGAGGGGCTGATCCAGTTACCAAAAATTTAAAAAGCAAAAAGCAAAAAAAGGTCATCGGTTCAAAATCGAAAAGTGGGGAGGAGGGAATGGGGGACGGGGAGATGTTGCAAAGTGGGGGAGTGGGGACTGGGAGATGTTGCAAAGTGGGGGGAAGTGGGGACGGGGAGATGTTGCATAAATCGTTGCGAAGTCGTGCATTTTTGAGATTTGTTTTAACCTAGTTGCTTTTCTTTTACAGTTCATATAATACTTTTATCATCTTTTTCCTTTTTCTATTTTTATTTCTTTTTTGGTATTGATGGGGGGCTATAATTCTAGCCTATCCCCCCTTACCTCCCCAACTGCCCCTCCCTACTCTGGCTAAGCCAACGGGTCCGGTGCGCCAGCCGTTTATATGGCTCCGAAGAGTCCAAATTTGTGATATTTGGGAAACTTACAATATAGACGCCTGGGAAATGGCACTTTCAGGCTTTTCTGGCTGAAAATGGGAATTCGATTAAATTCCTATTTTGGTGGGTATCGGTAGGGAACTTCAAGAACTTGACAATATGCAAATCATAAGCAATTGGATAAACTCATAATTGTTTAAAAATGTATTCTCCAATAGTTTTAATACAACATGAGGTCACCGTGCACCACACACAGACCGATACAGCAAGTATATGAAGTTAAAATTAAATTCACATTTGTTTCGTTGTTGATGCAATGCTTTCCGATGAATTTTTGAGCCCATTTTGGTGGGCCCGATTTCATTTTGAAATTCATTGTCAAGATGCAGAAGAGAGAAGGCCCAATGAGATTCCATTCACATTTTGTTCTTTTTTAGCGGGCCCGACTTATGGTCCTTGGTATTATCTATCTTCTTTGTTATTTTCAGTCCCATCTATCTTATAGTTTACAGAAAGCCCAACTTATTATTGAGGGTTCATTATTATAACAAAAAAAAAGAAAAGAAGGTCCAATATGTTTATTTTTTGGTGGGCCCGACATATGACTGAAGAGGCCCAGTTATGATAACAAGGGACAGAAAGGAACGGCCCATTTATTTATCTTTTTGGTGGGCCTGACTTATGATTGAAGGGCCGTCATGATAGCAAGAGGGACAGAAATTAAAGGAAAGCTCATCCTGGATATGAAAATGGGCCATTAAGAGTACACGGGCCCTGTTTGGTCACTGTTTGTGCCTTTTATATCACTAAAAGGCGATTCAACGGACGGTGTTTTTTTTAGGGAACTTGTTACCGCCGCGCAAGTGCTTATAGTTACTCCACTGACCACGATTAAAGTCTCGTTTATAAACATTTCAAAACTAGAACATTAACAAAAGGATGCTTATGTACGAAGATCATGCCTAAGGTCGCCGAAAAAATCGCAAGGCCCCTGTGCAAACTAAGATTTGGGGTCCCTCATACTTATCTCGAAAAGAACCAATTGAACAGCAAAGAAAAAAAGATCTTTAGCTATAGATTAATTTATACCGTTTTGTAAAGCGTGGGTTTTTCCTAGTTTTTAATGCTGTGGTTTTGTTTGTATGGTCATGTTACTTTTTTGGTCACCAACAAATATACTCAAGTACATTTTGAGGCCCTGTACTACTTTCCCGCCCTCCCCCATACCCTTTATCCTGCCTTCCCCCTCCTCCCCCTGTTGGCGGCACTGTCAGTGATATAGTCTGTTTAAAATCGAAGTAATTTGCCATTGTTGCGGGGCCAAAGTGAGCACGACATTTTTTAAGCGGTATACGTGGGGACCTTTAGCGACCGTAGGCGGCAGAAACGGGGGAACGGGGGAATGTGCTACCCCCCCCCCCCCCCACCCTCCACTACTTTTTTCAAAAGTTTAAAAAGTGCTCTTTTTCAGAACGAAAAATTTCCCTTTTTTTATCAAATGGAAAATTTCCCTTTTAAAGAGGACAAGTGCCCTTTTTAGAGAAGGAACTTTTCTTTTCATAAAAGAAAGTAATACAAATATTGCCTTAAAAAGACTAAAATTGCAAATACGCAAATACTATTTCAATTTCCACTAAAGACAAAGTTGATGCCCAACAGCCCTACATACTGACGTATTGGACACTTTGTATTTAAAAGACATTAACCTCTGCATGCCTACCTTTGTTTTCTTCAGCATATGATTTGTAAAACGCTTTAAAATAGGGCCTTTCTACAATCAGACAGTGTGCGAGCACTCCTCAAATTTCATTAGTCTGTTAGTGAGGCTTCGGGTCATGCAAGACAAATCTTACTACTTGGACCCGAGCCATTGTCATAATGTAAACTGACGTGCTCTCTCCCATCTTCTTTGTAAACATTAAAAGGTGCCCCTTTAAATAAATAAATATCAAAATAAATTTTGAAGTCCCCTTATTCCGCTATTATAATTTTATAATTGATTCTTTTATTGAAAGATTAAAGAAAGTAACACAAGGAAAATACCACAAATTTTACTCGTGAAGCGCCTAAATTTGAGTTCTGCTACTGACTCGCTGAAGGCTAAGTGTGAATTTGAGCCATCTGGTTTCATTCATACAACTGAGTTACATTTATTTTTAGCAAGAAAATGATGGTCTCCTGAATAATAATCTAAGGACCGCTTATTTGCTTTTCATATTATTTTAGACATTCAATATTCTGGATCATCATATTGTGTTAGTGTTAGTGCGCCTAACAGGCAGCCTCTGCATTACTCTCTTTCTCAAGTTTTTTTTATGTCAAGTATTTTTGTGAAGTTCTACTCTGCATCTTTAACTGTTTTTTTTTTATATGCACCAAGATGATTATGGACAATTTTCATGTCATTTGGTATATCATTCCCCTGTTATTCTTGGAACAATTTTCTGAAGTTTTTTTCATTTGATTTCATTATATATCCTAACATATGTAGGCCTGAATCTATACCATCGGTCATTCAACCTTGAATTTGCGATCCTGGATGAGTGTTTCACTAATCTGTGCTTTTCTATTGTTACTGGATTATGGCTCCTAACACAATGGAGATTTTATTTCAGTACTGCTACTTACTGTGAGCTTTTGCTGTATACAACAAAACTTACAGACTTTTTCATTTTAAGTGAATTTGTGTGGAAAGAGTTACCGTTAAAAATATTTTGGTTCACACATTTCCTTTTATGCAAATACTTATGCAATATTTCAGCTGGAAATACTTTTGGCTGGGGATGTGAGCCCAAATCTTGGGCCAGTATTTCAGAGTAATTCCACAAATGCTCTTAAACCTATCACTATCCGTTATTCTAAAGATGAACTGCTCTCACTGAAACATTCAATAACTAAATATGTTCTGTTGCCTCCAAAAGTCACTGCATGTATCATAACACTTGGTATACAACCGAAACAACCTAAAAGGAAACCACACAGAGGAAAAAGGGGCGGCAGTCGTGTAAGAAAGTGTTTATGTGCATCCGAAACATTTTTACAATCGGCTTTTGATAATCTTGCTTTGAAAATACTAAGTCATTTCAGGATGTGAAACTCAACTGTTTCGTAGAAATACATATAATGTCACCAATGACATTTATTATGAAAACACACTATATTGGTCAGATATTAGTGAAAGGGGTTGTGGTGTTAATCACGATAATCTAATTCAAATATTATGCAAACCAATCAAGTCGGTATCAAACAGCACACCAGTGAAAGTATGCCTGTTAAATCCTTGATCTGTGAAAAACAAAACCCTTTCTTTATCAGTTTATATGACTTCATCTTTTCTAGCAATTTTGATATTGTTGCCCTTACCGAGGCCTGGTTAGGATCAGCTGCTGATAAGAGTTTGCATATATGGCGCATTATCTAAATAACTTAGTTCCACAAAATATGCATATAAAGAAAATAAATGGTAAATTGAAATATAAAGAAAACAAAGAACAAAAAATTGTTCCTAAGAGGTGCATAGGGGAATTAGTTCACCTGGAGCTATCAAAACTCGAGGAGGTGGTGTGGCTCTAATCTATCAATCTGAAATTAAGGTGCATGTAATTGATTCTTCTCTTAGTAAAAATGTCACAAATTTTGAACACATGGATTGCTCGATTGACTTGCATGGATTTCGCATACGGCTGGCAGTGGTGTATCGCCCCCCTCCATCCAAAGCAACTGGTTTCTCTGTCAGTGCTTTAATGTCTGAATGGGCAGGTTTTCTAAGCAAATTTGCAGTGATCCCTAAGTATATTGTAATAACTGGTGATCTGAATTTTCACTTAGATGTTTCAAAAAACAGTCACACTATACAATTTGAAAATTTGCTACAAATGACTGGTTTGCGCCAACTAGTACGTACAAAGACTCATATACATGGTCATATTCTAGATGTCATTATCACACGTGAAACCAGCAGTTTAGTCAGTGACGTAGTTATCATAAAATGCTGGAATTTGTAATAGTGATGGCAATCTTTCCTGTAAGCATATGGCAGTTATCTATGACCTGAACTTGACAAAACCACGTCGCCTTTAGAGAACAGTATCATATAGGAAATACAGGGCTATCAATGCATCTGATTTCAAGCAGGATATTTTTTCATCATCTGTACTAAACCCTACAGATCGATCACTTAACAGTCTTGTACAAGCCTTTTCAGAGGGATTACAGATCTTAGTTGATAAGCATGCTCCACTTATTACCAAAGCAGTTCAGCTTAGACCTGGTTGTCCCTGAGATCTGATTGTCCCTGGTGCAATGAGGAGCTGCATGAGGCAAAGCATCTTAAACGTAAGCTTGAACGTAAATGGCGACAAACTGATCTTTCTGTGCATCATGAGGCCTACAGGAAGCAGCGCAGCATAATGAACAAACTACTGAAACATGCCAAAGTTTCTTATAACTCAAAAAAGTTGAGGACTGTGGAAAAAACCTTAAAAATGTGTACAGAATTGCTAATCACCTGATGGGCAATAATGGTGAACATCAACTTCCCTTAAGTTCCTCCTCCAAAGAGCTCTGTCAGCGTTTCAGTGATTTATTTTCTCAGCAGATTGCTAAAATTAGAGATACACTGCACCCAGAACAAAATAATGAGTACAACGAGGACATGTATAGTACTGATCCTATAAATATTACATTCTTTGAACCGGTAACTAGACAAGAAATCCAAACCATTATTATGAAATGCCTAAACAAGTCTTGGGAGATTAACCCCATCTCCACATGGATGCTTAAGGAGTGTTTAATCGAACTTCTCCCATTATTCACCGATATGATTAATGCATCCGTTAGTGAGGGTGTGGTACCTGCTGCTTTCAAAAAACCAACATCAGACCACTTTTGAAAAAATCTGGACTAGACATTGAGACACTGAAAAATTATAGACCAGTGTCTAATCTTTCCTTTATTTCCAAACTTCTTGAAAAGGTTGTTGAAATTCGCCTTGAGCATCATCTGTGTTTTAACCGTCTTCATGAACCCACCCAATCAGCTTATAGAAAGAGTCATTCTACAGAAACCGCACTACTCAAGATTAAAAATAATATTATGGAGTCAATGGACAAGGGTCTTGTGTCTATTCTAGTAATGCTAGACTCTTCAGCAGCTTTTGACACCATTGATCATGATGTCTTGCTAGAGTCCCGTCTTGGACGTCATTTTGGTTTACAAGGCGTTGTTCATAAATGGTTCCAGTCGTACCTAACAAATCGTTATCAAAAAATTATTGTAAATGTGCAGTTCTCTGAGCCTGTGCTACTTCAGTATGGTGTACCACAGGGATCAGTTTTGGGCCCCAAACTTTTCACAATGTATACCAAAGCATTGGGGTCAATGATACGTAGTCATGGTCTAAACTGTGACTTTTATGTCGACGATATACAATTATATTTGTCTTTCAAGCCAGGTAATAACTATGTCCAGGGATTAGCTTTGAGAAATATTGGGCATTGTCTTGTTGACATTAAAAGCTGGATGACTAATAATATGCTCAAACTCAATGGTGATACAAGTGAAGTGATGTTGTTTGCCTCAAAGCAAAACCTCCGGAAACTTTCACAATTATCATTGAATGTTGATGGGATTGATATCAAACCTGCGTCTACTGTCAAAAACTTTGGAGTTCATTTTGAATTCACAAGAATATGGAGTCATATGTAAACTATCTTTGCAAGCAAGCCTATTTTCAGCTTCGCAATATTGGTCACATAAGACGCTATCTGACTCATAGCGCAACTGCTACACTTATAACAGTATAAATATAACGTACACTTATAACGGTAAAAATAGCGGCGATATACAAGAATAAATACATAAGATGACGCTATGCCATAACCATGAGTTTACATTAATAGACCGAGTCTAACATCTCAGTCTTAAAGGTGTGCTTCATAGAACTAAATATAAGTAAATTATGTTTTGATTGGTCGACTCGAATGATGACACAAGCTCTAAAACTTTAAAAACACATTAGTTGTACTACTAATGTTTTTGTCTTTCATTTTCCAATGGAAAAAGAAGCGTGCTAACAATTCAAGCAAAAGTGTATGAACCCACCAATGAAATATTGATCATTGATCTACGACCTATCTTTGTTTCTGTGAACAGTTTATCTTACACCAATATTGAAACATACTGACGCCACGATAAAAAACATGCAATGTTCTTAAACTTTCACCGTATTATAACACCATCAATTACTTGTTTGTCAGTTTGTTTCCCCTTATGTCATTATTCTGCCGTTAAAGGGGATTACGTCATTATGATTATGCATTTAAAGTCAATTCAGAGTTCCATAGAAAAGGGAATATCTGTTTTTACATCACTGAAAACTCCCTTGAAATAAAAAAAAAAAAAAAAATTTCCTCGCAGTTTACAGGATTTAAGTATACTGGTATTAGCAGCATGCAGGGAAGCAACGTGTAAAATAAGAAATTATTGTTACATTCATCCACAGTGACTCTGTATTGTCATGCACGTACAGTTTGCGAGCTTCCTGTTTGTTTGATTTCCACTGAAGACGAAACCAAAAGGTCCTATTTCCCCTCTGCCAAAAACAGAATGTTACGTTATAGAAATCTTAGACGAAAGTATAACTGTATAAAGGAAAAACATTTCAAGCTAATTGTTTGTTAACCTGTTAAGCGTACTATACAAGCTCCAATTATATCAAAAGTTTATTGAACTTGGACGTGTAAAGGTAGCCAGGGAGTCCGGGACCTTTATGAAGGGTCACATAAAGATTTGTCCGGTTACAAGCGCAGAAATCAATTATGGTTCCATCGAACATTGCTGCCCATCGCAGGCTTACAGTTTGCTGACTTGTCTTTCTTTATTTCAATTCAACAATGTATCATACCAACCAGGCAGAAAGCCTCGTGGAAAAAGGGACTTGGTAAACAACGTATCGGCCTCAGTGGTAGTGTTTTCTTTCCCCATCATATGCAAATAATATATTTACCCCCTTATAATGCAGATATATATTTACCCCCTAATATTGCAAATACATATTTACGGTATAATAGACAGTCCGGGAGAATCCTAAACTTGTTGTGTAATCAAAAATACACTATTACTTGGAGCTCCGTATTCATTACACGATCTTTGGAGGCCGCCATCTTAAGTAGCGATAACGTTAAGTCAATGGGGGATTTTTGAATTATGGCTACGCCCTTTAAGGTGTATATGTCACTTTATGTCTCCTTTAAGCTAATGCAGTATACCAATACAACTCTTGTGACATATGCACATCATGCTTTGATTTCATTTTTTTTTTAAATGCCAAAATATATCTATCCAAACAAAAGTTTATAATCAGATAATGCGAACTTTGTCACAAATGACTTTCGAGTAGATGCAGGGACACCTACAGGCGAAAAAGGTAGGGGGTCTAAACTCAAGAACATGTGTCCTGTTACATGCGACCTTTCATCAGAATTCAACGACATTCCTAAGGGAGACGAACATTGCGCAATAAAACTAACTGGGTGGCGCTTTTCGAAAAAATTGGTAAAATACATCAATCCGAATTAGAGTTTTTAATGAGATAATGCAAACTTTGTCACAAATGACTTCGAGTAGATGCAGGGACACATACACTGAGGCGAAATATGTAGGGGGTCTAATTCAACGAATTCAACGACATTCCTGAGGGAGACGAAAATTGCGCAATAACATATCTAGGATGCGCAGTTCGAGAAGATTATACGATGATCTCTGACTCATGCTGACTTGTGATGCAATCATCTCGATTTGAAACATGACAATATATTCTAAATTTGAAACATTAATCAGAGGACTACGCCTATTTCTTAAGATAGAACTTGAGAATTATCTACCTAACTGCCTAAGCAGCTGTTTTCAATAATATTTTCGAGGTTTCATTAATTTACAATTAGCTGTGTCTTATTGTCTTACATCAAGAATTGCCTGCCTTTATTCAGTGTGTGGATATTTATCAAATTTAACTTGATCAACATCAACATATAATCAGAGAAAATATTTGCCTTGAACTGTTTGCCGATATATATTAAAAAAAGTGGAAATCATGAGTATATTATTTATCGAAAAAAGTCTTTAAAATTTTAAATACACCAGATTCAATTTCAAAGTCACTGATCTTAATTTTGTCATTTGGTATTCTTTTGTTACTTTTTTATCTTTGATCCGTAACACCTAACATGGTGATCACAAATCAAGTATGCATGCACCGGAAGAGGCACAATGATGAAGAGAAATGACACTTTTAATGTCGAAAACAGCCAATACTTATAGTATAAAACGATTTTGGAGTATCACGACCCTTATTTTTTTTTTTATCCGGGCGAATATAGCGCTTTAAATAAAAGAAACAAATCCACAGACAAAGGGCACTTTTTTCTCCTTATCCCGTGAAATTGTGAACACTTCGTCCCTCCGTGACCTCGGTGAGGAGAAGGGCTAGGAATCGATTTCCCCGCACCCCCACCCCTGTTTCCCCCGTGGTGCATGCGTCCTTGAGTAGATGAAGACAGAAGAAATATAGATTCTTGAACATGTCAATATTGTGCACCGACATCTACGACATTGCAACGCCCTCACTACATATTTCTAAAAATAGTATAAATGCCGTGTCACGTATAACAATTCCCGAAATAAACTCCATACGTACGTATGTGCAGTGCATTAATATTTGTATACTGTATATATGGAGTGTGGGGGTAGTGATTCGTGAATTTTCGGTGGCCTTGAGATGTCTGATTTTTCAGCATGTAAAAAATCACAACACTGCCGATGTAAGGGCGTGAACCTTTCATTTGTCTCATTCATCATCATTTATTTTCAAGCCCATTTCAAAGAAAAAAACATGCGTTATGGAGTGGTGTAGAAGCGTGGGTCTAACTTTGGGAGATGCGCCCATAGCTAATTTCGTGGGGCGGGGGCTGAACCTCTAGTTAAACTACTGATATTTGAAGAATAGTCATTTTAGCATTAGCCAAGAATCTTAAGATATAAATAAAATTATCCATATATTTTGAGTATAATAAAATTACATCCCTTTACCTGCAATGTTCATGGCTCCCGATCGTTACTCAGTTCTTTCTCGGCAAGTTATTTTTTCTTTCATTGTAGCGAATCAATGCCTTCTTTTATAAAGTGTTGTGCAAAACAGAGTGTTGACGAGTTTCCACTCACCCATTCCACCTGTTCAGTCATTTTGGAGTGGGTATTGGGGGTGGAAGTTAGGGGAGAGGGGATGCTGCATTGCTGGATCAGCCTGCATGTCGATGACTTTAAAGATCGAGATATAACATCAAAGATCGAGATCCCCTTACTCAGTTGTGCCCCGCTTACTTAGCTCTACACCATGGTTTATTTGTATCACCATTATACCTCTGCAGTTGTTACTCCGCAAATAAGATGCATGAAGGGAAATTGATTATGTCCCGGTTGGAGGTGTTACCCCACCCCTCTCCCAGTCAGGCATGTAGCTAGGAATTAAAAGGGGAGCCGACCTGTATAAACAACAAAAAACTGTTGGTTATCAAAAATGTGTACTGCGCACTCTTTGCGCGTGCGCCAAACGGTGTGGGGGCCTGCCCAAAGCCCCTGGTGGGTTCGAGGGGCGAAGCCCTGGTGGGAAATGGAGCGAAGCCCCCGGAAGCCTTGCGTTTTTGTGCTTTTGGTTATAGAAATTGCTTGAAGAAGACTTAAAGTCTGGTACAGTCATTATTTCATATGAAAGGACACAAATCTAGTTAACTACCAAAAACAGCAAGTCAAAATCTTATTTGTCCTGTTCCTGAGATATATTTTCAGCAGTCGCAATGATGAAAATAATATTTCAATGGTTGCAATTTGTATTTGTAGAACAGTGGCAATGTTTATTAATGCATGGATGAAGGGGGAAATATGGATATCACATTCTTTTACTGTAGACACATGGTCAGTGGGAGATTTGTCCGAGAACTCCCTTTGCCATCTGAATACTTGTATTGTGCAAGGGTGCGAATTCCCGTTGTATCATCTGGTCATAAGAGCTATTGTCACATGCAGTATTTGACAGGTATAGCAGACAAAATCATAAGCATAATCATTACAATAATAGTATAAAAGAAAAACGTCCCTCTCAAAAAAAAAAAGTTCAGCAAAGGGAAGAGGAAGGGGGGGGGGGGGGAGCCACGGCTCCCACTGCTCCCCCTGGCTACGTGCCTGCTCCCAGTCCTTCTTGATCGGCAGTGCTTTGTGCGAGTTCAAGAAAAATACCTTTTCAAACTGTTTGGATAATCTGCTCATTCAAATGGCATCGACCCCCTCCCTTTACACACACACACACACACGCGCGCGAGCGCGCACCCATGCGTGTGCAAACCTACAACTGGTGACATATCTATAATCCTATATAACTGGTGACCACTCACCCATACATGTGTAGACCCTACAACTGATGACGTGAGCTTAATCCTATATAACCGGTGACCAATCAATATACAACACACATAAGGCATGGCGGTATTCGGAAATTAGGTTACACTCGTATTTCTAACTTATCCTATCTAACAGGTGACATGTACCGAAATGCAAAAATACTGAACTAGAGTAGTGTTTTAGTCATAATAGTTTTTAAAACAGCCATCTTTAAAACTAAAACCAACGGAGGACGTCATCGGTTGTAAGAGTGTCATCGCTTTGAAGGTGTGTAAACATACGAATGTCATCATTTGGTGGGTCTAAACCCACCCACCCATACACACATGCACACAAACACACACACGCACTCAGACAGTCCGCTTTGCTTAGGAGAATGTCGCTTAATATGTCATATCTTTCATTAATATATACTGTATGATTATAAATCCGCATCAGGGCTAAATAAAACTAAAGTTTTGGGCTTAAAAATCTGTGTTAGGGTTAAATGAAAACAGTGTTTGACCTAAAAATGCACGTTCGGGCTTCAAATTTCACAGTTTAGGTCTTAAAACTCTGTGTTAGGGTTAAAAGAAATCAGTGTTTGGCCTAAAAATGCACGTTAGGATTTGTAAATTTACAGCTTAGGTCTTAAATATCTGCGTTAAAATTACAAATATTAATGTTAGGCTTAAAAATGCATGTTAGGCTTTGAAATTTCACGGCTTAGGTCTTAAATATCTGCGTTGATATTACAAATATTAATGTTAGGTTCAAAATGTGAGTTAAGGTTGGAAAACTTAGTGTTAGCTTATAAACCCACATAAGGCTTTAAAAATTCAAGCTTCAGCTTAACAATTTTGGCCACATTTCAGCCCCAAATCACAATGTTTCTTAAATATTTTACTTGAAAACGGATGCGGGGAAATAGTGTGGAAGGATGAGGAAGGGGGAGTTGGGGGTGGAGGGGGAGCTGCGTTAGCCCTTAATTTGCTGTATCCTTAAATATTTATGTTTATAACATGAATCTTTAACAAATTGTGCAAATATCACGTGATCTGTACTTAATACGGAACAAGCGAAATATTAAACTTTTAAAAGAGAAGAATACAATTTTCACAGTATAATATAATGACATTTTTCGAGATTTTCATATATATACATTCTTGCCAGAATGTGAATCGCACCAAACCTTTTCGAAAAATTCAAAATATGCTTGCATTTTGCGAAATTTTTAAAAGATGCCTATTTATCACGTGACGACAGCAACACATAAAGACCTGGTCCAAAAATTGTTTTGTTTTTTCTTAAGATTTTTAACAATTTTAACATCTTTAAAGATGCCTAATTGTCACGTGACGGCAACAAATAACTACCCGCCATGAAGAAAAAAAAAAAACGTCTTCTATAGTTTAAAAAGACAACCTCGTCTCAGTTATATTCGTAAAATTGTGATATTCATATCTTTATGTTATATACGGAATTGGATTGTTTCTAATTAAGTATGTATGTACAGTATGCATGGTCACTTCCGCGGCAGGTAGGCTATCGATTGGTTGTCCTTTTTTGGGTAAGACCAATCAGAAACGCTGACTGTTATTGTATATTACTGCCCACGAGAACACAATTCTTGCCTTTTCAAAATTCAAAAACATGCAGAAATTACAACCTATGTCTTAGAGAACCAATTTCAAAACTGTAAACAATATCTGTGCAGAAATGACAAATCAATTAATTTACTTTTTAAAAATTTCTTCTGGTATCTATGGAGACTGATATGTAGCCAAATATCCTTTCAAAACTGAGATGTTTGTACAATTTTTACTTAGCTAAAATAATCAAGAATGTTTCAAAAACCTTGAAAAATGCCAAATTTTTAAGTGATGACAGTTGACCTGCCGAAATCATTTTCTTATTTTTATGATTGACAGAATTCAAACATTTTAAAAGATGCACAATTGTCACATGACGGCGACACATAAAGACCTGCAACAAAAGATCAAATATATTGATCAATCTATTATTTTTTCATATTTTCATTATTTTCATTATCTAATCTGAGGTGCCTGCTGCCTTGAGCTGGCAAAGACCTATTGCGGGATAAATAGGCCTATGAATATTGTGGGATCAACATGTTTCTTCACATGTCACTCTCCGACCAATTCATACTAGTGGAGTGCGTGGCAAAATTTCGCCGTTGTCTTTCATTCG
Organism: Chiridota heheva; assembly: GCA_020152595.1. Lineage (NCBI taxonomy): Eukaryota > Metazoa > Echinodermata > Holothuroidea > Apodida > Chiridotidae > Chiridota > Chiridota heheva. The sequence continues at coordinate 437,433 of JAIGNY010003089.1, forward strand.
CTAAACCCACGTAACTTTTTTTCGACAGAAAATTCAACTAAACATTCCCGCATCCTGTGATTCTTGGACATGGCGTGATCTCTATAGTTTTCAATCCTCTTTCTGCCCATACTTGGCATTTCCCGCCCAACCCTTTGGTATTAGAAAAAATATCCCCCGTCAGCCCCCTCTATATCCCATATTCTCCGCCCCTACAACTTCCAGCAACACACCATTTCCCTGCAATCATGCTTCACGCGGTCAGGCGTGGTCCTCATCCCATTGCGTCGCCCCGCTCCTCCAATGGACGGGCAATAGCAGCTACAATCGCATATCCCCAGTACTGAGGCGCATGCACAACAATTGGTCTGGCGTGAACAAACCCTCATTTCTGACACTTTGCTCTGTGCATTAATATTTACGCAAACAGCACTGTAGTACTCCTATTAGGCCTACACAGACTCACTACAAACAAGCCGCCAACATGCCCGCCCAACGAGTGAAGCTCAGAATGACACTGGAATACCCACTTTAAAGCCTCGAAAAGGGGCCACAACTATTATAATCGAAGTTATGTGATCGTTATCAAACTTTTCATCATCTTAAGAACCCTCTGATTAGCCCTCTAACCCCCCCCCCACCTCCACTCTTACACCCCTCTCTTACCTCCCCACTCTTACCTCCCCTCTTACCTCCCCTCTTACCCCCACTCTTACCCCCTACCCTCTTACCCCCTGCACTCTTACCCCTACCCTCTTACCCCTACCCTCTTACCCCCCCTCTTTACACCCCCACCTCCTTGTAATCCCGTAACGGTGTCACAATCTATGGTTAGATTTTCTTTTTAACTTTAAAAGTCCGTACAAGGCTCAGTTTGGGATACCTTTTCAACCAGAACACGAAAGATTGGGATTTTTTGTGTGATGTACAGTTTGTTGTGTGACATCCCCCTTCCTCCTTCCCCACCCACCCCCAAACACACACACATACACACACAGCAAATATACATTTATTTTGATCTTAAAACATCCAAGTTACTGAGTGGCCCGAATGGATGGTTGGGCCTCTTCGGACTATCGGCGTGGCACGCCGTGGCTCATTAGCTCATTGGCGGCTCACCAAATGCACTTACCAAATACTTTTTGGTTTGCTTGAATTATATGTACAATTAAAATGATATCCATTTTCCCCTTCCTCCAATCATGTTTTGTCCCTCCAACTAAAATTTCTTACCGCAGCCAATAGCGTGGCTTCTTGTTCAGCTTGCATATACAGCCAAATCGAGTAGACACATTTCTTGTGACTCACCGATGTGGAAGAGACCTTTGATCCATCCATGTAGCGGGGAAACACCTTTATCAATTAATAGATCAGTCCTCTCAAACAAACATTTCCTCGGAAGCGGAAGCGAATTAGTGAAAATCACCCTAGCCTCATTTTGTTTAATTTGTCATGTTATAATCTTGATACAGAAAAGGGTTACAAAGCATATTAGTTAAATATTGACCATGACTAAATGGAAACGTATGTTCAATTAGTTGTTGTCTCACACACCCGTTGAATAAGTGGAAGCGACCAAAATGACGACAACAAATAAAGAGGTATTGTGGCGATAGTAGGAAGTTATTGTTTAAGAACGGTCGATCGGGATGGAAGTGTAAAATTTTCAGTTGAATACTAGCCCACTGATAATTCACGTTTCAATTTATTATAGTTTCATACATTTTCATTACAAGATTCGCCTTTTTAAATCAGCGATTCAGACATTAAAATGGAGTTTGAGGAGCGAAACATTTGGAATACGGTCCTGATTGCGTCTGTGACGCTCAATGGCTGCTTTGTGTTTTACTTTTTGTTATATATTTTCATGGATAGAATTTTGAGACACTGCCTGAAAGAGACCAACAAATTTATTATAGCCCACAAGAAGTGTACAAATTTCATGCACAAATTGTAAGTACTCATTACCAGTTTCTTTACTTTTTACTTTAACATTTTGCTACATATTATTATTTTTTTCTATTTGCACCATATTGCACGCGGAAAAAGTTATGTGACGTCGTCAGCTAATCTCTTGAGTAGCTAAAAGCAGGAGCGAAGCTCCAGATTCAAGTGGAGGGAAAATTATTGGGCCAAATAACGAAAAGAAAAGAAAAATCCATACTTTTGGAATGCAAATAAAATACAAAATTAATCGGATTTGATGTGAAACGCCTTGACCTATATCCATAATATATGGTTATCAATATTTTATTGGCCATTTGCACTGTTCAGAATACCGTACAATGGTTTATCTGTTCATCAGTTCAGTACATTACCACTTGACCAAACGTAATTATAATTTTCGGTGTGGGATGGCTTGGTGAACTTGGGGTGGGAAAAAGGGTTGTGATCGACAGTGTGGGATGTGAAAGAAGGATAGGATGCTCAGCAGGCTACTAAGAAGGAAGGGGAACGTGCTAGGCTAAGGTAAGCCTACAGTAAAATGAAAACTTGAGATACTTTGAGAGAGACGTCATTGTCTAAGGTTTTGGCACTTAAGTGTAAGTCTTTTTATTAACTTAGGTTATCTTTGTCCCAAGAAAGAAATACTCAGTTTTCACAGGTTTACAATTAATTCTAAAATAACTATGATTTTAAAATCACTTCTAAAAGCTTGAAAATCTATGTCTAAAACAATCACAAAACATCTGTTCCACATTTTGTTAAAATCTATCCGCAGAGTTCATGGAATGTTTCTTTAGTTCCTATAATGTGTATGAAGAACTTTCATTCATGCGTGGTTTGCATAGTAGCTAAGCTAAGGTCCCCACAAAAGACCATGAACTCTGAAGTAACATTGTGCTGGTCGATATTGTATGATCTTGATCAATGAGCTAATCTCTAATTAACTATCTAAAGTGTCCTTCTTAACTTAATGCATGTGTTAAATTTTGCACTGTACAAGACCCGCGAACATCCTGGACTGACGTGCTTGAATGCGTCCAAACATTGATTCTTTGTGAGAGCGTACAACCAGGATAGAACTCCCTGATACAACTGAAGGACTGGTCAGGAAGTGGATAAAAGCTTAACGTGAAGTTAAATCAAGGGCACTATATCTGGAGTAAAATTGTATTTACGGAAGTTCTAGTGCCGAAACACGTAGTTATGACTGTGTGAAACCCAAATCCCATCGTTCAGTCATCGTAAAACTGCTATGGAATTGAAAAAAAAAAAAAAAATGTATTTGCAATTGAGCCTTTGTTCTGTCTGTACTTATAACAAGGGAGTTCAATAACTTCCTTGCTTATCGGGCCCGTAGCCAGGAATTTGAAAGGGGATTCCTTTTTGTATAAAAGTGCAAAAGATCTTGAAAATCCGGGTGGTTATTTCATTTGTTTGAATTTCAAAAGGCACTTTCTCAACAAAAGGGTGTTCAAGAATTTGAAAAGGGGTTCGTTTTTTGTATGAAAAGGAAACAAATCTTGAAATTCTGGGTGCTTATCTTATTTCTAGACTTCAAAATGGCACTTTCTTAACAAAAGGGGTCTCGTTCGCTCGGATGACCCCCCCCCCCCCCCCCCTTTCCTCTTTCTTCCTCCCTTCCCCGGCTACGGGTCTGCTTTTTAATATGGCTTCTCTATTCCGAAGTCTATACAGCCACGACCGGTCCTTTTTAAGGGGCCATGCATGTGTAAGACATGGAAGTAAGATGTCATCTTTGGCGGTTAAGCTTGCCAATTTAAAGGGTAGTTCCTCTCTTCTTCTGTTCACCTGTTAGTACTGCCATGACTTTGACTTGTTGATGAATGACTGAATGAGGTGAACTTCCAGAGGAATCCACAACTTTTATGATAAAATTGTTGTCAGCGTTGCATACAGTTTACCATCATGTATAACAGCAATGCCCCTCAGCGAGAAATACAAAAAAGTAATATATAATAGGTATAATAGTGGAGTGCAACATTACACTGTTATAAGACAATAAAACTGAAATTTGCATACACTAAATCATACACAGTATGATATATAGGTTAGTTTTCTTTCCCCTTATTACAATTTTACAATGTTTTTATTTAAGGACTTCTTGATTGGCTTGTTTTGAACGCTCGGGTAAAAATGTCAGAGAAATATTGCTATTTGTGGGTGGCCGTTGTGCCTTTTACTTGTTTTTGAAAACCTCGACGTCGGCAGGAAATTCACTATAAGACTATACACACATATAAGTTTAGATTTTTTGTTTCCGATTTTCAATCAGTCATTAAGACCCTTGTTGCGTCCATCCACGGCTGGAAATTATTCTTAAACATAATGCAAACTCATCCCGCCAACAAAATTATTGGGGCATAGCCCTAATTGCCGGGGCCCCGTTACATCATTAAGGGTTGAAATATCTCATAAAATATTATAATTTGGTATATAATGCCAAAAAAGTAGATTTTTGGTCCTGCATTTTTTTTAATTTTTTTTTTTTATCGTGATTTCAATTAATCGCAAAACAGGAAACAATTCAAGTCCAGGTGTAGTCAAGGCATATAAAGCTCTCAACTGCCAGTGCCCAATGTTAATTGTTCATAGCAGCTGTGTATGGTATTGCAGTTGCACACTTATATTTTTTACCACCAAGGACAATGAAAAACAAACAAGCTGCAGTCGTTGTCCTGTTGTAAATAATCCATTTACTGATATCAGCTCTAATTTCCATATTTAATTAGCAGACTAGCAGTCAGGCTGTTTTCTTTGTTTCTTTGGGCCTTTAGGCGTATCATGCAGTCATCAGGTCATGTCAGATATAAATGTCTCAATAATGAAAAAATGATTAATCGTGGCGTATAATTATTAAGAGTAATATGGTTTTTATTTTGGTCGAAATAGGCTGTAGCTTGAAATGGGGTGTTGCAAACAGTGGGGCCTGAAGAGGGTCGACAACCGCCCATGTCCTCCCACTGTTTGGAAAGTCCGGATTTTGCTCCCGCTTTTTTGAACAAACCGTCAAGTTTATCAAAGATGGAAAAACAAAACAATGAAAGTATTTCGGGTCAAGTTGGTTCATTAGCTCTTTCGATAATTTTTCTGAAACTTCGCCATTAATTCATCAGTTCAGCGCAAAATGATTAATAATCTTTCCAAACATACCTCCGTGGTGTAGTGCTCAGTGCTTTGTCCAAAGACCCACACGTCCCGGGTTCGTATCCCTGTGGGTCTGCAACCAGTGAGTTATGAAAGGCCGTGGCCGTCTTGATATAATGTCTCCAGCACTGGATGCTTTCAGGATGCTGTACTATGCTATCTTCTCGGCGTGGACGATTAAAGGTTAATGGGGAATGTATTAACAATAACTCAGGTTTAAGGAGGGTTCATGGAAAAATGTTTTTCCCTCCCGTCCTCGCGTCCCCATAATGCATCATAACGCACGTCCCGGGTTCGTATCCCGGTGGGTCTGCTACCAGTAAACTCACTGGTTATCAAAGGCCACGGCCGTTTTGATATAATGTCCAGCACTGAATGCTTTCGGCATATTATGCTATCTTCTCGGCGTGGACGGTAATAGGGATAACAATAACTCAAGTTTATAGAGAGTTCATGTAGAGATGTGTTTCCCCCCTCCTCGCGTCCCCCATAATGCCTAATAAGTCCCCAGAACGAAAATGCTTAGTTTTACATGTTTTTTTAAATATTTTTCATTTATATAAAAATAAATGAAATCCTTAATTGTCTGTATTTTAAGGTCAGTCCGTGTTCTGCCATGAGCAGTTTTGTTCATCTTCTGTTTACACTTTGTCATAAGTGTACAACCTTATAGTATATACTTAGGTCATTCTGTAGGAAGCCATTAGAAGGTGTTTTGTCACGATAAGTATACAAAGGACTGAATCACATGCATTGCAATCATAAATTAATCTGCTAATGTATATATACTGTGATAGCAGCTCACCAAACAAAGGCCCACTGGCCTTCCTGCTGGATTAGGTAATCAAATGGTTTTAAAAAGTAGAACTGTCGGAAGGACAACATGCTTGACGCAGTATTCCAAGCTATAGCACAAAAACGTGTTTATTTGGGGATATATGCAGTAATGGCGCTAGCAAGGGGCAGTTTATTACAATTTACCAGAGATGATGGATGCACTTACCGCTTCCTTTGCAATAGATGTTCACAACTACATACAAGCTTTAAAATATTTTGGACTTGTCCCAGATATTCTAAGACAAAAAAATGCTCAAGGTTACTACGTCATCCAGTAACTTACTCACAAATTGAACCACAAAGAAAGAAGGGGCCCTAACTTGCCTATGTCAATGAAAGAATAAAACATTATAAAGCATCCTTGTGGCATGATGCAATATATCTTTTTAGTCATTTACCAACCAAAATAATCTCTATTATTTTTAACCATAATTGAAAGAAAAACATTACCCCTATCCCTTCCTAACACCCACCCCGCACATTCACAGGCTTACATCCTATATACATATATATATATATATATATATATATATATATATATATATATATATATATATATATATATATATATATATATATATATATATATATATATATATATATATATATATATATATATATATATATATATATATATATATATATATATATATATATATATATATATATATATATATATATATATATATATATATATATATATATATATATATATATATATATATATATATATATATATATATATATATATATATACATACATACATACATATATATATATATGTATATATATATATATGTATATACATATATATATATATATATATATATATATATATATATATATGTATATATATATATATATATATATATATATATATATATATATATATATATTTATATATATATATATATATATATATATATATATATATATATATATATATATATATATATATATATATATATATATATATATATATATATATATATATATATATATATATATATATATATATATATATATATATATATATATATATATATATATATATATATATATATATATATATATATATATATATATATATATATATATATATATATATATATATATATATATATATATATATATATATATATATATATATATATATGTACATATATATATATAGATATTTTCGCGTAAAATAAAACAAAATCAAAAGTGATAAACAAGACTCTTAATTTAGCCCATCTATCCCTCGGAGTATTCCGTTCCATGAAATAGGAATAACCGCACCTACTTGTTGTTTTGGCCCCTGGATTTAATCATTCGGTTGATCTTCTTCATACCGTCCCTCTACTAACCTAAAACTTCAGGGAATTCAAAAGTTGTTTTGTTTTGATTTATATCAGGCTTCCGTGGATTGGTGGAGATTACATGGAATTGAATTTTTTACATTTTTAGTTGGTACAATTGGTAATGAGAATGATTTCAAGACAGTTCAGCTGGTAAAATTAAAAGAAAAGCCTACTTGTATGGGGTGAGTGTGAAGTGTGGTTAGATATCAAATGTAGCAATAGAGGAAATCCCCCTGGATTGTAATTTATTTTAAGGGGAAATTCGAATCACGAAAAATCCCCTTATATCCCCCTCACTATAATGCCAACACTGGTTTATATGATATTGACTATTTTATATATTGGACTGTTGCAAAAACTTTCGCGAAATTTATATCATCTTGAAGATCTCTATAATCTCACAGTCTGCCATTGCCAGTCTGTTTTATACTTAAAGGGGTGAAAGCTTTTTATTCAAGTCAATGGTTGTCGAAAATAAAATTGGAATAAAAAAAACACAATATTGTCTGTATACCGCCTCGTGTCACCCAAACCGTGTACACGCACAATTTGGGTCATTCCAATAAACGATCAAGGAATTTTTAACAAACATGGAGCGCCTTTTAACTATATAATATTAACTAAGCTATGTGAAACAGCAATCTACCTACTGTGGTGTAGCGGTTATCATACTGTACCTGTCTACAGACCACGAGGCCCCGGGTTCAAGCCTGGGGTGGGTAGACACGCCAGTGCACCAAAACTGGTTATCAAAGGACGTGGACATTGACTTGGTTATCGATGTTATGTCTGTCCGTACGTCGTACCTGTGTTTGCACTATCATAACCGAATACGCAGGCGACGACCCTGTAATTGTGTGTTCAACTCTCTCTCTGAAACAGCATTGAATTCTTAGTGTAATGCCCGTTAATTTTTGAAAAAGCTACTGTAGTTTTTGAGTTATGGTCAATCGAAGTTTTAAGATTTTAGAATTCAGCCAAACTTCGTGATGTCATCAATCTGTCAATTAGAAATAGCTCAATAAGCTACCCTTCAGTTATTCTCTCAAATGTGTTATTCAATTTAAATTTTACAATTTTAATTTTACAACTATAAATTTGATTACTTTATTGCTGATACCTATTGCAGCAGAGGTAAACTAAAGTTTCAAAATACTTGAATGGAATCAGATGTTGACCTTCGAAATTAATTTTAGAGACAAAGGATTTACATGAACTATTGAGAATTGTTCATCTGCCTGTATCATAAATTATTGCACAATAAGCACCCAAATTAAAAATGCTGTAAAATGGTCAGTTTTTAATCAAATGTGATGGGATTTTGCTGTATGAACTGATTAATGATCCATTGTAAATTTTGAAGCAGTAAAGCTCAAGTTGCCTTTAGATGTCACTTATAGTCAGGGCTGTTTTCTAGGGGTGAGCTTAGTAAGGAAGGGGGGGCTGAGTCTCCCAATTGTTACAATGTACCTGACTTGGGAGGGAGGGGGAGGGCTTCCCTAAAAAAATGTTGAAATTTCTATCAAATGAATAGACTATGATGAAGTGGAAGAAAATGTTTCGACAATCAAAGAAAAATTCCCGAAAATTTCCCCAAATGGCCAAAAATTGGCCTAAGATTTCCCCAAAATGGTCAAACCTGCCCAAAAAATGAAGGGAATATCCCGAAAATTGGCTCTTTCATTGTGCTGCTGCCCCCCCTCTTTCTTGTTAATTCTTTTAATAATCAGCCCTGATTATAGTACTTTAAGTTGTCCATAAGCGTAACAGACCCCTATCTTGATTTTAAAAGGGGCAGGGTGCTAGACTTGTTGAGAAGCACATTAATGCGCGCGCGAAGCGCTGCGTCTTTTTGGCATAGAGTTTAGGGGCTCAATCCCATGGTGAAGAAGCTCTGGGATTTTAGCTATCATCATAACTCAGAATGAAACTACTCTGATCGGTAAGGACCATTCATGAGACAAACAGGACAATTGCTTACTATGCTATCATTCTGTGTTCTGTATCCATGTAAGGTATTTAATTTATGTGGTTAATTAAATGAAGTTCCAAAAAAAAATATATACATATATATATCATGAGGGGCAGGGCAGACCCCAGGGGGAAGGGCTGACCCCAGGGGCAGGGCGCGGCCCACGGGGTGGCAGGGCGGGCCGCCCAGTAAAACAGCAAAGCTAGGGGTCTGCCGGGTAGATATGAATTAAAATCAATTCCAAACTCCAAGAGTCCAATGCTCCTCACATCCTCATCATGTGCCCATGACGTCACGAGCATTTACACCCTATTTGTTTCAAGTATGTAAACAAATCCTTTCTTCAAGTGTTGCTTATATGTTTTGCAATCCGGGAATTTAGCAGAAATTTTTTCTCGTGTTGTTTATCAAGCTATCAATGACATGCCATAAATCTGGCACGAAGTTTGAAAATATTTACTATAAAAAAACGATAACAAATATGTCACCCTGCATGACACTTATAAAATTTCCATTAGATAAGCTGTTTATCATCTTTGAGATACTCCATGCATCTTAAAAACATTTCATTAACAAAAACCACATCGTAAATCATATTTTTTACCGGGGAATTATAGATGCCTAAATAAAAGTTAAACTTCTGGTAGTGCAAAACATTTTCGTTTAAGGTATTCCCTGGATTCAACAGTTCGATGCGGTTCATTATTTTTGGCTCGAATTTTGCACATAAACTTCTTAATAATTTGGAAGTGAACTTGGCATACAGGCAGAGGGTTTATGTATGACTTGTACACGCATGCGTATTAGATCGTGTTGGCAATGATTTTGAGTCACAAATTTATATTGATTAAGATAAAAGTTAGTCCCTCGATGTAACCAAATCCCACAAAATAACAAAATTCCTATGAACTTTCCTCAAGTTACCGTGAAGTGAATACGAAAACTATGTTTTGAAAATCATATTGGCATGCACATGACCGTGTCTTTCGACGAATTGAATACTGGCACAATATGCTACTGCTGATATGCGATACAGATTTAACTGACGCAGGGCACCAATATTCAATGCAACCCAATCTTTTGTTGTAAAATATTTAACATAAGCAATAAACAGAAATCCACAGACACGGGACGGCTTAAGAGGCACAAATGATTCAACCAGGGTTCAGACACTATCAATATGAATGAGCTACCCATGATGGTGAGGTGAGGGTACTCTGGTATCGGTAAAGGGAAATGCGCCCATAGATTTACGATATTGATCTAATTTTACACGAAATAGTGGAGGGTCATTGAAATAAGTTTGGCCCAGGAGACGAAACCCCGGAAGCCTAAGTTTCTCGTGATTTTAATATCAGCAATATAATTCATAACATTGTGTCAAATCTAAGGGCGAAGTCCCAGGAAGCCCTGCTATTCTTGCGATTGTGATTGCATAATATTGTGCCAAATCCAGGGTTAAAGTCCTGCTAGGCATGGGAGGCGACCAGGGCCGGGGACAAAGCTCCAGAAAAGCAAGAATCGTGTCAATTCCACACTAAAGATAGTTAAAAGGAATAGGACCTATACATTTTGGAACGTATGTTCAAATCTAGGATCCTATTGACTTAAATAATTATGTGTCTTTACTTGAGCCGCATGTCTGCATGTGGGATGACTTACCAGGGATGATTTGTATGTTTTTGAATTAGCTTTTAGAAGAATTTTTTTTTAAACGTTTGTTCTGAAATGATACAAATTGCCGCGGCAGTAGTTGAAAACAAAAAAATATATTCTCAGGACAAATTTTGCACCCCTGTAAGCATTTGGCGCCCCCACAGAAATTTCACTGGGGCAAACTGCCCTTGCCCCTGCCACCACGCCACTGCCACCCACACTCCTATATATCTGGATATGTACATGGCTCCTTGCTCCGAGGGCACTTACCCATCCCTCTACTTTAGTATCCCTGGGCCCTCTCCAGGCCCCAGCTATATGATGGCACCAAAGTCACGGCCCCTAAAGTAGATTATCTCAGTCCGACCTTATCGTGTTTTCCGAATTTTGCAAGTTGCTTTTTTATCATAGGGGCCTACGGTTTTTGGTCGTATAAATCAGTTTTATCGAAAGACCATCAACATCGGCGGTTTTGGGGGACACCCAGGGGTCACGACCCTTTGCCTGTGAAAATTTTGTTTTTTAAACGTGTTTTTAAATAGGCTCGAAAATAGGCGGAGTTCCTCAGGCTACTTGCCGATTTGCAAGGGTTGGATCGCACAACCCGTTTCAAGAAAAAGAAAAATGAATCCGTCCCCGGTCCCCCGCCCGGTCGGCACTATCAGACTATACATGTTGTCTGGACAAACGTGGGTTTCCACGAACATGACAATGATACTTTTAAGTAAGCACTACCCAAACCTTTCCCACGCAGTGATACAAAGAAGAGTCACGGTAAAATTGGCGAAAAATCAGACTCGGATTAAACTGGAGAACTTTAAATCGCATGGTTAACTCTAAATTTCCGGGCAAAGAAAATATGTAACTTGTTCTTTTCTGGAAGTCAGCACTATATGCGACATAAGCTCATAGTACGGATCACGAAAGAGGGCGAGGGGTCATTCAAGCTGATTTGACACCTTTGGGAAGGGGAGGGGGAAGAGTCATGGATGTTGAGAAGAAAGTCCCTGGGCGATTTTTTTCTTTAAACCACATATGGCTAAATCAAAAGCATAGACTATATTAGCCATGAATCATTTTGTCAAAACCAGAGTATCTTTCAGTCTTTATATTTCAACGTGACCAATTCGTGTAACTTCCACGTGCATTTAAGTTTTTCGGACTTTGAATTCTTAAACTATTCCTTAATAACTGAAGCTCCCCCACATTTTAATCAAAATGTATTATGCAACACCAGTTGATGAGTTGAAGAAAACAAGTCCTACTTTTGATAGACCCATAAAATTAGCCCGATATTAGCATTATCGTTAATAACCGGTTGATTTATTCTTTTTATTGTCCTGATCCACTATCGTTTAAGTCTAACCTTCTTTGTACTTTTATCTCCCTTTTTCTAAATTGTCTGCTGATCCACCGGAAAAGTATGTTTGCCCAAGAGTCCGGAACAAACTTCTTCAAGTGCTACTTTGATATCCCGCAAGTCACATGACAACGACGTCACATTTCCTGTGTACTCGAACTTGAAATTGTATAAACGGATATGATATTCAAATTAGATTTTTAGGCTTATCACTGGAAATCATAACAGACATATAACATATAGTCATTCTTGGTCTTCTTGTAGTACCATTGATACGGGGGGGGGGGGGGGGGTAGGCTGGAATGGGAGTCAAGTCAAGTTGTCTGGTTTCACCATCAACGATTCTCAAAAACTGTATTTGGGTGTATGTTTACTATTTGGTTTGCAGAAATGTCACGCAAATCAATTATGAATTAAAAAAAATCACAAGAAGCCCGATTTTTTAATTTGCCTGGGTCCGTTATTCCTTTAGATGTAGGCTGCTCACTATGGACCATTAGTCTTTTACTTAATATTTCTAGCGGGTATCACCAAGAAAAGTGATAGGTTCGGCGGGCAAACTCAGAATACAGTCAGGTCCCTTTCCCTGCAGCTGTCAGTAAACTTGAACATTTTGTACTGTTATTTATGGAAATTTTGAACGAAAGTAAACCTGCAGGGTAAACAGTCTGCGTAGATGTCCCAATTTTCATCTTTGACTTTTTCAGAGTTTTTGTTTAAGGCAATTGCATCCTGTCTGTCGGGCGTGGCCTGATGTTGCATTTTCCCCCTATACCAGTGGTGTTGATTTCATCATGAAATGTCATTATAACTGTGCAAATTACGACAAAAACTTGTGTTTTATTTAATTTGGAAATCGTTATAGCAGGGGACAGCTCCGTGGTTATAGGTTTTGAGAAGTACGATGTTCAGCCTTAAACTGTTAAATGAGAAGTGGACACAATCATTGGGAAAAACAATGTATGCTAAAAACGGACAACTACACTGTTACACCTTTAGGCCTAGATGTAGCTGAAACCAGGCCCTGCTGTCAAAATTATAGCTCCCCGCTGAAACTGTTGTCATGTCGAACACATCGGTAGCTAATTAATTCCCATTGGAAATGGAATGCAAACTATTCCACATTCCACACAGCTGTACCAGGGTAATGATATGATGTTCATGAAAATCTGTACACTGTCCGTGTGCGTAACTATTACTCTTAATAATTTAAATAGAAGGCATATGTTTCATGGGGTAACAGTTTTCTTGTGTGAGATAAGATTTAATTATCAAGTTAACACACCCGCTCTCTCGCTGTTGTACATCTGCTTTGTGGCTGTTGCAGGGGAGTGCGTATAGTTTAAAGCTCTTTTGTCTGATAGTGTATGGCTTGTCGAGGCGACAAGATGCATCAAAGAGCTTTCCACACATGCATACACGACTCATTGATCAGCTAGTTACGACTTACACGCTCTTAAATCAGCTTATTTCTTTTGTTTGTGCAGCCAGGTCAGCTTGAACTATAAATGAATTAGTTTATGAAATATTAATTGAAAAATAAACTAACAATGAATAATAATTGAAACATTAAAAGGTTTACCTATAGAAACTTGAACAATATAGAAGAGGGGCCATTGTCAATTAAGGTTACCATCCAATTACTTGTATTTTTAAATAGCCTCATGCCGGGTTAAACTTAGATGGTCATTTGGTTTTATTAAGATAATTGAACATCCAAAACAAATTTAACGAAATGTCTCAAAATTTGCAATTTCAATTCCGCCACCTCGACCATGCTTCGATGTGATACTTATAAATACCCTTCCAATAGGATTGATAAAATATCTTATAATCCGTGACAGCCGTCCATAGTGGCGTAGCCAGCATTAAAAAAGGCTATAGATACCCCCAACCCCACCCCCAAGATAAAGTGTTCAAATTTAGCCCACTTCTGCAGGAAAGTTTTTTATTTCATTATTATTTTTAAGCAAAAAAGACAAAGATCGATATGTCTTTCAGCTCGACTGCGCAAACTCTTTGTGTATTACTTTTTCCGCATTACGTGGTCTAATTGTACACTGCATAGTAACAGGATTTTTTTATCCATCTCAAATTTTAACACTTACTTAATTAGGGGCGATATGGCCATGTCTTTGTGTGAATCCAATTTAGCTTGCATCATTGCATATTGCGTGACTAAATACAATTTTGCATAATATATTGATCACATCCCTTTGTCTGTTATGGAGTTTGCCATGGTTAGGTCCATGGAACTGCTACTTCCTCGCATACAAAGAAAGTCTAGTCTAAGATTTCCAATTACCGCCTTTTGTACTGCATTATATAACCAGATGTATATAGAGGCTGCTTTGTTAGCGTACGAAGTGTAGCGGTTATCATACATGTCTACAGACCACGAGGCCGTGGGTTCAAGCCTGGGTTGGCCGGTGGACACACCAGTGCACCACAACTGGTTATCAAAGGCCGTGGACATTGACTTGGTTGTCGATGTTATGTCTGTCCGTACGTCGTACCTGTGTTCTCGTCCGGGTCGTAATAAGCGTTTCGTGATATCATTGTTACTATCATAACCGAATACGCAGGCGACGACCCCCTGTTATTGTAATTGTGTGTTCACTGGTCGTCGTAGCGCACGAATAAACTAGTGAAACAAACAAATATCACAAAGCACAGCTGGAATAGGTTTGTCGAGTAAGGCATAATTAGTGCATAATGAATAGGATCCCTCATATTGATTCAATTAAAATTCATGATTGTGCGTTGATACATGTGCATATAATAGGCCTAATGGTGTAGAATTAGCATGTATAGCCAAATGCATAGCGTACTAGGCGGGATTTTCCTACACGATGGAAAGTCAAAAATGGGAGAAAGATTACGCTAAGATTGAAACAAATCGCCATACAAAAAATATAAATTCAGAAAAATGTGTATGTGGGGAGGGGGTGGGTTCCCCTTGCTCCCCAAATCCCGCTTATGCATACTATCGTATTGTATGTAGATGGTAAAGCAAGGAATTATGTAACACCCTTCTAACAGTAAGATGAGCTTATGCAGTGGTCAAACGGCATCTTCACAGACCTCCCCCTCCACCCCTTCCCCTTCACCCCCTCCCCTACTTCCTTTTTTTTTTTAGGTCAAGATTCACCCACCTGAAATAATTGTTAGGCAAAAATTTACCTGCATAAAAATAAAAGATAAATCATTAGTTCAAGATTCACCTAGGCAAACAATTTCAAGTCGGGGTCAAGATTCACCTTTGCAAAAAAAAAATTAGGTCAAGATTAACTCCGGCAAAAAAACATTTGGGGTTAAGATTCACCTTCGCCAATTTTTTTTTTTTTTTTGGCTGAAGATACACCGTACATGGTTTTTGGTCATTAATTATTTTCATAATGCATGTACCTTAAAGAGCCACCCTTTTATTCTATTGTACCACAATTTTATCATTCTTATTTATTTTCCTGTATGATACATGTTTGCATTGTAGAGAAAATAACTATGATGCACAACTATGACATGTCTGTTTGCTTCCTCTTTCCTTGTCTTTAAATTGCAACATTCACCCCACAATATTCCTAATCTGACAAACATTGCATTGGTGTATGCCCCTTACTAATGGGAGAGGTGGCCCCTATTCCTCCAATGCTCAGACATGTCTGTATCTCTCCCCCCACCCCCTACCCCCCATATCAAGTTAAAGAGGAAGATATCCATATCACTTATTGTTATTTGAGCTTCAATGCCCTTGCGCAAGGTTGGTAGAACAAGATGGTCTTGTATTACCAAACAAAAAAAAAAAAAAGAAATCAGTAATTGTATTCTCTGTACAGATGTTTATTAAAAAGTAGAATTCCTTTCTCCAGATTTGTTTTCCTTTCTACGTAATTGTTCTTTGTAAGTAATCAAAAGAAACCAATCAAAGTGATTTGTATTTCTTTTAAAAAATATTAACATCTTTGGACGCAGTAAAATACTAGTTACTGTTAGATGCATGAGAGCTGACAACTTTAACAGGTTTTGGAAAGTACATGAAGGACTGCTTAGTTTAAAACTTTCACACATTTCAAAATATTTCGGCTCAATTTTCAGCTAAACCATCTTTGCCACTTATTTCAATTTGTAAGCCCCCTAATACCATTATCTTAAAAGGGTAAAGGATGTATTTTTGATTGTTGAAATTTTGCGCGATTTGTTACTAATTCATAGTTATCTTTAAGAGTCACCAGACGAGGTAAACTACAATAGCCCAATCATTTGTGAGCAACGTAACGTTTATTTTGACATCTTCTTTTTTTTTTTCTCTAACATTTGGATCATACTAAAAATTGTCGACCTGCCTATCCTCATTCTCCATCATCATTATCTTAAATGATTTCCTGGCAATATCACAGAGCGCATGATGGCACCACTGCGCTTATGATATGGACGTATTATAATTCCTCCGTGGAAGACGGTTCGTGAATATTCTTCTGTAGGAATACTAAACGGGTACGTGGTCCGGATAAGCTTCCGTGGAAAGCTATTTACGCAAGGTACAATAGATACGTACGTGCTATCGCGGCGATAACGAAACGTCTCCATTCTGTCGATACGCGAACAGAAAATAGTAAGAAATTATCTTTTTAGTTCGACGCTGATTTGACGTTAATAGCATTGCATAGCAAGGTTTAACGTCCTGAATGTATCCAGTGCTGGACATTATATCAAGACGGCCACGGCCTTTGATAACCAGTTGTAAACTCACTGGTTGCGAACCCACCGGGAATCAAACCCGGGACGTGTAGGTGAGAGGACAAAGCACTAACCACTACACCACGGAGGTCTGTTAATGATTTGGATTCGACGCATTTCCGTCATTTGATTGAAAAATTTCGACAAGGATTCACCCATCTGCAATAGTTTTAGGCAAAGATTCACCTGACTTAAAAAAAAAAAAATCGTTCAAGATTCACACCACCCTAAAATATTCATCCAAACTTGAAATTTTTGACCTGAAGATTCGACGTCGAATCTCGAACGTGGTGTGAGGGGATCTGTGAAGTCTTTAAGATGCCATTTGACAGCTGCATTAGCCTGCCCATTGCAAAATGGTACCTAGGAAAACCTTCACACAACACGAAAAAATGTAATCTGCATATCTTTTAATATCAACTTGCAAACAGACATATTATGTCTGGGTTACTTACTAAAAGGTTACATCCACCGGCCTGTCGAAAAAATTGCTTCCAACATGTCGGGGAACAATACGAAAAAGTGTGTTCAATAAAAACACATTTCTCAAATGGTTTTCTATATCCGACGTTACCCGCCAGGGTGTTATTCCCTCCCCCCTCTCTTCCTCCACCACCTGACTGCCGTGTAAATTCTGGTTGCACCCCTGTAAGCGAAAGGCCAAGATGGTACGTCATGATACTTTCGCACGCTATACTTAAATTTCTTACACTAATTATTTTCATTTGCTCAATATAACTCGATTTGGGGTATATGACGGTTGAATCCGTTTTTACAGTTTTGAGTAAGCCTTTACATGTTTTAAACAATGGAATGGGATATTTATTTAATTTTCTTATTTTTCTCTTTTGCAGCTACTTCGATTGCCTAACTTATTCGTCCATAATAATTGCCGCCCTGACTCTGTCATTCGTCGTGTTTCCAATGACGACTCCATTCCTTGGTCCATTTCCAGATATTGTGATGGATTTCTTCGCCATTGTTGCCGGATTAAGAATTTTTGTATTTCTCCGCGATATATATTTGCTAAAAGACAATTTCTCAAAAGCTGTTGTGCTTCTAACACACGCCGTGTTCCTTATCGTCCTGGTAATCACCTTGATTTTTGGAGAAAATGCCATTCTTTGCCTCATTCTTATCACATCTGAAGGAGATTTAGTTTTGGCGAATATTGGTAAACTCTTGAAAATTCTCCGCATGCAAGACGCCGAGTCATATCGGGCAACAATGTTCATGGGATGTTTTCTGACACTATCATTTCGCTTAATAGTTCCAGTGAGTTACCTTGTTATCTCGCTGATCAATGGTAAACCGTTCCAAATGAACATGGTTTCACTGACATCTTTCTTTGGTGGACTACTTTATTTCGGAGCTTTAAATACTTGGCGGGTAAATCTGGCGGTCGCAAGAATCTATAAGAAAAGGGCGAGAATTATCGAAGTGCCATACGCGAATTTTGTGCAAGACACGGAGGCAAATTTAAAGCCAGAGGATGCTGAAAACTTGGAGATTCCGCCTTCTTACGAAGAAGTTTGTTCGCCTGTGTTCGATTTTCCAGTTCCACATACGAAAAGTACAACACAGAGTGAAACACAGACTGATCATATGCAAGGAGTAAACTTATTTACTATCTCTGGTGTATCCCCACAATTACCTTCAACAATTGCACCATTCACCGTCACGTAAAACTCTCAGGCAGTTACAGCACCTTTACGTTAGGAGATAGCAGTGAAACGATGGAACACCTGGCATGCCCAACAGCTAGATGAAAATTACAATACGTCTGGATTAAACGGACATTTCGGTAGTTTTATAACAGGCCTTCCGAGAGCTACGAATTCTCCATGGTTAGATTTTTCAACCCAAAACTGTCATTTTCCACATTTTGCTTCACGTTTATGCAACCAGCCAACGCTTCAAATGGATTATTACAAAAGCTCAATTTTTGGGATATTTCCGGCCCATTTGAGGGGGAAATCTCCCTTGTCTGGTAGCTACGCTTCTGGGGGCCCGCTTATTGGGCATGTACTTATCAGAGGCAGATCTAGAGGGGTTGTGTGTTATAGGGGGTCGAAGAAGTTTTAACATTTTCAATATTAAAAATGCAATGGTGCTGTCATTTATTAATGGAAGCTTAAAAAAGTTCCACCTCTACCCGTCTGCCTGTGTCCAAAGTTGTAAAACGTGGTTAAACATGATCAAAGTCGAATCATTTTGACGGTGAAATTGCAAATAACAACCAGAACTCTCTCGTGATTTTCGTCGATTCGCCCTACCTGCCTACTTAGGTGTGTCCTGATTATGTATTACTATCGTATGCCATAAACAGGGGGAAAAGTTGTCACTAAGGGTGGAGACGGGGTAGAGGGAAACCCCACCCCTACACGTACACTTTTTGGACTTTGGCTCTTAAATTCATGTTTAGACAACCCACTTTTGGGGCATTGGCTTCCCCCTGGTTCTTCACTTCTCACAATACTTCCCATATTTAACGATAGCTATATATTGATGATATCACTTTGTGCCTCTACGAAGTTTGAAAAGATATTTACATAAAATGACACTTGAAATATTTGCATGATAGACTTGGTAAATAATGAGTAAAAACACGACAACCACTTAAGTTTTCTAAAGGCCGGATTCATTGGTTTCTATTATATGTATGAATTTCATTGATCAGATTATGAGACACTGTATCCAATGTTGTAAGAATAAAATACAAAGCCGGCAATCTACATGATCTACGTTATTATATATGTTGTATAGTATTCTCAAAATTAAGTCATTTTTGTGGCTGTAAAATTAAATGTCATTTCAGGTATGCAAAAATTTGGAGCTGATTAGCATAATATAAAGAAATACATTAGAAATTGTGTTTTAGCAAGTTGTTATTTGGATAACAACTCCTGTTTACATTTGCACATTCCACTGTGGAGTTATTGTGTTAAAACTAACCAAAATACGTTTAAAGTTTACACGCATATTATGCTGGCGATAAATCGGTTGAAGAATTGAAATAAATATAGTTTTAGGGATATATATTTCAAGATTGGAAACACTATTCATGTTTAAAATTTTAAAACCAGTTTCAACTACCCCAATCGCGCATTAACATGAAAATGCAGTAACACACTATGAATTCAAAAAACCCCATCAGTTTCTAGTTTCTGTTTGAGACTTATCCAAACATATCCTTTTTGTGGAACTTACTACTGTCCTCAAAGCATATTCTCCATATTTCATTGTTATGTATTTTTGCTTTTAAAATTGGAAAAACTTCACTTGAGTGGGGGCTAAAAATAAACACCTTGGGAACACCTTCGCAAGGAGGATTTTTCTTGGGTTTTGGGGGCGTGTCCTACCTTAGACTTGAGCCTGGGTCTTAAACCAACATTTTGCCACCTATGAATCTTTCCATTTTCAGGATGTTAGAGGCATTTTCACTTCATCACCTTTTCTTGTCTGCAAACAAATCATCACTTGCCATCATGCAGAACGCCGCCTTCTTATTGCAAGTCTTGCATAGATTGATAATGTTGGTGACACTTTTCTTTAATCAATTCGCAATGCTTAATATAAGGGATATACGAACCCGACGGTTAAAAACATGACAACATTTACATCCAAAACGACAAGGTTATAATATACAAAGCGTTGCTTAAATTTCAAAAGTCCGTTTAGTAAAATGATAGTAAAATCTGTGATTAAAAATTTTAATGCAGCAAAAAAAACCTTTCACAAAAATCAGCAAAAAGATTTTTTTCACAAAAATATAATTTGTAATTATATTCGTGTATAACGATCTTCGCAGAATGCACACAATTAAGTGTCACTGCATTAGGTATATATGTGCAATAACTGTTTATGAATTAGTCAGCATTGTATTTAGTTGTCAGTTTTTTTGTACTATAGGGGCATGGCCATTTCCTTTGATTTCGGAGCCTCTGAGGGGTGGGGGCAAGGAAGTACTTCCCGGGGGACATGATCCCTTTCTTTCCGGCAGAATGTAAAAAAAAAAATACCTAAGGTTGTCACCTCTACTTTGTAGATGAAAAGTATATACCTATGTAATCTACTTTGTGGAGGAGAATTACGGCCATGGGTGTGGGTGGTGAGGGAGATCATTTGCAATTGAAAAAACAAGTTTTCACAAAAGCATCTTGACCAATGTCACAAATGAATTTCAATTAAAACCTCTCAAACATTGTACCTGTCACCAACTTATGAATTTAAAAAAATGGGAAGACACAAAGGGAAGCCTTCACTTCCCCCTTCCAAGTGAAATTTCCTAAAATTAAACACACACACACACTTACCCACACAGACACACATGGCCTAAGGCCATATTTACACCTCGCATGGCCACTTCCTTGCTTGAACTGTTTTATGATTATTTATTTATTTGATCATTTCGTTTATTAATAGCTTGATTGAATTCCTGTTTGTCGATAAATAATTGTTTGATAAATTTTATAAAAGAATTATGCTTCTTGTGTTTGTTTTTCATGTAATTAGTATAGACCTAAGCAAGCACAATTGTCTGTGGCGAGAAAAATAATTCTTGGTAGCACAGAATTTGATGAACTGGAAAATTGATAATGAATTTGGGAAATAAGTGGGTAAGTGCGATTAACAAAAAATATGAATTGCTATTCAGAGCTCGTTACAGATGACTGTCTTATAGGTGTGGGTGAACTACGAAACCAAAGGGAGTAAATCCACATTGTCAAAGAAGTTCTGTTGTCTCATAATCTTGGTATTGTATACAATCATTACTCGTTTTGTGGAGGAAAAGTCAGAGGAGCTGACGAGTGAAGCAAACTGCTAGTGGGCAATGGCGTATGAGCAGTTGCGTAGCTAGTTTTTTTTTGCAGGGGGGAAAAAACCATAAAAAAAGTAACAATCTGAATCCAAGCTAATTCCCCCACCCCCTCCCCACAAAAAAACCCGGAAATTTTAAGAAAAAAGTCGGAAGTTCCGAAGTAAAACTGGAAAATTTAAATTGCTAACTCTAAACTACTAAATAGGCCTAACTTAAAGATTCGGTTTTCGGTAATATTGATCCTTTTTCCCAAATGACTTTCATCA
Organism: Chiridota heheva; assembly: GCA_020152595.1. Taxonomy (NCBI): domain Eukaryota; kingdom Metazoa; phylum Echinodermata; class Holothuroidea; order Apodida; family Chiridotidae; genus Chiridota; species Chiridota heheva. The sequence continues at coordinate 459,518 of JAIGNY010003089.1, forward strand.
GGATTACCAAAACAATTCAACGGACTGACTTTGTTGTTGTGCAAATGTTCTGCAGGTAGGAGGGGGTTGTCTTTTCCCCTTTGGCTACTCCACTGCAAGATTTCCTCTATATTTTTGGGCAACCAAAGTTTATGGTAAAATGTTTGCCAATATTCAGTCGAAAACTGCATAATCTATGAAATGGATATAATCATGTCCGGTAAAATTCAGGTTGGCATATTTCCCAAATATTAGAACAAAATATGCTCTCCTCCCTCCCCCCTTTCCAAAATGAACTTGCCCTTACTGCACCTATGCTACTGGACTCAATAATGTTTTCATAAAAGGAGGTCCAAACCAGTGGGTTCAAATCTAGTCGCAGGGAGCAGTGAGGAATTCGCTTGGGATCACTGGGGCCTCGAGGTTGTAAGTTTATGAAAAACCAATCATTGGCAAATCCAAATAACATATATGTATTTCTAATCAGACATTTAATTTTCTGGGATGTTGTATAACCCTTTTGTATCCTTGGCAATTAAGATAGAATTGCAATAAAAATGTCTTCCATAAATATTCCAAATCATTTCTTCTTTTGTAATAATTTGTCCAATTTATTAGATAAGTATTCCAAATGAAACTGAAAAGATGATAGAGACATATTACCTGGCTTATTTTCAATTGAAAGTTTTCAAATTGACACAAAAAGATAAAATATCCACTGAATTAGGTCAGCTTTCATCTGTTTAAATTATTCAGAGCACTCCTTCAAAAAAAATATGCAAATTAGGCAGACATCTGAGATTTAAATTCTATATATCTTTATATAGAAATCTGTTTTTCTTCATCTAACTGCAATACCAGCTGTCTTGAATACTCATATATCGTTGTCTCAGTTTGCTCAACATTTTGGAAGGATGTTTTTCCCGGAACATTGAATGCTCTAAATGCGGTAGAAAACCCCAAATGTTTCACCTGCTGGTATTTTAAAGTATGCTCATTTTGGCAGTGCCTTCTTGTGGTTAATCCTACATATAGTATCCCTTATATGCATTACATAAGAATTTAGAATAGTACAAAGCTGTGCCATTTCTTGACAAGAACAGTAAAATCTTTATGCTACAAAAAAAGGTTACTCCCTGCTTCTACCCCTAAACACTTTGAAAGTTCGTGTTGCAACATTTGAGTTCAAAATATGAATTTGTGGAAACAAACTTAGTAAACCTTTGCTGCATCCCAACAAATATCAGGGTGTAGCCAGCCTTTTGGATTTTTTTTTGAGAGGGAGGGGGGGGGGGGTCGCCGACGGAAAGTTTTAGCATTACATCATTACCATTTTACTCTTCTTTTTTTTTTTGGGGATACGACCCTGTCGACTCCCCCCCCTCTTTTTCTGTCTACACCCATGAATAAACTCCTCTATTGGAAAAAAACTTTCCCTTCCCAGCAGAAAGGAACACAATATTGTGATGACTTTACCAAATATTGTGATGACTTTACCAAATATTGTGATGACTTTACCAAATATTGTGATGACTACATCAATGGGTTCAACAACCTCTGGAAGTGATACTATGTACAAAGAAATAAGTTGTTACTGCTTACATTGCCATTGTGTTTACTGAAAGTTAGTTTCAATGTCATTTCAGACAACAATTTGAAATGCATAGGTGGGATGATAGGGGAAAGGGCATTTTCCCCTCACCCACTTTTTCTCTTATTTGTATCTTTCTCACGTTTTTTTTTTTCGTTTTGCCCTGAACCCCCACATTAAAAAAAAAAAAAAAAAACTATTAAAGGTATATAGACAGGTAGTAATTTTTCATTCAGATGAAAGGGCATTAAATTTTGAACATAATTCCTTAAATAGTCACAATAACACTTATTGTTTGTTTGTTTGATGAGGGCTTAACGGCACCACGACAACGAGGGTCAAATTGTGCCTGAGAGGTCAGATCATTCTAGAGGTAGGAAGAAAAGAAAACAGGGGGAGAATGAGAGAAATTCAAGAACAAAAGGTCGGAAAGCAGTGATCGAAAGGGGAGGTGCATGGTTGAAACCAAAACAAAGTAGAGAGGGGGTGGAAGAGGAGAATTAAATATGGTTGTAGAGAAAAGCATGATGAAGGAAAGAGATAATTTTTTTCGGAGGATTTTTCTAAAAAACTTAGCAGTTGAGTTGTGGGGAGCAAAGGAAGCTCTGGGAAGGTTGTACAGGTGGCAAGCAAGGAGAACGTGATGGATTGTGAGGGTGCAATGGCAATTGTTGCAGAGGGGTTGGGGAGCCAATAAGGAGGTGGGAGTGGGTAAGATGGGTGTGACTAATTCAAGACGGGTAATATGAACGTTGTCAATACAAGAGAGGTTGTTGATGGTGGATTTGATCAGAATTGTGGGCTGGATGACATGGAGTTTGTTATCAATTTGGGAGTTCCATGAGGTTTGCCAGCGGTCCTGAACAAGGGAAGCGATAAGCGGTTTGATGTCAGAGAGGGTTTGGGAAAAAGGGGTAGGAGGAGGTTGAGACAAGCTTAGCGGCTGCATCAGCCCTGTCATCACTAGGAATGCCAACATGGCTGGGTATCCAGAAGAAAAGAATACTTTTCCTGCAGAGGGTGGGAGAAAGGAGTTTGCGGAGGAGGAGGTGGCATGTGAGGTTATCCCATTTAAGATTGAGTAAAGAAGTAAGAACAGCCTTTGAGTCGAAGAAAATAACAAAGGGCTGAGCGGGGAGTACTCAATAAAGTTGAGGGCAAGAAGAATGGCCTCTATATATTCCTCGGCTGAAAAGATGGATCAATAATCTATAAAAGGAAGTCTGGCGAATTCCCACAAGAGAGGATCAATACTCTATAAAAGGAAGTCTGGCGAATTCCCACAAGAGAGGATCAATACTCTATAAAAGGAAGTCTAATGAATTCCCATAAGAGAGGATCAATACTCTATAAAAGGAAGTCTAGCGAATTCCCACAAGAGAGGATCAATACTCTATAAAAGGAAGTCTGGCGAATTCCCACAAGAGAGGATCAATACTCTATAAAAGGAAGTCTGGCGAATTCCCACAAGAGAGGATCAATACTCTATAAAAGGAAGTCTAATGAATTCCCACAAGAGAGGATCAATAATCTATAAAAGGAAGTCTGGTGAATTCCTACAAGTGAGGATCTATACTCTATAAAAAAAAAAAAAATGGTGAATTCCCACAGGAGAGAATCAATACTCTATAAAAGGAAGTCTGGCAAATTCCCACAAGAGAGGATCAATACTCTATAAAAAGGAGTCTGGCGAATTCCCACAGGAGAGGATCAATACTCTATAAAAGGAAGTCTGGCGAATTCCCACAAGAGAGGATAACGTAAAAAACTAATAACAATCAAATACCACAAATTAAATATTTCTTAAATGTATTTTTCAAATTGTCTTAAAATCATTTGATTGATAATTCCTCATAATAAAATGTGTTTCTTTTAATAAAATAAAAAAATGTGCAAAATATGTGAGTCTAAATCATACAGAAGCAGCTCCATTCCTAATTATCTGCTTCAATTAAAAAGAAAAACCAACCATCAATAGCTCCTAGCTGGTGCTGTGTCCTTTCAAACATATAAATCTTCAAACCGTCAAGGTAGGTGACAGATTGCAGGTTTATCTTTTCAATTTTCAACAAATGAAAAGTATTATTACTAATTAATTAAGTGTTTAATTTCACACCAACCTTTACTAATATTTGAACAGGTCTGCAAACCTTAAAATGAGAACTGCACAGCTACCTACTCCAATGTCCATTACCCCTTCAATGTGATACATAAGAAGTCATTATGGTGGAAAGCTAATCCTGCACCATTTCTAGACAAGACAGTAAAATCTTTTATGCTACAAATACACTGTGTACATGGTCCTTTATGCCCCAACCCCCAATTTTGCCTGTTTTCGGCAGCTCACACAAACTTTGCCAGATCTTTTGCTGCCTAAGGTCACATTAGACTGGCTGCCATAAAAACAAAAACATCCTTGGTATATATGTCGTCTACTGAAGTGTGTGTGGTGAAAAAGTCTCACCTGAAAATCATTCCAGTGAAAAGGAGTCAAGTGGAGATGCTTCAGAGATTTCTAAATAGTTATTACGGGCATGTACACTATACAAAAATTCAACTCCCATAAAATTTCACACATTATTGTAAAAATTCTTAAGTTTGCAATATTGAAAAATAAACCTGAATGCTCATACATTATATCTATGTGTAAAACTATTTGCATGAATGTTATCAAGAACATATGCTTCTGAATAATAAATTTCACAAAATCAACTTTGATCTGCCATGAATTAAAAACTATAAACAATTTAATTTTCAAAGTTTAAAGATTATTCTTATCTTATTAAGTACTTAAAAAACAAAACAAATTATACCCTGTGGAAAATCTTTTGAGAGGGGAGAAGTGTTTAAATGTTACAACATATTACAGGCTGTATGATATCACCTTTCTTCTTGTTCTGCAATGATCAAACCGTGAATCAACTAATCTGAGATTCATAAAACGAAACTCATTGATTATTGATTATTCTCTAATTTTCTAAACAATTTTGCATACTTCGCACACCAATTTACCTGACATGATAACTAAGTGGTGTGTTTTACAAAATTCCTTCTTTACAAGTCCTTCATAATTTCATGAGAATATATGTAGTAGATTCTTTAAAAACATGCTTTTATTTTCACTTGCAAGTTGCTAATAAAGATTCTGGAATGAATACGTACTCTCATTGCAGACAAGTTAATTCAAATAAACAACATTTCTGTGACCAGTATTCTACACAGGTGATCACGATGATGATGAAATCAGGAACACAAGTTACAACAGAATTGTCAAAACATCCAGTATCTAGCATACCACCTACAAAAAGGTCAAAAAACTGAATTTGATACATATAGGCCTGGTAAAACAGGTCCCCGTGCAAGGAACACACGTCCCCACACAATTACTATCTTCAGGTAAATTTATTTGTCATTTCAAGGTCACCCATGTCACACACACTTGGACCAGCTAATTGATGACACAGGACTGGAGAAGCAAAACCTACCAGCATCCATGGACAACTGGGTCAAAAGGAGGAAATGTCCAAGTTTGTTTGATTAGAAGATGATGATTTGTCATTTGGAAAAGTTGAATAAGATCAAATTAATTTGATTAAACTTGTAAAGTCAGTAAAATTCCTGTTGACCACATGTATTTTAAAATTTGTTCTTGACTTTTTCATGGGGTCCCTCTCGTCTGATACTTCCTTCTTGAGAAGGGACTGACAACATAGAATTGGATTTAAAGGTAATTTAACTTCATTTAATAAAAATTATAATATCAACACAAAAAGAAGAGATATAAAATAGAAAGAAAAATAAATACAATATTAATTAACTTTTATCGCTTCTCTAGGAAGTCTATATCATGCCTTCATTGGAATGATTAATGACTGAACTATAAACATCAATATTACCTTTGCAAGCCACATATTTTTCTGCAGAACAGAGTAACCCCACAAAAAAATTATGAAATAACTTAAATTTATAAAATGTCATTTGTTTCTTTGCTTTATAGAATAGGGAAAATATTTTCTTCCAACAACATGTTCATACCAAGATGGTTCAACAACTGCATGCCATAACCCCATATCCCTTAACAAAAAATATGGTAAGTTTACAACCCTGTCACTGGGTCACACGATGACCTCCTTTTTTCTTCCTTGTTCCTCATGCTAAAACCTAAGCTAACCCTAACACTAACCCTACAGACAAAAAGGGAACTAAGAATCAACTGCACACACCTCTGGACTTTTGACTAGCAGAAGAATGCAAGCATTAAATACCTTATTATGTATAATTATGTTTATAAAAATGGTACTTTCAGATTAAATGGTGATAAATTCAATGACACAACTTATCAATTGAAATCTTTAAAAATTCTACCATCCATTAACAAAAAACAAATTCAAATTCTCATGTAATAGATTTCAGAGATAATTATATTTCTTCAACCTTAAATAATATGGAAAACTTATACTAAACTTGAAAAAGGTACATTGAGGTTGGACTTTAATTCTGTATTGTGACACCCTAAAGATGCCAGAAAGTATGAGAGGGGAGGGGCAGTTTCCCTTGCTGTCTTTGATAAATGGGTCAAGAGGTGCTTTCTCATCCTGAGAAAAACTCAAAAAGTTTTTTACTTGAAAATAAAAAATATCAAGAAGCTTTTCTCTAACATGTTAAGCTACCCACTTGCTGTTGAATCATTCTGGCATCAAAAAAATTATTCAAAGTTGATGCAAGTTATATACTTTATAGTTGTTAATATATCATATACCTTGTTATCGGGGCAATAAATATATGATAATTTGGAACGTTTAGAGTCTTAAATCCAATCTTGACATTTTCTTTGCATCTTACTTGCCTTTGACTTTGGCAAGAAGAGCTTGGTTCTCTTGCTTCATTTGTTTGAAATCTCCTGAGATCTTCTCCAGGCTGGCAACCGTCTTCTTGGCATGTTCCCTCTCAATCTGTAATGCATTAAAAAGATTACAATGGGCATAAAGGAATAGTTCAAGCAAGGTCATCTTATATCAAGGACTTTAGGGAGAAAAAAATGGTGGGAAAGCACTTCAATATCTTATTCCATTAAAATTTGTGTTTCTAGTTGTCTCATTTATGTAGAAACAACTGAAATCAGGCTAGTGCTAACCTCACAACCCTCAGTTTGACGTGTTTTGTTGCATTTATCGGAGATTTTGCAGCTTAAAAACATTGGATATCTTATTGAAAAGCTAGTAAAGTAATTAGAATTACCAACCTGCAGGAAATGCGATGACAAAATTGCAATTCGTGAAAGAACGTTAAATTAATTTAATTTAAAATACATAAACAATTGTTGAGAAAGTAAGTATGAGGGTGCCAACCTTGTATGGTAGACTTTGCACACCAGTCGTTTCTAAGCCAATGGGACATTAACCACTTAACTGTGTAAGACCAATATGCCTGTCCCCCCTTAACTTTCCCCTACTGCGTGAGATGGACATATCCATCTTAAAATTTACGCACCGAACTACGTCACACAAAACCAGAGGACTCCCTGAAAGACCGTTCACTGCACACAACAAACAATGCTAGTTGTCTATGACCTTTTCGCTAATGTGTAAGACGGATATATTCTTCTGAATACACCATGCTTTGATCAAGTTACAACGTGACATATGGTCTGTGGAATCTGTGAAAGATTGTTGGTGTTACGCTGCTTTGTTTACAACCACTCACAAGTTTATATTATCTGTGTATGGACCACGTGGATATCGTGGGTGTGCTTCTAGAGCATTAGAGGGAAACAGAAGGAGATTATCTACAAGTGCAGCATCTGTGAGAAGCCACTTTGTGCTACACCTTGTTTTAAAATGTATCACACAAAGCTTGATTTTTCTACAGATGCTTTTTAAGTTTGGATGGAACCTTTTTAAAAGCTGAGCAAAAACTATACAAATAAATTACAAAATGTTTAATTTACTTGTATTTAGGTTAAAGAAAACCAAGGAAAAGATTATTATAAAACTTTTTTTTTAGTAAATATTTACAGTTTATCATTTTTCCAGTGTAAAGTTAAATTTAACACAAAAGGACATTTTTGCAAAAATTAATCACGCAATAGGGTAACAATTTCAAAATTTTAATTCTGCAGTTAAGTGGTTAAACTTAAATATTTCCTAATGGATCAAAATATAAGTTTTTTGTTTTAGAATTTGTTTCATTTTAAGCCTTTTTTTGTTTTAGCCTTTGTTTCATTTTAAGCCTTTGTTCATAAAAGATTAACTTGCTTGATCACTTAATTAAAGCTTTACAAAATTGATGATATTAAAAGATGTTACCACAGTATTACCAGTTATCTTCTAATATAAGAAATGATACAATTTTAGAATGGTTTCCAAGAAAGTGACAAAATGGTGTATCAAGTTTGGTGTATCAAATGTGTATGGGCTTGAATGATGAAACCCTTGTTACAATAACTCAAAAGTTTGAATTGTATTTACAGATTTTAAGACATACAAATTAGTGCAAAATCCCCAAGTTGACCTGAATCAATAGTTGGCATATATTTCATTTAGAATAAAGTTGAGAGATTGAACAGATCTTGGAAAGGATAGAAATTTTAATGGAGTAGTAACTCTTTCACAATAATACACATGCAAAATAATGATACATAGAAGAAAATCACAAATATTGAGAGAAATAATCTTCCTTTACACATCGAACAAAATGGATATATGTGGGGAAAAATTTGTCACACATTTCCATGTAATGCAGCAAAATTTGGAGTGCTTCCTTTTGTTTTTTATATTGTTGAATATCAGAAATGTATTTCAAATTCCTGCACATCTAAGATTGTATACTGGAATGTAATTGGACAAGAAGGGATACGCCCCTAAATTGCATTGTACATTATCTTGCGACAAAAATAGCCATTGTCAAATTGATACATAATAAAGGTTGCTCTACTTTTTCATAGGGAAGATAATTTACAAATATACTAGAATATTGCATCTACTTGTTGTTGATTCTATTCTCCTTAATTTCAAATACAACACATGTGTATAAACAGGGTCCACAGCCTTTCACTTGCATCTCTTTTCCATGGAATAATGAAAACTTGATCTCCCCACCTCATCCGCTAAAGGAGCCAAATCTAAACATTATACTATGACAAAGGAATGTAGAAAAAGCCAGCTTGTGAACCATTAAATATCCACAAAACTATAAAAAAGCTCTAACCTGATCTTCAAGATCCCGAATCTCTCTCATGATGCTTCCTGTTTCTTCCACAGTCTGTATCAATTGATCAAAATTCTACGGGCAAGAGAAGTGATATTATTATGTCACATTGATGGGCAAAAAGAATTGTTCCTTCATGCACGTTTTCAATCGGGGATATAGAAATTGTGACTATGCTTTAACACTCCCTTTTACTTTGTAGATGATATCAAATCATTTAAAGAAAACATCTTCAAAATACAAAGTTACTTTCATCATAGTTCAATATATACATATATAAATCTATAAGAATTAATTTCCTAATGATCAGCTCCAGAGCTTCACTACTTAGGAGAAAAAAATTGCTCCAAAAAAGCAAAACAAAAATCATCAACTGAAAATATCAACACCACCAAAAATGCAAAATCACCCATAATTCGGCTTCATGTTTTACTAATATGATTTTATAAGCAAATTCTATATAGTAAAGTAAGTTACCTTTTTTGAAAGTATGCATAGCCCCACACAAGTGATGTGTCATGTATGTACAACACTTTTTTTGAGGAAACTCTTTTTATTTATTATTAAAAGAAAAATTGCACCTACACGAACACCATTATCCAGCCAGGTTTGGCTAGCACTTGACATGACATGGTAGCATTAAGTACTTTGTCAAGAACTGTTAAACACAATATTCCTGCATTGGCTACAGTACATCAAATACAGAGCAATATCTCACCTCGTGAAGTGCTGCCAGATACTTGTAAGCCTTTCTGATAGACTCGTCTTTCTTTGCATCCTACAATTATAAAAAAGTGCAAATTTATTACAAAGCAGAAAATACCTTGTCCGTACATGATGGCTTTAAGGATTCAAATATTTGTTATTACAACAAGCTTATTTCTTAATTATAAAAGATGCAGTACATCTTTGGCTAAATTACCTGCATTGTAATTGAATTAACTGTATTAGGGTTGCTACTTTTTGTTTATCATCATACATTGCAAACTATCATTTTTCTATTCTGTTTAATGTGTAAATGATTGATGATGGCAGATTTGGGAGAATAACATTTTCAATGTAACTTTTAGTTGGGCCCCTATTACCTTTAGTTTAAATCAAAACATTATTCATGACAGAAAAGTGTGATTTGATATCTCCTCTTCAAATATACATCTTTTTAAATTTGTAACCAAAACATGAACTTAAAAATTACAAAATAATATTTAAAAAAATTCTACATGTTTATCTACCAGGGAAGCAGCACTTTAGATGTCAATTGTATTTACTAATATTTTAAAATTTATTTTGAAACTTTATTCCTTAAACTTCATCCCTAATAGTTTTACATATCAAGCTAGAATTTTGGAAATCACCCAGACCCATATAACAACAACTTTTATGACCAATTTTACAATCAATTTTTGGCAAACCATAAATTGTGTATAAAGGACTTAGTGTGGAAAGTAGACGCTTGGGGCCTCTTCCTCATTTTCTTAAGAAATTGTAAAATAATCTTCTAAGGAAAATGATTTTCACTATTTTCCTAATCAAAGTTTTTACCCAAAACTTTCTTTAGGTGGTAAATCATATTTAACTCACTAGATTCAGTTTTACTATTTTCCTGACATATCCAATGGTCTTTAATCCACAAAATCTTAGCAAAATTTATAATAAGATACATAAAGACTTGGTGCATGTGGCAACAAAACTAGTCTGATTTCAGCCGTTCTACACAAATTCAAACATCTCCTTGACATATTAACATATTGACGTTGTTTCTTCACCATTTTGTTTGCTTTAAAGTCCTCATCCATATAAGATGAGCTTGTTTCACTTGAACATCTTCTCAACGGAATCAGATATTGAAGTAGTTTCTTCAAAACAAAATTTGTTCTCAAAGTTATCTTTCATATATTTGGATTTGCTGGGTCAATTAATTAATTATCCTTTAATGATACTTTTTGCAAAAAAATTACCTTGAAGATGAGTTCATCAGTGACAGTAAACGTTCGATCAAGTTTCCCTGATGCCTGGTTGATCTCCTTCTGCAAACCCTTTGTCTCAATTAAAACCTTGAAAATATAAAGCAAACAAAACTTTACAGTGGGTATACACAAACTACGCAAAGAAACACAACGTTGAAAATGCAATGGAAGATTAATGGGTTGTCAGGTCATACCAAAGACTTTAAAAATGCTTAGCGGTTGAATCAGCTCTGTTATTGCCGGGGATACCAACATGGCTGGGTATCCAAAAAAGTAAAAAAACTTTAAAAAAAGTGTTTATGGAGAAGGAGGTGGGACATGGGGTTATCCCACTTAAGATTGAGCAAAACAGTAAGGACAAACTTGGAGTCTGAGAAGATGGCAAAGTGGCTGAGCGCAGAGTACTCAATATAGTTGAGGGAGAGTAGGATGGCCTTGACCTCAGCCGAAAAGATGGACAAGTAGTTGGGAAGCCTGCTAATGAGAGTGATGTCTTAGATGATAGCAGCAGCAGTTGTCTTGTATTTTCTTGGAGCCATCAGTATAGATACAGGTGTAGTTTGAGAGTTAATCTTTGATTTGGTTGTGGAGATTGATGAAGAGGTTGGATGGGTTTGGGTTTTGTGATGAATGAAGAGGTCCAGGTGGATGGAAGGAGGGGGTTAGCCCAGGGAGGAAAAGTGGGCCAGGAGAAGGTGCCAAGAGTGGCGGGGTTGATGTCGAGATTGTGGAGGTCGGGTTTGATGCATAAGCTGAAGGGAGGAAATAGGGGTTTATCCCTATCAAAGAGAGTGGAGAAATTGGGGTACCTAATGAGGTTGTAGACAAGGTTTGGGGTCTTGGTGAGGGCTCTAAAAGCATAGGAAAGGCTAAGCTTTCTACACCTTAGCAGGAAAAGGAGGGGGACTGTTGGCTTCAATGTGAAGGCTGGTAATGGAGGAGGTCCTGTAGGCACCCAGGCAAAGCCTGAGGGCTTCATTTTGGATGGTTTTGATGTGGTTGAGGTAAGGGTTGTGAGCAGCACAGTAGACAATATTGTCTTAATGAAGCTTGTCACAAATGGTGAGCTTGAAGATTTTGAGAGAGTGTGAGGGTCCACACCCCAAGTGGTGTAAGAGAGGAGGCAGAGAATGTTGAGGGAGCTGTTGCATTTCTGTTTCAGGTTGGTGATGTGTTGTTTGTAGGAGAGCTTGGGGTCTAGGGTTAGACCTAAGAACTTAGTGTGGTCAACTTTAGGGATGCGATTGTTGTTGAGCAAGAGGTTAGGGTTGGGGTGAAAGTTGTTGAAATGAGAAAAGTACATGCAGACTGCCTTGTCTTTGGAGAATGTAAAACGTTATTGTTGCACCAGTCTTGCAGCCAGTTGAGGCTAAGTTGGAGCCTATTTTCGAGAAGAGAAAAGCTAGGAAGGAGTAGAAGATGGTGAAGTCGTCCATGTAGAGGGCACATTTGATGTTGGGGCCAAGGTTGTCCGTGATGTTGTTAATGCTCAGGTTGAACAGAGTAGGGGAGAGGATGCTGTCTTGAGGATGCCCTTTTCTTTAGGGTAGGGGTTGGAGAGGGTGTGGCCAATATGAACTTGGAACTGCCTGGGTGACAGGAAGTTTTAAATAAAGATGGGGAGGCGGCCTCCAAGGCTGATGGTGTGAAGCTTGCAGGGTAATGCTGTATTTCCAAGTAGTGTCGAAAGCTTTCTTGAGGTCGAAAAAGATGGCAATGAGGTGTTCCTGTTTTGCAAAGAATTTCCGGATAGCAGTGTTAAGTGTGATTAACTGGTCCAGGGTATTGCGATATTTCCGAAACCGCTTTGGCTTCTGTTGGTCTCATGGAACCAGTTTTAGTCTCTGGTTAATAATCCTTTCCATAATTTTACAAACAGAAGGTGAGGGTGATGGGCTGGGGCTGGAGGGTCGGTGCTGTCCTTCCCAGGTTTCGAGACGGGGGTGATGATAGCTCTCCTCCAGATAGGGGGAAAGGAGTGTGAGGATCAAATGTGGTTGAGGATGGTGAGAGGTAGCGGTGGCCTTGTTGAGGAGGTGTTTCAGGAATTGGCAGGGGATGTTATCTGAGCCCTTGAAGGTGCAACCAGTGTTGTGAATGACTTGTTTTAATTCAGATAGGCTGAGAGGGTTGTTGTAGCTCTCGGTGTTGTCAGCGGGAAAGGTAATACTCCTAGTTTCGTTGTGAGCTTTTTTGGCTTTGAAAGCATTGGGGTAGTTGGCCGAGGACAAGATGTTGCTGAAAGAGGCGGTTGAGGGTGGTGGCCAGAAGGTCAATTTCTTCTACGTTTGCCTTATTAAAGGCTCCTGATGTTCCATTGTATAATTTTGTGAATGTTATTGTAATTGCTTCTGTTGTATGCCATAAGGAGGCAGGAGCTTATTTGGAGGAAGATCCGTTGTGTCTGGGTTGGCTTGGTTTTTCTTAGGATCTGTCCCTGTTGTTTTGGGAGCGGTTGTTTTTGAAGATTGGACAATCCATGTTCTCTTCAGTGTCATACATGTGGGTTTGGATGGTGGGCTGTTTGCTGGCCAGCTTGGCTTGAGTTTGATGTTTGATGGCATTTGAGGTTAGGGGATGGGGGTCTTAGAAAAGGAAGGAAGGTTGGGAAGAGAGGTGGTGGTGGAGGTGCTTTGTGTAATAAGTGTGATTGGGATGTTGGGAAAGGCAATGGGCTTAGGACTTGGTAGGAAGAGCCAGGTGAGGTCGGTTTGGGCATGTGAGTCAGTTTTAGTTGTGTTAAGGGGGGGTTTTGGTGTTTGAAGAGACTGTGCTCCAGTAGGAAGGTTTGGTGTGGGGAAGCAAGGAATTGCTTCCTGGCCTCCAAGTAAGTGGTGCTGGGATTAGGGTCTTCAGTTTGGTTATCTGTTTTTCCTAAAGTCAGAAGGAGAGATGGTTGGCTGGGTGAGTACCATCACAATTGGTGCAGTGTATGTGTTGGTGCAAGAGGCGCTGTCATGATCCAAGGCTCCACAGTTGCCACAGCATGCTTGGCTGTGGCAGGAGTTTTTGCATAGCCATACCTCTGGCACTTATGACAGCGGAGAGGGTTGGGAATATAGGGGGCAAGTGGGATTCTAACATAGCCGGCAGTGATGTGGGAGAGAATAGTTGGTGTGGCAAAAGTCAGGAAGATGGTATTGGTGGGTGTTTAGCACCGTCTCTCTTGAGAATGAGATGACTGGCCTCAGTGACATGTTGGCTGGCAAGTTCCTCAACAAGGTCTTCCTTGGTCAAATAGGCAAGGTCTCTGGTTCTGATGATGCCTTTGCTGGAGTTCAGGGAATGAATGGGAATGACTGTTATGTCGATACTAGTATTAGTTAGGGTTTTGGTGGTGAGGAGGGTGGTGGCTTGAGTGTCCCTAGTGCAGTGCACCAGGAGATCGCCGGATCTGAGATGAGAAACCTTGGGAGGGTACCGACAAGGTTGTGGAGCGCCTTGTGGATGAGGAAGGGGGAACTCTTTTGAAACTGTCTGGTTTGTTGTTGGCCTGAATGATTAAAATTTGGGGGACTGGGGCTGAGGAATGGTCAATGGAGGTAGCAGGTAGGTTAGAGGGAGGGGAGAGAGAGTCAAAGTCAAGGCAGAAGCATTTGGTAATGTTGGAAAAAAATACCAAGGGACAGGAATGGTCATGAAAGTACTACACGAGAACCACTGTACAAGAACCGAAAAGGGCATGAAGGCCTGAAAGGGAAAAAATAAGAAGGAACGATCTTACCAAAAGCAGTTACCCATCCACAAAGAGAAAACCCCGGAAAATGAAAACTTAAAAATGGCCAAGCATGTTTATTGTATATGGAAGAGGACTTTAAAAGAAACAAAATGGTAAAGAAAGCATTCAAATATCTTATTCTGTTTAGGAGATATCCAAGTTTAAAGCTCTGTGTTATATATGTAGAAATGACTGGTGTACTAAGTCTACTATGGAAGATTGGCACCTTTATCCTCACATTCTTAACAAATGTTAATGCATTTTGAAGAAAAATAATTTTACTTTTTTACAATTTGAATTATTTCCTCTAACTTTTTTCAGGTGATAAAATATAACTAACCTTACTAGATTCTGTTTTACTTATTTTCCTGACATACCCAATGGTTCAAACAGACAAAAGAATCTCAGACTATGACATCACAAGTAGTCTGATTTCAGTCGTCTCCATACAAATGATAAAAAACTTTAAACTGACTATTTTCTTAATGGAATGAAATTTTTGAATGCTTTCTTCACCAATTTGTTTCTTTTAAAGTAATCTTTCATATGACTTGCCTGAACCCTGAACTAATCCTTTAAATGACCAATTTCTAACAATTTTGATAAGATATTACATGCTTACTTTATAGGTTTGAATCATCCTCAATTAAGTAAATGTTGCTGAGTCTGTGGAATCATACCCATTTATTTGCAAGATTTAGCTGTTAAAATGTACACCATCTCACCTTCTCAATGTCTTCCTTCTGCTTTCTAATATTTCCAACAATTTCCATTATTCTTCGGGTGTACGCTGAACGGTTTACATCCTTTGTCATTTTCTCGTATTCTGACGCCTGATTGTAAAAAAAGATCACTGTTATATACGTTTCATGCTAGAGCTGTATTCTTCAAGAAAACTAATAACATTTCTAATAATCATGTGCAATAAATTGCATACTAAAATGTATGATGTTTCATACTCAACATTCTGAAATTTTAATTTTATCTTTTTTTGAAATCACAATTGAGCTCTTAATATATATCAACAAGAACTTAATGGTTTGACATGGTGCTTGCACTTGGGTCTGCATTCTCTTCAAAAATAAAATCTGTATCATAATGAAAATTTGCACCACATAAAATGTATGCACAGATTCAAAACAAAATGGGAACCATGGTAGCTCAGTGGTAAGGTGACTGGCAAGCTACGCATTAAATTACTAGGTGTTTCACTTGATACTAACTTGAATATGCAACTACATATCAAGGAAAAGTGCCTTGTAGCCAGTCGCAACTTAAATATGATTCGTCGAATCAGGAAACACTTGACCACTGAAAGTTGTAGGCTACTGGTTCAAATCTTAGTCATTTCACACCTCGACTATTGCAATGCTGTGTTTGCTGGGCTGCCCACTTCTAGTGTTTTACCAATGCAATCAATTCAGAACCAGGCAGCTAAAGTTGTTTTGCAAAAACGCAAATTCGATAGTGCTTCAAGCTGCCTTAAAGAACTGCATTGGCTTCCTATTGTTAAACGTATCAATTTAAAGTTCTGTGTCTTGTTTTTAAATGTATTCATAATCAGGCACCAGCCTACCTCAAACAGCTAATTCAGTTCCGTAAATCCACATATAATACACGCAGCTCATGTAATCCTCCTCTTTCTCTACCCCGACTGCATTACCTCGTTCGGTTCTCGCATCGGTCCCAAACTATGGAATGACCTGCCTGATTCAGTAAAGTCTAATTCATCATTTATCTCATTCAAACGTAACCTAAAAACTCACCTTTTCAAGCTGGCCTTTAATTAATTTTTAAATTTTATTCTTCTTTGGTTCTTTTGGCAGTTTCTCAGTGTGTTTTATTATTCTACATCTTGATTGGAAAGCGCGATAGAATATCTTTTTAGTAATGGCGCTGTATAAGTACTTTATTATTATTATTATATTACGTGTACTCCAAAGGTCCTGGGCTGGATTCCAACTCTGGGTTTCATGTTGCGTTCTTGTGCAAGACACTTTGTTCATGATTGCTTCCAATCATCTCAGCTGTGAAATGAGTACCAGCATTGCTGGCAAGTTAACCTGTGATGGGCTGGTGTCTTTCCAGAGGGAGCCATTGCTCCACTTGCACTAAGAAAACCAGGGATAAGCATACATACAATAGGCTTTTATACTGTGCCATTCCACTAAGACCACAGCGCCTCCAGTCAAGTTCTCCAGCTGCCAACGAATCAGTGCACATGAATGCCAACGAATCAGTACACATGAACTTTGACTTGACTGGGACAAGACGGGAAGTGAATAAACACCGCATTTTCGTGCTTCTCTTCTCTAATAGTGTTCAGAGAGCCAGGCAGGGGGTGACTGACTGCCATTGGGACTGACAGCTTAACGTCCCCTCTAAAGGACGGTGTGTGCCATTCAACCATTGTCACTTCTTTCTACAGCTGAATGAGGAGTAGGAGCTGCAGACGAAATGCTTAAGCATTAATCTGTCTGCATGAAAATTGAGTTAGACCTGACAGAGGCTTAAACCCGGGACTTCCAGCATCTTAGTTGTGCACTCTGCCAACTAAGCCACCTATTCTCCTACTGGTCTATATGACTTCTCATTGGCTCAGGAGAATTCAATTTGAAATTTAACAAAACACAAGAGTATTGCACTAGGAATGTGAATTAATGATTACACTTCTAAATGATACAAATTTGTCCCAGCTTCTCACCAATTGTTTGTAAATGCCCTCCTTTCCTTTCGTTTCCTCGGCAACCTCCTTCATTCTCTCCCTCAAAGCTCTCATCTCCTCTAATTTCCTCTGAGATTCGTCCTGTTTAAAGTAAAAGAAACACTTTTGGATGTATGGTTTATTTTTTAGATGTATGGTTGAAAACGTTTGAAACTTTAATCCACTTGTAATTTTTTTCATGAGATGAATCCTAACTTCCAGTTCTATTAAGACAAGAGGTTTCATTGTATGATTTTCCTTTAATGCTAGATGCATTTCCATTGCTCTGCATGTCAGAAATGCATAGTTTCTTAATTTATTTTCAAGCGTAGCACAAAAGTACTTTGAATTCCTTTAAAAGGGCACAAAACTGTTTTTCATAATAATACTAATAATAATAGCTGGTGCTTATAAAGCGCCTTTAACTCAAAAGAATCTCAAAGCGCTGTACAATACAATAGAAATGGAAGAGAATAAACAAAAAACTTAAAATTCATAAGTTACAAAGTACCGAACAATAAAATTGAAATGCATATTTAAAATGGAATGCAAATTTAAAATGGAAATGCAGAATTAAAAAACATTTATGTAGAAATAGGTGTAAAAGAGTAAAAATGATTATGATATATACAGAATACAAAAATATAGATCTACGGTCATTGTGTAAAAAGAAAAGTCTTAAGTTTGGATTTGAAGACAATTATTGAAGACACAAGTTTAACATGCAAAGGCACTTTGTTCCATTCGGTGTGAGCGGCTTCCATGAAAGAACGTCTTCCATAAGAAGTGCGAGAACGACATGTAGGGGGCTTGATAAGCTTTTGCAACGAAGAACGTAAGGACCAGGATGGGGCATATTGTGTAACAAGATCTGATATGTATGATGGTGTCAGTGCGTGAAGCGCTTTGTAGGTGAGTAGATTAATCTTGAAGGCAATCATCTGACGAATGGTCAACCAATGGAGTCTTCGCAGAATCTCGGAAATAATCTCGTGCTTTTTCGAGCGTGTTACAAGTCGGGCGGCGGTATGTTGGACTCGTTGCAATTTCATGATCTCGATATCAGGCAATCCGTATAAAAGGGAATTACACTGATCCAACCTAGAAGTCACATAAGCATGTACTAGTTTCTCGGTAGTGTCATTATCAAGATGAACAAATTATACAAAGTGAACAAATTAATGTGGACGGACGGAGAGATGAAGTGACGAATGAAACGTAATGATGCTATATTCCCATTTACTAACTTTTTGACAGGAGGATAATAGGTATTTGCAGAAGAATTCAGAAATATCAGAATAACTTCTCATTTTTTATACAATAATTTAATGTGATTTTATCAAAGATTATGCTAAACTAGCTTTAAAGTGTTCAATTATGTACAAGGGAATAAGGGTTTTGAGTTAATTTCAGGGTATTTTCATTCTCTAGTCTGCTTGTAATACTATTTTTGTGATTTCCTCATTGCTAGTCCATTAATATAATACCCCTACACAGCATTTAATCAGAGAGAAAATCTAGCTACCCATGAAAGAGGAACTTACATAGAGTAACCATATTTAAAACCACCAACAAACACAACCAGAACTAAAATATTCTGTGGTTCCGATGCTTTTTTCAAGCTGATTGATTTTGTACTAACTGTTATGTCATTGCATATCATGAAATATTTGACATGATATGAATCGTTCTTGAGATATCGTGTTTACAAGCCCTTTTCAGTTAAATCATATCAAGCCCCGCCCACTATACATATTTACAAAATTAAATGTATTTGTTTGATAAAATGAACACGTACAAACTAGCTAACATCGTAACTATAAAATGTGATTGTTAAAATATGAGCATTTAAATTTTTACATTAAGCCCTGCCTACTCATTAATATGCATGACATCCCCACCAAAAACAATAGGGCACATCTACGGACCATGGGCTATCTGTGTACCATATATGACATAAATATGAATCCGGTGTATGGTTCTTAAGATACCGTGCTTATGAGCTTGCTGTTACAGACACACATACATACACACACACATAAACATATCAGCATGACTGCATAGGTTCCTTAGGCTATTAGTATCGGAGCCAAAAACCTTGTTAATTAATTGTAATTAGTTTGTTTGTTTGATGAGAGTTTAACGGCACTACAACAGCAAGGATCAAATTGTGCCTGAGAGGTTAGATCATACTAGCACAACTCATACAAACATGCAGTGATATTGCTTAACAGTCCCCTAAAATCAAAATTTTGCTCAGGGTCAGGCTGACAAGAGGAGGTCAAAGGGGTTTCACCAAGGCTTGGGTCGTAGAGGTTAAAACAAAAATAAGAAAAGAGATATGCTTTCCAAAAATTTGTTTGTTTGTTTTCACTTTGGCTTATCACAGGCCTGTGTGTTCAATAGCTCGGGCTTATGAGTTTATCCACCCTTTTCATTCTCTTAATGTATCCCTGTGTTCAACCCCTGTAGTTACTTCAAAATTGCCCAAAACCAAACAAGTTTAAACCTATCAGAATCTGTTATGTTCATGTATTCCATGTAGATAAGTAGATAGACTGGGTATTTTACATCCCTTTTTGAACAGCTAAGGTTATATGTCCACTGCCATTTGATAAACAAGTTGGGAAGCACTGCATGGTAAATGTCCACCCACCAGGGGAAGAACCAGGGACCTCTAGCTTACCAAGCTGATGCTATGACTGCTAGACCACCCAGGTCCTCATGCATTTCATCATTGCCAGTGCATTTTAGTAGTTGAATGCAGTGGCTCAGTGGTTTGTAGTCTATGTTTGGAACAAAAAGAAGCGGGTTCCACTCCTGGCTAAGCAGCTGTGTTGAATCCGTGGGCAAGGCACTTTATCCTGCTTGCCTTAGCTCCACTCAGGCTGTGACAATAAGTACCAGCGTTGCTAGGAAGTAACCTGTGATGAAATAGGGTCCCATCTAGGGAGAGTCATAAGCTGGCATCCACTTGCACCATGGAAACCAGTGCAATAAACACTGGCCCTATGAACCTAATAATTCACATTTAAAGGACTTTAAAAGGACAGATAAAGTGGCACATACATGGGAGTACAAAGTGCTTGTCATGTACTGTGCTTACCACATGGCTTGAGTTCTCTACTTTAAGTTGGCGGAATTGCTCGATAAGTGGACCTCTATGCTCCTCCCACTGGTTGGCAAGACTGATCAATCGTTGAGAACTAGAATCGACAACGTTCTGAGGATAGGAATAAGAAGAGGAGAAAATTAGTAGAAAAATTATTTTTGAGAGAAAATAGGGAGGTAAATAAATGAGAGTTAGAAGTAAAGCAATATTAATGATTTTGATAACAATCACATACTTTTATAAAATGATCATTCTATGATATATATTCAACTGCTCCACTAACTATATATAATATATTTAAACTAAAACTCTGCATTTCTTCTTCTCCATCATGCACATGTACTTCCTACAGTTTAAAGAGAGTAATCTATCCAGAATGTAGAGTGATACAAATGTAATTGTCATTATTATCATTATTATCATAATACTGATTTCATCCTATATAACATGACTTTATGAGTCATTCCTACCTGTAGTTTGGCAATGTTTTTCTCAGCATCTGGCAATAGATCCATAGTTCTCTTTTTAACCTTGAAAGCGTCCTGGCTCTCAGATTTGTTCTCTTCTTGAGTTTTCCTTTCTTCCTCCATCTAAAACATGACAAGACACAAACATAGTATGCTATGCAGTATATCCAGAGGCAGATCCCAACTTCTCCAAAAAAAAGAGGGTTCCTGAGAAAGGTTGGTAAACACTTAAAATATACAGGTCAAAGAGATAAATAGCTAAAGCTAGTGGGTGGCATGAAAATAGTTTGCTTTTATAATTAGCAATAGGCTCCTAAAACGCCATAAGGGAAATTCTTTTAAATTTTGCTCCCAAATATATCATATATTCAGTCCATTTTTTTCTCTTCGAGACATTTACGAGGTATTCAGGCACCTAGTGTACTCCCTGAATCCACGCCTGATATCCTCATCAATGTACAATCACATCAAAAACAGTTATTCATTTCTTAGTCCACATAAAATATTTTATATTAAATCTAAACACGTATATGTTAAACTGTTGGTATCGCAACTCCTATCAAAACAGCTGTCTGATGGGCCATTGGCAATGTCATTACATGTTCCTCATTTGCCATTTCCACTTACTCAGGGCTGAAATCAGATTAACTCATCAAAATTTGCAGCATTGCTATTTATAGCACTTGAAGTCATGTATATATGCATGACGTCAACACTGCCAACAGTATAGATCCAAACAGTTCTGAAAACAAATGAGGAAATGTCTATTGTGTACTTACAAAAGCCTTCCTTGGCAACAAAAGAATTGCCACAAAGGTTTGCTTAAACACGGTTGAAACACACAAACAATTTACAAGGATGTTTAAAAGGGATTAAAGTTTTATGTCAGTTCTGAAATCTGAACAGGTTTAAGAGACCAGCATTATGGACCATATTATGTTTGTGTGTACAACTTTCAAGTTCATTTCTTTTATAATATTCTTTCCACAAGTTTTATGATCATTCATGACTTCATGATAAACAAAGAAAAAGAGAAAAATATTGCCTCAGTGTTTTTTTTTTTTTTCATTTGAAAAATAAAGAAGAAGAAAAAACATTTGCTACGCTTTTTTTCTTATACCATTACCAGCCCTGCAGCCTAGCCCCCAGCCCAGCATTTGCAATTAAACATTTGCTGAAAGTAAATAGATCAGATATCTTCAAAGAAATAATTATTAATTCAAGTTTACCCACTCAAGAGTCAAAACCTTTCAAATCCTGATGTAATATTTGATTTCTTCTTACAAATGTGTATTCCATATTATAAGTCGGGCTTAAAAATAACAAAAATTCTCTGCATACAGACTTGCAGTTTCCCTGCTCAGTCGCAGTGTAACTATCTACATGCAACAGTAAATAAAACCCAGGTCCCCAGCTAGCTATCTCAATCAAAATCCATTGTAAAACCAGGGATCCTTGTTAAAACCCTGCTGTGTGTATTATTCGTTTGACATGTTGGCGTGGTCAAATTTTTCATCTCCCTGGGTCTGTAAATGCGCATGTTTAGACTCCTCGTTCCCACCCATTTTCTTTTTTTGGTCATATTTACCCTTGAGCCAAACTTTTCTTGTACATACAAGGACCTTGGGCAACTTATTACAGTGTATCATTGAGTGTTGATATAAATATGTACCTCTTGAGAACTCATGTTCAAAAACATCCCTCTTCCTTACAACTTATTTCAAAAGTTTCTGCCAAGAAATTAATTAATTACTGACTTGTTTTGCTCGACTTTTGATGAAATTTATTCTTAAAATATCGTTTGACTCTGGTGCTGAAGCCAAAAAGCCAAACCCATACGATTCCCATATAAACACGCCATAAACCGTAACTTTGCATTACAACGGAATAATAATTTCTTCCACATGGCAAATACCACAAGATAGCTGGGCATCACGCAACAAGCCTTTGGCAATGATAATTTCCAAATGGTTGAGAAATACCCAGAGCACAGGTCACTTTCAGTTAATAGCTTCTATTAAACGTGAATGGTAATTACCATGGAAAATTGAAGCTTGTAAGCGGTGTGAGTGCTAGATTCTAGAAAATATAAGGATTGACCTATTTTTTAAAAAGAATTTATACCAAAGGCCAACAATGGGCTCAACAATATTTTTGAAGGGGACCAGTAATAGGAGAGGGGGGAGAGGGCAAGCATTCCCCAATATTTTTCATTGGTGTTACTTTCCCCCTCATTCAACAAAACATCTAGTGTCCCCCTTTCCCTCCCCCCCCCTTCCTTTAGTAATAAGACTATCAAATTTTGCCAGAAGATGGTGAAGCACTTTTTGGTAGAGGGTTGGTAAAGTTGTTAGTACAAACTTGGTAGTCCTCCCCCGCCTCCCAATCAAAACCACACGCTTTTCCTGCATTTTGGAACTTGCAATGCTCTGCTTAACACTCCAAGGTGCTGAAGAAGGACAATTTAGTTGTAAAATATATGATCACTCTTATTTTTACCAGGGTTTATTTGTTTGTGCGTGTGTGGGGGAGGGGGGTGTAACCCAGTCATTTAATTACTGACTTCTCAACATTTTAAAATATTGTAGGAATTTCATTTTTCATTAGATGGTGTTATCAAATTGTCCGTCGCCCTAAGGTAACCTCAACAATCGACCCAGATCGGTTAACATCACCGGTTGAGTGGCACATTTTATATTATAAGAAAAGGCTTATAACTTTTGTTACAAGCATATTTCTTTTATTCAGATGTCACTATTTATTCATTTTACTTTCCCACCATGTGGTATGGTCAAATTCACCATCACCATCTTGTAACTTCGGCAATCAGGCTTGACCGATTGTCACCCCTCTTCCTCCCCCCCCCTTTACCCTGTACGAGGTTGTGGCCTTATTGTGGAATACAGCAACAGGCATTCCTAAGGACTTGTAATTCAATACTCAAAATGTGTAACTTCCAGACCCAGCAGGTTACTCCCACTGTCACAAAGTGTGAACAAGAAACTTTTCCATGGTGGGACTACTACACTGAAAACACAGGGCAGTGCATATCATTTCAACTTCAAGTAATGATTTAACTGTACTTTTTCTGTCAACAATAACTTAATATGAAATTGCTAACTTTATTAGAACAGCAGGATTTAATGTTTGGTTATATACTACTGTCAACTGACAATGAAAACAACATGGATATGATTGCGTATATTTTTCAGTTCCTTTCAGTAAATTAATATTTCACCAGTACTATTTTTTCTTTCTGTCTTTGCAGTTAAAATTAATATCAGCTGCCTGCCCTATTCTGATGGGTGATCCCTGATGCAAATTTTGTGTAGACCAGTAGCACATAGTATTGCTATTTGTCATTTTGATATATTATTTGCAATATGCTTTTTTTGACTAAATTAGAAGAGATCAATTTCGTATTTACCTCTTCTTCATTTGTCAAATTTGCAAAATTCTTCTCATGTTTGAAGTGTTTTTTACGATTGTTTTTGCATCCATATTTGCTTTGAAGTCATTTATAAATAGCATTCAACTACATTTAGGTCTACATAATTAAATCGGAAGTGAGTGGATATATGAGATGGTGTGATGGGGTTGTCACATTTTTTGCTTCCATGGGGTAGTATAACATAGGAAGGCAGGAGTACATTAAAAATCATTATTTACGTTTTAGAAACGTGTTAGTATGACATTTTATGACCAGATAGGTGCAAACAAATGGAATTTCAAAATTAGCTGTCATTTTTAGAGTGACCACTCCCTGGGAAAATCCAGTAATTCATAAAATACAAAGTGCAATACATGTACAAAATAAAACTGCAGAGGTTCTTGTATTTATTCATTTCTAGTGACATGTTTGTGAAAGCAGTAAGAAATGTTAGTACAAGAAATATAAACGCGAAAATCAATGTAAAACTGACTTATTCTGTGGGATAACATGACCACACACTTCATGTGAAAGCATTTCCTGCTTATTGTAAAGAGCTCAACAAGCCCCTTTGTGCAAGTGATTGGTTTATCTGATCTCCAAGTGCTGGGATATAACTGCAAACACATTTAGGGTTTTTGTGCTCTTTGTAATGAGTTTTGGTTGAGTAACTTTCTAAAACTACTAATCCTCATTACACTGCAAATTTCGACTAGTTAATCTGATTTAATCTAAAATGACAACTAAGAGTACAAATGTAAAAGTTACAAATCTTTAAAGAGCTGAATGTTTCAGTGACTTTGTTCGAGAGACCTAACATTTAGCACCTACAGGTTTCTAAAATTAAGGATGTTTAAAAAAATCAAATATTTTTCATAGTGATATTTATTTGGAAGTATCAGTTTTTTCTTATTCTATGTAATGTAAAGTTCATTGGTTACTTTTTAAAAAGATTTTATTGCAATTATTTTGAGGAAACGTTTGCAGGATGTCAAACATCATTATAGATAAAGGTCCCTTTAACTAAGACATCTCACGCACTGCCAATCAGGATTCCATAAATATGTTATTTCATTTATGAGCCTCTCAGCACAAAAGTACTATCTTTATCCAAATCTAGATCTTTGACGTACCTGCTGTATACTCGCGTTATACTTCTTCATATCTAATTCTAATGATTCGATCTGATTGGTCAATTCTTGAAGTTGGTTCCTCAGGGTCGTGACCTCCTCTTCTTTCTTCTTCTTTATTTCCTGCAGAAAACACAAGTTTCTGATTGACGGATTTGTGTAGAGGCAACATTAGCTTAATTACTTTACAATTGTTCAAACATTGGCCAATTCATATAACTTTTTAATCTCAGGAATTAATTTGCATATTTTATACAAATTTTGTGATGTACTACAGGGTGACCTTGGTATTTTCCATTTTTAAATCCTTTGTTTTTGAAATGTCTATCTAATTTTTGAAAAATGGTGCAGCAAATTCTGACTAACTTGGTCTGTGAGTCTTTTCCATACCCCCAACATAAACAGAAAAAATTGTACATTTAAGAAAACAGTTATTTATGTGGTGCACTGGAATAAAATAAACTGTAAGAGTAATCAAATGTAGAAAAGGAGGGATCAGATGATATTGTTGCAGTTGATGTGATGGGCACAAGAAAGGGAAACCCTTATGGAAATGATCCAAAGTTTCCGAAATGACAAATATAACCAATAAATCATCAAATTAAAAATAAAACCCAAACCTTCATTGATTATTTAATAACTTATTTTGTTACCATGATAACCATTAAAATTGACAAATGTTTAAAATAAATTTATGAACAATTATTATTAAAAGAGCAAAAATTGTTCAACCAGATCTTCAGCAAAAAACACCCACAAACACACACACACCTCATGCTTGGTTGGGGTGATGTGTGGATTTGATGTGTCATGGTTGGTTGGGGTGATGTGTGGAGTGGGACTGGTTTTTTCACATCATGGTTGGTTGGGGTGATGTGTGGAGTGGGACTGGTTTTCACATCATGGTTGGTTGGGGTGATGTGTGGAGTGCGACTGGTTTTCACCTCATGGTTGGTTGGTGTGATGTGTGGAGTGAGACTGGTTTTCACCTCATAGTTGGTTGGGGTGATGTGTGGAGTGAGACCGGTTTTCACCTCATGATTGGTTGGGGTGATATGTGTAGAGGGACTGGTTTTCACCTCATGCTTGTTTGGGGTGATGTGTGAAGAGGGACTGGTTTTCACCTCATGCTTGTTTGGGGTGATGTGTGAAGAGGGACTGGTTTTCACCTCATGGTTGGTTGGGGTGATGTGTGGAGTGGGACTGGTTTTCACCTCATGATTGGTTGGAGTGATGTGTGGAGTGGGACTGGTTTTCACCTCATGGTTGGTTGGAGTGATGTGTGGAGAGGGACTGGTTTTCACCTCATGCTTGTTTGGGGTGATGTGTGAAGAGGGACTGGTTTTCACCTCATGCTTGTTTGGGGTGATGTGTGGAGTGGGACTGGTTTTCACCTCATGGTTGGTTGGGGTGATGTGTGGAGTGGGACTGGTTTTCACCTCATGGTTGGTTGGAGTGATGTGTGGAGAGGGACTGGTTTTCACCTCATGCTTGTTTGGGGTGATGTGTGGAGTGGGACTGGTTTTCACCTTATGGTTGGTTGGGGTGATGTGTGGAGAGGGACTGGTTTTCACCTCATGGTTGGTTGGGGTGATGTGTGGAGTGGGACTGGTTTTCACCTCATGATTGGTTGGAGTGATGTGTGGAGAGCGACTGGTTTTCACCTCATGGTTGGTTGGGGTGATATGTGGAGTGGGACTGGTTTTCACCTCATAGTTGGTTGGGGTGATATGTGGAGTGGGACTGGTTTTCACCTCATGATTGGTTGGGGTGATATGTGGAGTGGGACTGGTTTTCACCTCATGGTTAGCTGGGGTGATGTGTGGAGTGGGACTGGTTTTCACATCATGGTTGGTTGGGGTGATGTGTGGAGTGGGACTGGTTTTCACCTCATGGTTGGTTGGGGTGATGTGTGGAGTGGGACTGGTTTTCACCTCATGGTTGGTTGGGGTGATGTGTGGAGTGGGACTGGTTTTCACCTCATGGTTGGCTGGGGTGATGTGTGGAGTGGGACTGGTTTTCACCTCATGGTTGGTTGGGGTGATGTGTGGAGTGGGACTGGTTTTCACCTCATGGTTGGTTGGGGTGATGTGTGGAGTGGGACTGGTTTTCACCTCATGGTTGGTTGGGGTGATGTGTGGAGTGGGACTGGTTTTCACCTCATGGTTGGCTGGGGTGATGTGTGGAGTGGGACTGGTTTTCACCTCATGATTGGTTGGGGTGATATGTGGATGGAGTTGGGACTGGAGTGGGACTTTTACCATCATGGTTGGTTGGGGTGATGTGTGGAGTGGGACTGGTTTTCACCTCATGGTTAGCTGGGGTGATGTGTGGAGTGGGACTGGTTTTCACCTCATGATTGGTTGGGGTGATATGTGGAGTGGGACTGGTTTTCACCTCATGATTGGTTGGGGTGATATGTGGAGTGGGACTGGTTTTCACCTCATGGTTAGTTGGGGTGATGTGTGAAGAGGGACTGGTTTTCACCTCATGCTTGTTTGGGGTGATGTGTGAAGAGGGACTGGTTTTCACCTCATGGTTGGTTGGGGTGATGTGTGGAGTGGGACTGGTTTTCACCTCATGATTGGTTGGGGTGATGTGTGGAGTGGGACTGGTTTTCACCTCATGATTGGTTGGGGTGATATGTGGAGTGGGACTGGTTTTCACCTCATGGCTGGTTGGGGTGATGTGTGGAGTGGGACTGGTTTTCACCTCATGGTTAGCTGGGGTGATGTGTGGAGTGGGACTGGTTTTCACCTCATGGTTGGTTGGGGTGATGTGTGGAGTGGGACTGGTTTTCACCTCATGGTTAGCTGGGGTGATGTGTGGAGTGGGACTGGTTTTCACATCATGGTTGGTTCATGGTTAGTGGGCTGTTTTCACATCATGGGTGATGTGTGGAGTGGGACTGGTTTTCACCTCATGGTTGGTTGGGGTGATGTATGGAGTGGGACTGGTTTTCACCTCATGATTGGTTGGGGTGATATGTGGAGTGGGACTGGTTTTCACTTCATGGTTAGCTGGGGTGATGTGTGGAGTGGGACTGGTTTTCACCTCATGGTTGGTTGGGGTGATGTGTGGAGTGGGACTGGTTTTCAACTCATGGTTGGTTGGGGTAATGTGTGGAGTGGGACTGGTTTTCACCTCATGGTTGGTTGGGGTAATGTGTGGAGTGGGACTGGTTTTCACCTCATGATTGGTTGGGGTGATGTGTGGAGTGGGACTGGTTTTCACCTCATGGTTGGCTGGGGTGATGTATGGAGTGGGACTGGTTTTCACCTCATGATTGGTTGGGGTGATGTGTGGAGTGGGACTGGTTTTCACCTCATGGTTGGTTGGGGTGATGTGTGGAGTGGGACTGGTTTTCACCTCATGGTTAGCTGGGGTGATGTGTGGAGTGGGACTGGTTTTCACCTCATGATTGGTTGGGGTGATATGTGGAGTGGGACTGGTTTTCACCTCATGGTTAGCTGGGGTGATGTGTGGAGAGGGACTGGTTTTCACCTCATGGTTGGCTGGGGTGATGTGTGGAGTGGGACTGGTTTTCACCTCATGATTGGTTGGGGTGATATGTGGAGTGGGACTGGTTTTCACCTCATGGCTGGTTGGGGTGATGTGTGGAGTGGGACTGGTTTTCACCTCATGGTTAGCTGGGGTGATGTGTGGAGTGGGACTGGTTTTCACATGGTTGGTTGGGGTGATCATGGTTGGTTGGGGTGATGTGTGGAGTGGGACTGGTTTTCACCTCATGGTTAGCTGGGGTGATGTGTGGAGTGGGACTGGTTTTCACCTCATGGTTAGCTGGGGTGATGTGTGGAGAGGGACTGGTTTTCACCTCATGGTTGGTTGGGGTGATGTATGGAGTGGGACTGGTTTTCACCTCATGATTGGTTGGGGTGATATGTGGAGTGGGACTGGTTTTCACTTCATGGTTAGCTGGGGTGATGTGTGGAGTGGGACTGGTTTTCACCTCATGGTTGGTTGGGGTGATGTGTGGAGTGGGACTGGTTTTCAACTCATGGTTGGTTGGGGTAATGTGTGGAGTGGGACTGGTTTTCACCTCATGGTTGGTTGGGGTAATGTGTGGAGTGGGACTGGTTTTCACATCATGGTTGGTTGGGGTGATGTGTGGAGTGGGACTGGTTTTCACATCATGGTTGGTTGGGGTGATGTGTGGAGTGGGACTGGTTTTCACATCATGGTTGGTTGGGGTGATGTGTGGAGTGGGACTGGTTTTCACCTCATGGTTGGTTGGAGTGATGTGTGGAGAGGGACTGGTTTTCACCTCATGGTTGGTTGGGGTGATGTGTGGAGAGGGACTGGTTTTCACCTCATACTTGGTTGGGGTGATGTGTGGAGTGGGACTGGTTTTCACCTCATGGTTGGTTGGGGTGATGTGTGGAGTGGGACTGGTTTTCACCTCATGGTTGGTTGGAGTGATGTGTGGAGAGCGACTGGTTTTCACCTCATGGTTAGCTGGGGTGATGTGTGGAGAGGGACTGGTTTTCACCTCATAGTTGGTTGGGGTGATGTGTGGAGAGGGACTGGTTTTCACCTTATGATTGGTTGGGGTGATATGTGGAGTGGGACTGGTTTTCACCTCATGGTTGGTTGGAGTGATGTGTGGAGAGGGACTGGTTTTCACCTCATGGTTGGTTGAATGATGTGTGGAGTGGGACTGGTTTTCACCTCATAGTTGGTTGGGGTGATGTGTGGAGTGGGACTGGTTTTCACCTCATGGTTGGTTGGGGTGATGTGTGGAGAGGGACTGGTTTTCACCTCATGGTTGGTTGGAGTGATGTGTGTAGAGGGACTGGTTTTCACCTCATGGTTGGTTGGGGTGATGTGTGGAGTGGGACTGGTTTTCACATCATGCTTGGTTGGGGAGATGTGTGGAGTGGGACTGGTTTTCACCTCATGGTTGGTTGGGGTGATGTTGTGGAGATGGGACTGGTTTTCACCATTGGTTGGTTGGTTGGAGTGTTGGTTGTGTGTGTAGAGTGGGACTGGTTTTCACATCATGGTTGGTTGGGGTGATGTGTGGAGTGGGACTGGTTTTCACATCATGGTTGGTTGGGGTGATGTGTGGAGTGGGACTGGTTTTCACATCATGGTTGGTTGGGGTGATGTGTGGAGTGGGACTGGTTTTCACATCATGGTTGGTTGGGGTGATGTGTGGAGTGGGACTGGTTTTCACATCATGGTTGGTTGGGGTGATGTGTGGAGTGGGACTGGTTTTCACATCATGGTTGGTTGGGGTGATGTGTGGAGTGGGACTGGTTTTCTGTTTGAGGCTTTTCATTTCTGATAGTGTTTTGTGTGCCAAGTAGCACCTGTGTTCTTGGTATTCCTCATTTCCTACAATTACTTGAAATTTGTTGATTTTGATTAACTTTTTGAATTGATTGTTTTTGAAAATCTGATACACAACTTTGTCTGTAGCAGCCTATTATGGTGGTTAAGCATATTCAATTGCTAACAAAATCAGTAACTTCAAATTTCTGTAATTTCACTCTGGCAATATTTAATCTGTATGTAACCTTTGATCCTTAGAGCTTATAATCCCAGCAAACCAGTGCAAGCATTAAAAAAGTAGTAACTAATGATGTTATCTCCCAAAACAAAACACTGGAATGAAAAGTGTCTTACCTCTTCTGAGGATGCGGTTGAAGGTCCCTCTCCAAGAGCCATCTCAGATGCTAACTTGTCTTCATCCTGGTCAAGATAAGAAGAAATATACAATCACTGAGGATTAGTTTATGCTATGTTTCCTAGCAAGAATTTTCAGTCATACTTAAAATAAAAATGTATTTTTTTTTAGAAGTCTGAATTTCTAGAATTCTTTAGTTGTGGAACCAACTGCAATTTTCTCAATTATGTGGAATAAACTCAGGTCTTTACCCAGACTTCACCTCCATGTAGGGTTAAAATGCTTCTTTAAAAATTGTGCGAGGGGACACCGGACCTCCATTTCCTGCGTATTCTTTACACCCTGCTAGAAAGTGGGAAGGGGGAAGGGGGCAACTTATACTAATTTCACAAACTAGTTACCTTTAATAGTTACCTTTGACTATGATACACTAGAACATTCCATTTTATGTCCAATAAAAAATAGCTATCTCACCAGATCTTACACTACATTTCAACTATGAACTATTGTCAATATATCATCATAAAGGGACACATCTGGCTGGGCAGAATAGGAAGTTAAACGTCTGCATGTTTATGGTATGAATTCATACTATCAGAAGATAGAAACAAACTATCTAAATACTATTCCCAATACATTCTTATTAACGTGGTACTGTATACATAACACACACACACAAGCATAAAAATAATCATTTACACACAGATATCAAAAGTAGACATTACAGGAAAGAGTTATAAAGATTGGTTGGTGATGCTTAATAGCAACATACAAGCAATGGTCAAATAGTGCCAGAGAAGTTAAACTAGATCAATGGAGGAAAAAGAGTGAGTTTGTTTGGTGAAATTTAACAGCATCACAACAACGATGGTCAAATACTGCCAGAGAGGTTAATTTATATCAATGGAGGAAAAAGAGTGAGTTTGTTTGATGAGGTTTAACGGCACCACAACAACGATGGTCAAATAGTGCCAGAGAGGTTAAATTATATCAATGGAGGAAAAAGAGTGAGTTTGTTTGATGAGGTTTAACGGCATCACAACAACGATGGTCAAATACTGCCAGAGAGGTTAATTTATATCAATGGAGGATAAAGGGTGAGTTTGTTTGATGAGGTTTAACGGCACCACAACAACGATGGTCAAATAGTGTCCGAGAGGTTAAATTAGATCAATGAAGGAAAAAGAGTTGAGCTTGTTTGGTGAAGTTTAATGGCACCACAACATTGATGGTCAAATAGTGCCCGAGAGACAAATTATATCAGATCAATGGAGGAAAAAAAATGGGTTTTTTGGTGCGGTTTAAAGGCACCACCACAATGATGGTCAAATAGTGCCTGAGAGGTTAAATTATATTAATGGAGGAAAAAAGTAAGTTTGTTGGTGAGGTTTCACGGCACCATAACAACAATGGTCAAATAGTGTCCAAGAGGTTAAGTTAGATTGAGGGAGGGGAAAAGAGTGAGTTTGTTTGATGAGGTTTAACGGCATCACGACAACGATGGTCAAATACTGCCAAAGAGGTTAATTTATATCGATGGAGAAAAAAGGGTGAGTTTGTTTGATGAGGTTTAACGACACCACAACACAAATGGTCAAATTGTGTCCGAGAGATTAGATTATGTCAGAGATGAAAAGAGAATGCAGTTGGTAGGTAAAACACTGGAGAAGTTTAGGACAAGATAAGACCTAGGAGTAGGTGAAGGAAGAAGATGATTTGAGTGAGAGTATGTAGTGAGATCGTTAAGATCGTAGAAGGGTGTGACTGGGTCAGATGTCATTGTTTTAGGAAGGATAGGATTTCTTGGCGTAGATTTTTCTGGAGAACTCGATCATGGAAGCAAAGGGTTTGAAAAGGGTCCTGTGGGGAGAAGGGGATGGAGGGGACAGTCTATGAGGATATCTCAGCCAAAAGTAATTATATAATAGAATATCTCTCATGGACAACATTCCTGATAGCATTGTGTGGTTGTAACGTTTCTGTACTATCTGTATATAGTGTTACTTCGTCACTACCGGTAGTGTTGCCATTACCTGTAGTGTTGCCATTACCTGTAGTGTTGCCACTACCTGTAGTATTGCCACTACCGGTAGTATTGCCATTACCGGTAGTGTTGCCACTTCCAAGATTCTCCTAATGTGATATGAACATACAGTGATCACTTGATGCACTCCCACTACATTATATCTCACTAGGTAAACATGAAGTAAAATACCTTGACAAACACCCTAACAAATAAGAGTACATACAAAGAGCATTGAAAAGTCTTTAGAATGCCTATGAAAAACTATTTTCTTCCGGAAACATTTCATTAACTTACAAAAAACTCCCAAACAAATGTTTCCAACCCTACATGCCTACAGAAGAATTGTAACCACTACTTACTGTATTTAACATAGTCAGCATGCTAGTTCATAATCATTTCCAATTTACCCCTCTTTTTTTATAGTTTGTTTGTTTGTTTGATGAGGGCTTAATGGCACCATGACAGCATTAGGGTCAAATTGTGCCTGAGAGGTTAGATCATTCTAGAGAAATAAAGAAAAAAAGAAAATCGGAGGAGTCCAAAAGAAGTACATTTGTTTATTTGCTTGTTTGATGAGGGCTTAACGGCACCACAACAATGAGGGTCAAAATGTGCCTAAGAGGTTATAGATCATTCTAGAGATAGGAAGGAAAGAAAACAGGGGAGGATTGAGAGAAATACAAGAATTATAAGTCAGAAAGCTGGGATCAAGAGAGGATGTGCATGGGTGAAAAAAAAAAAAAAAAAAGTAGAGAGGGGGTGGAAAAATAGGGCTAATAGCCAGGATGTTGGGATCGAAAGAGGAAGTGCAGGGGTTTGGTTGGAATGGAGGGCTGGATGTTGTGGAGTTTGTTATCAATTTGGGAGTCACATGAGGTTTGCCAGCAGTCATGAACAAGGGAAGCAATAAGTGGTTTGATGTCAGAAAGGGTTTTGGGAAATGGGGTAGGGGAAGGTTGAGGGCAAACTTGGCGGATGAATCAGCTCTGTCATTGCCTGGGATGCCAACATGGCTGGGTACCAGAAGAAAATAATACTTTTCCTGCATGGGGAGGGGGATGAAAGGAGTTTACAGAGGAGGTGGGAAGTGGAATTATCTCACTAAAGGTTGAGTAAACAATTTTGGACAGAACTGCAGTCTGAGAAGATGGCAAAGTGGCTGAGCAGGGGAGTACTCAATATAGTAGTGGGTGAGTAGGATGGCCTTGGCCTCAGCCGAGAAGATAGACGAGTAGTTGGAAAGCCTGCTACTGAGGGTGATGTCTTGCATGACTGCAGCAGCAACTGTCTTGTCACCTTCCTTGGAGCCATCAGTACAGATGGAGGTGTAGTTTGAGAGTTGGTCTTTCATTTGGTTGTGGAGGTTGATGAAGAGGTTGGGGTGGGTTTGGGTTTAGTGATGAGTGGAGAGCCCTAGGTGGATGAAAGGGAGGGGGTAGCCCAGGGAGAAAAA
Organism: Chiridota heheva; assembly: GCA_020152595.1. Lineage (NCBI taxonomy): Eukaryota > Metazoa > Echinodermata > Holothuroidea > Apodida > Chiridotidae > Chiridota > Chiridota heheva. The sequence continues at coordinate 493,951 of JAIGNY010003089.1, forward strand.
GTGGGCCAGGAGAAGGTGCCAAGAGTGGCGGGGTTGATGCCCAGATGGTGGACGTTCAGCGTAAGCTGAATGGAGAGGATAGGGTTTTAGTCCTATCAAAGCGGGTGGAGAAATTGGGGTACCTAATGAGGTTATATACAGGTTTTAGATGTTGGTGAGGGCTCTAAAAGTGTAGAAAAGGCTAAGTTTTTTACACCTTAGCAGAAAGGAGGGTTTGTTGGTTTCAACGTGGTGATGGGGTAGGTCCTGTGGGCACACAGGCAAAGCCTGAGGGCTTCATTTTAGATGGTGTTGATGTGGCTGAGGTAGAGAGTTGTGAGGGGCACAGTAAACAGTATTGCCGTAGTCGGGCTTTGAAAGAATGGTGAGCCTGAAGATTTTGAGGTGAGCATGGGGGTCCGCACCCCAAGTGGTGTTGGAAAGGGGGATGTTCGAAAATGTTGAGGGAGCTGTTGCAATTCTGTTTCAGGTTGGTGATATGTTGCTTGTAGGAGAGCTTAGGGTCTAGGGATAAACCCAGAAACTTAGTGTGGTGAACTTTAAGGATGAAATTGCCATTGAGTGCGAGGTTCGGGTTGGGGTGGAGGTTGTTAAAATGTCAGAAGTGCATGCAGAGTGTCTTGTCTTTGGAGAATTTAAAACCGTTATTGTTGCACCAGTCTTGCAGCCGGTTGAGGCTAAGTTGGAGCCTATTTTCGACAAGAGGTAAGCTATGGGAGGAGTAGAATGGTGAAGTCGTCCATGTAGAGGGCACATTTGATGTTGGGGCCAAGGTTGTCCGTGATGTTGTTAATGCTCAGGTTGAAGAGAGTAGGGGAGAGGATGCTGCATTGGGGGATGCCTTCTTCTTGGGGTACAGGTTGGAGAGGGTGTGGCCAATACAAACTTGGAACTGCCTTGTTGAGAGGAAGTTTTGAACAAAGATGGGGAGGTGGCCTCTGAGGCCGATAGTGTGAAGCTTACAGGTAATGCCGTATTTCCAAGTAGTGTCAAAAGCTTTCTCGCTGTCAAAAAAGATGGCAATGAGGTGTTCCTTTTTGGCAAAAAATTCCTGGATAGCGGAGATTAATAACTGGTCCAGGGTATTGCAACGTTTCCGGAAGCCGCTTTGGTGAGGGGAGAAGATTCTGTTGGTCTCAAGGAACCAGTTTTAGTCTCTGGTTAATGATCTTTTCCATAATTTAACAGAGACAGAAGGTGAGGGTGATGGGGCAGTAGCTGTAGAGATCAGTGCTGTCCTTCCCCGGTTTTGGGACGGGGGTGACAATAGCTCTCCTCCAGATAGAGGGAAAGGAGTGCAAGGATCAAATGTGGTTGAGGATGGTGAGTAGGGTAGTGGTGGCCTTGTTGGGGAGGTGTTTCAGGAACTAATTCGGGATGTTATCTGGGCCCTTGGAAGTGCAGTCAGCATCATGGATGGCTTGCTTTAATTCAGATAGGGTGAGAGGGATGTTATAGCTCTCTTGGTTGTTAGAGAGAAAGGTAATACTCTGGCTTTCGTCGTGAGCTCTTTGGCTTTGCAAGCATTGGGGTATTAGACGAGGACAAGATGTTGCTGAAAGAGGCGGTGAGGCCGTTAGGGATATCCTGTATCCCTGTGTGAAGATCACCATTCTAGGAGAGATGGAAGATGGCACTTACCCATCCTGCCGAGAAAGCTGTTAACCATACTCCAGATCTTTTTAGTGGAAATGTTGGTGGTGAGAGAAAAGATGAAGTTGTTTCAAGCATTGGTTTCATTGCCCTTGATAGTGCGCCTGGCTTTGGCACAGCTGATGCAAAAGAGGTTGAGGGTGGTGGGGTTTGTTTTGGAGTTCCTGAGGACATTTTTCCTGTTCTTGATGGTGGTTTTGCAGTCATTATTGTTGGACCTGGGATTGGAGGGGGGGGTGGTTAGGGGTTTGGAAGTTTTGAGACTGGAGCAGGTGGCGATGTTGATAAGAATATTACTGAAGTTTGACATGGTATCCTCACCCTCGAGGAGATGGGGAGAGAGGTGAGACTTGTAGAGGGTTTCGAAAAAGGGCCAGTTGGCTTTCTTAAGGTTCCACTTGGGGGTGTGGTTTGTGGGGGTTTAAAGAGGGGAAGAAGTGAAGGGGAATTGGAGTGAATAAGGAGAGGGTAATGGTCACCACCACAGAGGTCAGCAGTGACCTTCCAGCTAAAACAAAAATCAACGAGGTTGGGGGAACAGATAAACAGGTCAATATAGGTGAGGGAGCCTGTGACAGGGTGAAGGTAGATCGGAAGTTAGTATTAAGCAAGAAGAGGCTGTATTGTCGTAGAGTGTTTTCCATGAGGTTGCCTCTAAGAGGTGGTATTGGAACCTCACAGGGGGTTGTGGGCATTCAAGTCACCAAGAAGGATAGAAAAGGAGGGAAGCTGAGAGATGAGGTTGTTAAGGCTGGTTGGCTGAATGTTGGCATTGGAGGTAGATAGATATTGCAAAGAGTGAAGGTTTTGTGGATAGAGATACAGATGGCCTGAAGGTCGGTGTTCACATGAATAGGGCTGTCTGGGACATCGTGTCTAATGAGAATGGAGTACCCCCACAGGCCCTGTTGGTATCCTCTTGATGTTTATGGTAGCAAGAGGAATTGAGGGAATAATGGTCAGTGGTTTTTAAGAAGGTTTCTTGTAGGCAGAAAACGACCAGGTTGAAGGTGGTGGCCATGCAGATCGGTCAATTTCTTCCGAGTTGGCCTTAAGGCTCCTGATGTTCCATTGTATAATGTTGTGAGTGTTATTGGAATTGTTTCTGTTGTAGGTCATAAGGAGGCAGGGGGTTATCTGGAGGAAGATCTGTGTTTCTGGGTTGGCTTGTATTATCATTGGATCTGTACGTTTCTTTGGGAGCGGTTGTTTTTGAAAATTGGAAGAGAAGTATGTTCGGTGGGTTCGATAATCGAACAATCCATGTTCTCTTCAGTGTCATACATGTGGGTTTGGATGGTGGGCTGTTTGTTGATTTGTTATTTGCTGGTTTGTTGGCCAGGTTGGCTTGAGCTTTATGTTTAGATAGCAGTTGAGGTGTTGGGGTAGGGCATTAGGGAGGGGGGGGGGGAGGAATTTGCCGTTGAAAATCAATATGATCATTCATGATTCAAATCATACACACATTAGGCTGACAAAATTCCAATCAATGACTTTTTCAAAGTGTAAACCCGATAAGCATAATCCTTTTTAAATGTGAGAATCACAAATGTGCAGTAATCACCTACGAATGGGGATATTTTGCACTTTGATTTCGCCGAAATATGAGTAGGCTAGCAAACTTGTGAAGTGCATCGCGAATGTGCAGCAGTAAACAGTGAAACTAACAATAGGCCATGGCCATAATTAATAAGGCTTTAAATCCCACTCAATCAAGGCCCGTTTTACAAGCTTTCAATTCACCATCATACACAGTCAAAATACTAAACTCTTGACAATCAGTACATTTACATGTAGATTTTACCTGATGAGTCAAATAAATTTTGCAAGAAAGAAAAAATATGGCAAAATAAACAAACATAAAAAGATTTTGACAGAGCTGAAATTCTAGGTGCTTCACAAAGATAGCGGCCATTTTTTTGACAGGACTGATATTTCAGAACTTCCAGGGTGGTGGCGTAGCTTTGAAATGTTTAACGGTGAGAGATATCATAGTATGCAAGATTTTCACAGTGAAACTTTAAAAGCCGTGGCGAGTACGGCAAAAACGTTATGCAATGTTGAGTTAAATGACATTGAAAGGAAGTTATCTGTTCTTTCTAAACTAAATTTTGATGCATATTTTCCATAAAAACGATGCTTTTTACTGTAGAAGAAAACTTTTTATGATTTGGAAAGCAAAACTTGAGCGTCTATTTGGGCAATAGAGTCAATACTTTTGCCATACTGGTTGCGCAATTTTTTTGTACTTTGCATCATAAATTTGTAGCAATTTTGGTGTATTTCCAAAAAGTACGGTACTAAACGCATATAAATGATACACACTCGCTTTTTTTGCTGTGTACACGTTTACTAAAAATCCTAAACGTTTACAGCTCTAGGGGGGTGGGGGTCTTAGAAAAAGAAGAAAGGTTAGAAAGAGAGCTGGTGGTGGAAGTGGTTTATGTAATGGGTGTGGTTGGGTTGTTGGCAAAGGCGATGGGCTTAGGACTCGGTAGGAGGAGCTAGGTGAGATTTGTTTGGGCCTATGAGTCAATTTTAGTTGTGTTGAAGAGTCAGGTGTAGGTCAGGGCGGTATTGGTGTTTGAGGAGACTGTGCTCGAGTAGGAAGATTTGGTGTGGCGGGAAGCGAGAAATTGCTTCCTGGCCTCCGGGTAAGTGGTGCTGGGATTAAGGGTTTTGTTATCTGTTTTTTCTGAAGCCAGGTTGGCAGTCTTTTGAGAAGGAGGAATGGTTGGCTGGGTGAGTACCGACGCAATTGGTGCAGTGTGGGGTGTTGGTGTTGAAGTTCAGGGAAAAGTGGGGAGTGACTGTTATGTCGATACCAGTATTACTTGGGGTTTTGGTGGTGAGGAGGGTGGTGGCTTGAGTGTCCCTTGTGCACCAGGAGATCGCCGGATCTGAGAGTAGAAACCTTGGGAAGGGTACCAACAAGGCCGTGGAGCACCTTGTGTATGACAAAGGGGGAGACTCTTTTGAAACTGTCTGGTTTTTTGGTGGCCTAAATGATTAAAATTTTGGGGACTGCGGCTGAGGAATGGTCAATGGAGGTAGCAGGTAGGTCACAGGGAGGGAAAAGAGAGCCAAGGCAGAAGCGTTTGGTTATGTTGGGAAAACAAATACCAAGGGCTGGGAGATTCGAGGCAACTAGAAAATAATTGCAGAACTACTATATGAGAACCACTGTACAAATACAGTGGCTTCACAAGTACTGAAATGGGCATGAAGGCCTGGTAACAACGGGAGGGAAAAAATGAAAAAAAGGAACAATCTTACCAAAAGCAGTCACCCATCCACAAAGAGGAAAGTTGCAAAAGTGCGTGGTAGAGTATAATCAGAATGGAAAGTTTGGGAGAACAGAAAGAAAGTCACGTTGCTCTCAACACTGTAAGGATCATGCATTCTTTTTATAAAAATTTGAGCACGACTCATTTCTGGAAGTTTCTAACAGGTGCCATTTTGAAAGATCGATCATGTAACTTTTGAGTACTTGACTTTGCGATTCTGAAAAGTGGTCACCCTTTTGGGTTATTTTTGAGGCAATCTTATTGTGAAGCAATAAGCGATGATGGATCTCTATTGTTCCCAATTTGTATTAACCTGAGGTGTTTTTAAAGAATTTTGAGAGGTATTTCATACCATGTAAATTCTTGTTTATGAACTCAGGCCTAGTGTTACAACTGTCAGTGTATAATAAGTGTGATGATGCTGATATGTGTTCAGGCCTAGTGTTACAACTGTCAGTGTGTAATGAGTGTGTTGATGCTGACATGTGAACTTACTTGTGGCATCAAAAAGCCAAAATGAAATTACCCTTTTATTTGAGGGTTCTAATTGTTGAATGACTGAAAGGAAAGGAATGTGCTTTAACTTCTATACATGACAACTTGTGCAGATACATGAAAATGTTTTCATTTGGTATCTAAAAACTAAAAAGTTTTTCATGAATGATCAAGGAACAACTGACTTGCGTGCTGGCCAAATGCCGAAATTGGCTTGAGTTTTGTTAAATTAAATTGTCTTTGCATGAGAAATTCAAACAGAAGACACAAAACATAATTTTTGACAATTTATTTATTTAAGTTTTATTTTCAATAACTGGGAAAGATTTTTTTCAACACTTTTTTCCACTCCCAGGATTTTTGGTAGTAGTTACAAATCCTTATGTTGTCGGGATTGCACAATACTAGAATTGGGATACTGGGACTTATGTGACTACCGTTAACTGGAACAACGCTAATTACTGAATATTTACCTTTGCAAACTGGAATTTTTCAGTATGAGTAAACCTTGACCCTTTGCTAGACGTAGTTCTGTCCACTGGACCACTCAGCATCTGTAGAAGGTCGGACGCCATTGTTGATGAAGATTCTGACTGCTGCATACTCTGGTGAATCTGAGATGACAGTTTCTTCTTCAAATTTTCAGCTTTCTTGGCTTTATATTCCTAAATGTAGATCAAAATTACAAAGTTGAGAACCTGTTACAAAGTCTCTTACTCATGCTCAAAATCCTTATTCATTCTAAACATTTGCATTGTTCTCAACTTCCATCAAACTTACACATATGAGAATGAACTCTATAAAAAATATTAGGCATACAGTAATGGAATTGCATTGGGAGTGGAAGTATGCACTTCACAGAGAGCTACAATTATAGTTCATCCATTTTTTGGCAAGTTTTTATTTTAGCTAGTAAGATGGTAACAGAATGATAAAATAGTTTGAAGTTAAAATCCATTCTCAAGTCATGAGGGCCCATCCAGGTGGTAATACCTGGTTTCCATGGACACCAGTCAATCACAGGTAACTCCCCAGCAGTGCTGGTACTCATTTTACAGCTGAGCAGACTGAAACAAGTAGAATAAAATGTCTTGCTCAAGGACACAATGCAGCACTCGCAACGAGAGTCAAACCTGGTACCTTTTGCAGACAAGAATAACTCCTGAGCCACTACACCTCTTTTGAATGATCAAATAACTTGTATATAATTATAAGTTACAGATATGTGTATATTTGATAAGCTTGCATATTTAATTAACTTATGCAGACACCAATGAACTACATGAGATAACAGAAATGAATTTGATAAAACAATGGTCCATTACCTTCTCTGTGAGTCTTGATTGCAATCCTAGGGTACTCCACTCCGTCTCCCATTCCTGGGCCTCTGTGAATGCTAGAGCATTCCTCTCCATCAGTGAGGCAGGGACATTGATCGGCCTCAGCAACTGCTGGTTCACAGGTAGCAGATGTTGCATATAGTATTGCTTTAAAACTGTCAAACAAATATGATAAATTGATGAATAAAATCTGAACAAATCAAAATGTTGAAATATTTACAAGTAAAAGTAAACTGTGATCAGAAGGTGAGTAAACAATGCGAAAATTTTGTAACATACTGTATCTGGGTTTTATCAATGCTTCTTTCTTTTCTTTCAACACAAATTAACGGTAAAATTTAATTTTAGATTATTTACACACCGCTGCAACCAGTTGTAATGTAGACCCTGGTCTATAAATGTGTCATTGAGAAGTCAGCCCCTAATAATCTTTCTAATAAATTCACTCTAGCCCCACGTTTACAAAGATCCATGCACTATGACAATGTAAATTATAAGTGAATTATTCCTAGGACCCATAGACACATTTTGGCTTCCAGAACAATAAGTGTAGCTGGTGCTGAGTTGTGGAACAAGTTACCAATGAAATTAAGCAATCTTCCAATGTTAGTATTTTCCAAAACAAACTTAAAACTTACCTTTTCCATGCTAATTTGTTCTTACCATTTGATATATTTTATATGAATCATTGATGTACATATGCACTTTTACCACTTTTGTACTCATCTGTATATGTATTGAATGTTTCGCTTTTATGCTTTTACCTTTTTACCTTAACTATTACCTACCTGTATATATGTATGTTTTTTTGTAAAGCACCACTGAAAAATATGTTGTGGTTGGCACTATATTAAGTTTAATGAATAATAATAATAATAATAATAATGATAACGATACTTATAATAATAATAATAATAACACTTATAATAATAATAATAATAAAATAATAATAATAATAATAATAATAATAACTAATAATAATAATAATAATAATAATAATAATAATAACTAATAATAATAATAATAATAATAATAATAATAATAATAATAATAATAATAATAATAATAATAATAGTGTGGTTCTTGGTGATTAAACAAGATGAGTGGGAAGATAAATAAACTTGCGGTTGAGAAACTTTGATACTTCATCCGTCTTGGCTGTGTTCACAATTAAGTGGCTTAACTTAGAAATTTAACATTAACATGAAGCAAAAGCCAGAGTCATGATATAACAAAAGAAGTGATATTAGAGCAAGTGGATTAAGATAAGCAACATTCTTATCAGAAATATAGAAAATAATGAAACAAATGCAGGTAGTATTTACATAGAAGGGAATAACCTTAGTAAGAGATATATTGACTATTAAGCCAATAACATAATGGATGACTGCATGGTGATGTTGAAATCACATGTTTTTTATATAGCTACAACAAACAAACAATTAGTGAACAGCCGCACAATGTCTTTATGAAAGAAACATTAAAATTGCAAACAAAAATCTTGGTCAGATTTATCACAAGCTAGTGAAATAAAGAAAGGTTTGTACTTTTTGGTATTTCTCGACTTAAGTCACCCAGGCCTTCTGGAACAGAAAGATGTTGACTCTTGTAGCTGTGACTGTTTTCGTTCCCCTGTAAAAAGAGGTTGACAATGAAAGGACAAATTATAATCATTGCAGAAAACCTTGTTTTCCACATTAGAAAGAGAATTTTTGACAATTAAGCAAGTATCTCAGAGAGGGCCACTGAATGGGGATGAATATCAGTTGCTTTTGTTTAATCTATTTGTGGTAGAGGAACTAAAAAATACAGTGGATTTAGATAACAAAATGGAGAGATATTCAACTCATGGCATCATACATTTGCATATTTTGTGGTTAGGCCTGAAAATTCAAAAAGCTTCCATAGAGAACTCCTGTGAATTTGTATTTATCTGATAGTGAATTATTAAAGAAACAAATTGGTGAAGAAACCATGTCAACATACATTATTCTGTTTGGAGTTCTTACATTTCAAAGATTCCACTAGTTATTGAAAAGTGACCAGTGTAGTGTACAGTATGATGCTATGGTTGGTTTGTTGATGTATAATGGCACCGCGACAGTCAGTCAAATGTGCCAAGAGGGTGTTGGAAAAGTAAGGTGTAAGATTTATGGCAGAGAGGAGATGGAGATGATATGCTTGCAGATCTAAGACAAGTTTTCTAATTTTTATTATAAAAAAAAAAAAATCAATACTTTTTTCTAAATTACTGGAAACATTTTTTGTTTCAATTAGGATGATGAGGATATAAGATACACTTTAAAAAAAAAGCATGCTTTGCCCATCTACTCATGTACCTTACACTTTAAATAGAATAAATAATATATATATATATATATATATATATATATATATATATATATATATATATATATATAAATATATATATAAATATGTAAATATATATATATAAATATGTATATATATATATATATATATATATATATATATATACATATATATATATATATATATATATATATATATATATATATATATATATATATATATATATATATATATATATATATATATATATATGTATATATATATATATATATATATTGTTTAGTCACACCTAAGTTTGTTTCCTACAATGTGATTAGGTAAGAGGGTACATACCCCTAATTTGCATAGTCCATTATCCTGTGATATATGGACGTTTTCAGATTGAAGAAATGAATAAACATATATCGAGGTTGCTAGGAAAAATAATGAATAATCAAATATCTTTTAGCCTTCACCAATCAGAATGACATGCTTGGTTGCATGTACTGAATATTAATAAGCTGGTAACTTGCATATAGGAAGAAAATGAAAACATGAACATGGTACGCAATACTGAATTCCATTCTAAATACGCATGCTCTTGTGTGTTGTGCTATTGTATGTTTGATTTGGTTTGTTGATGTTTAATGGCACCACAACAGTCAGAGTCAAATGTGCCAAGAAGGAGTTAAAAATTAAGGTGTTTGAGTTAGTACAGAGAGGAAAAAGAGGAGGGATAGAGGGAAGGGAGGAGAGAAGGTAAATAAGGGAAAAAAGGTAAGGTAAGAAAAGGAAGATGAGGAAGGTAAGGCAGCCAAGGGAAGGAACGGGAGGTTTAGATTAGCAAAATAGATTGCTGTTGCAGAGAAAGGTGATAAAGTTGGAGGTAGGATTGTCCTTGAAAAGATCAGAAATGGAGATGAAGGGGAAGAGGTGTGATCTGGCATTTAGGTATCTGGGACAGGTTAAGAGAATATGCTTGATGGAGACATAGTAGGGCAGAGATGAGCAGGGGAGCCGGAAAGTAGGTGAGAGTGAATGAGAGAGGTGTGGCCGAGGTGGATGCAGGTGATAACATCCTCCCTGCAGTTGCAACAATGCAGGGGGACGTTGGTCCTGACTTTGGGTTTGATGGTGTCAAATTTGTTACTTGTCTCGAGATTCCAGGAGTCTTGCCAAGTCTTACTAAGGTAGCTGGAAGTGGAGAAGCGGAGGTCTGAGTGAGGGATACTGTAGAAGAAGGAGAGATGTGATTTGACAGAGCGTTGTTGGTGGCTCTGTCGGCTCTCTTGTTGAGGGATGCCCATGTGACTAGGATCCAGAAAAAGATATTTTGTTCTCTAACGAGGAAAGAGAGTGAGGTTTATTAAGGATTTCTAGGATGAATGGAGTCTACCAGAACATGTTCAGGATGCTAGTGAGGACAGATTTAGAGTCAAAGAAGATGATGAAGCAGGGGTGGAAGGAGATTTCAACAAAGTTTATGGCCAGGAGGATGGCTTTTGCTTCAGCAGAGTACATTGAGGCTCCATCATTGAGGAGAGGGTGAGGCCAGGACAGACAGTGGTGGCTGCAGAGGAGCCTTCCCATGTGGAGCCGTCGGTGAAGAGGAAAGAGAAGTCGTGGAAATGTCTACTAAGTTGGCAGTATTTGGAGCGAAAAAAGACTGGGTTGTGGAGAGCTTTCGTGTATGAGGAAAAGCCAAGGAAGGGGGGATTGACAACCCAGGCGTGGGAAGGATAGTGTGCCTGGCTATCGAGAAAATGTTAATGTTGTTTGATAAGGGCTTAACGGCACCACGACTACACAAACTGTGCCTGAGAGATTAGATCATTCTAGAGGTAGGAAGGAAAGGAAAGACATGGCTAGGTATCCGGAAGAAAAGAATACTTTTCCTGCAGAGGGTTGATGTTGGCTTTGGTGAAGTGAGAGTGCATCCAGATCCAGAGAGGTGGGGGCATGCATTTGTTTAAGAGTTTAAGAGGTTGGTGAAGAAGGGAGAGTAAATGGAATGGAAGCAAGGCTTCCGCGGATCGGTGAGGATAAGAAGAGCGAAAGAGAGGCTGGTCGTGGTGCACCTGAGGTTGACAGGGAGTTCATTGGCCTCTATGTGGAGACTGGTGGTGGGGGTGATATGGGTGGCGCCAAGGCAGATTAGGGCATTATATGTATGTAGTGTAATGTATGTGGTATACTTGTAAAGTAGACACACTGTGAAATTAGGTATATTAAAGTAAAATAATGATTATCTGAACCAGAAGTTCTATGATGTTAAAGCTCAACAAAATTTTGATGTGGCGTATACATATCAGTGGTGGGTGGTGGTTATTTTAGTCGTTGAAACAGGTTTTCTTATTTTAATCTTTTTCATCAGGTCACAAGTTTAGCAGCATGTTGATTCTCAGATAGGCTAAGTTGGAAGCGGCCAGACATGCATTTGGGGATGGGGTCGGACAAAGGCAGCAGTCTAACTCTGAGGCATTATTTAAGATCACAATGTAAAATGTTAAATTTGTCCCTTTTCTGTGGCCAAATATTGTTTATTTGTTTGATGAGGGCTTAACGGCACCACAACAACAAGGGTCAAATTGTGCCTGAGAGGTTAGATCATTCTACAGGTATGAAGGAAAGGAAACAGGGGAAGAATGATAGAATACAAAAAAAACAAGTCAGAAAGCTGTGATCGAGAGAGGAGGTTCATGGGTGAAAAAAAACAAAGTAGAGAGAGGGGGTGTAAGAGGAGAATTAAATATGGTTGTAGAGGGAAGCATGATGAAGGAAGGAGAACATTTTATCTGGAGGGTTTTTCTGGAAGAACTCAGCAATTGAGTTGTGGGGAGCGAGGGAAGCTCTGGGAAGGATGTACAGGTGGCAAGCAAGGAGAACGTGATGGACTGTGAGGGTGCAATGGCAATTGTTGCAGAGGGGTTGGGGGAGCCAATGAGGAGGTGGGAGTGAGTGAGGTGAGTGTGACCAATTCTAAGACGGGTAATATGAACGTTGTCGATACGAGAGATGTTGTTGATGGTAGATTTGATCGGAATTGTGGGTTGGATGACATGGAGTTTGTTATCAATTTGGGAGTTCCATGAGGTTTGCCAGCGGTCAGGAACAAGGGAAGCGATCGGTTTGTTGTCAGGGAGGGTTTTGGGAACAGGGGTAGGGAGGAGGTTGAGGGCAAGCTTAGTTTGTTTGTTTGTTTGATGAGGTCTTAACGGCACCACGACAACGAAGGTCAAATTGTGCCTGAGAGGTCAGATCATTTTAGAGGTAGTAAGGAAAGAGACCAGGGGAAGAATGAGAGAAATTCAAGAACAAAAGCCAGAAAGCTGTGATCGAGAGAGGAGGTGCATGGGTAAAACTAAAAACAAAGTAGAGAGGGGGTGGAAGAGGAGAGTTAAATATGGTTGTAGAGGGATGCATGCTGAAGGAAGGAGACTATTTTATCTGGAGGATTTTTGGAAGAACTCAGCAATTGAGTTGTGGGGAGCGAGAGAAGCTCTGGGAAGGTTGTACAGGGGCAAGCAAGGAGAACGTGTTGGATTGTGAGGATGCAGTGGCAATTGTTACAGAGGGGTTGGGGGAACCAATAAGGAGGTGGGAGTGAGTGAGGTGGGTGTGACCAATTCTAAGACGGGTAATATGAACGTTGTCGATACGAGAAAGGTTGTTGATGGTGGATTTGATCGGGATTGTGGGCTGGATAACATGGAGTTTGTTATCAATTTGGAAGTTCCATAAGGTTTGCCAGCGGTCACGAACAAGAGAAGCGATAAGCGGTTTGATGTCAGAGAGGGTTTTGGGAAAAGGGGAAGGGAGGAGGTTAAGGGCAAGCTTAGCGGCTGTATCAGCCCTGTCATTGCCAGGGATGCCAACATGGCTGGGTATCAGAAGAAAAGAACACTTTTCCTGCAGAGGGTGGGAGAAAAGAGTTTCGGAGGAGGAGGTGGCAGGTGAGGTTATCCCATTTAAGATTGAGTAATGAAGTAAGAACAGCCTTTGAGTCAGAGAAAATGGCAAAGTGACTAAGAGGAGAGTACTCAATAAAGTTGAGGGCGAGGAGAATGGCCTTAGCCTCGGCTGAAAAGATGGATGAGTGGTCAGGAAGTCTGCTACTGAGGGTGATGTCTTGGATGATGGCAGCAGCAGCTGTCTTGTTGCCTTCCTTGGAGCCATCAGTATAGATAGAGGTGTAATTTGAGAGTTGGTCTTTGATTTGGTTGTGGAGATTGATGAAAAGGTTACGGTGGGTTTGAGTTTTGTGGTGAGTGGAGAGGCCCAGGTGGACAGAAGGGAGGGGGGTGGCCCAAGGAGGAAAAGTGGGCCAGGAGTAGGTGCCGAGAGTGGCGGGGTTGATGCCGAGATGGAAGAAGTCTGATTCAATGTGTGGGCTGAAGGGAGGGGATAGGGTTTTAGTCCTATCAAAGAGGGTGGAGAAATTGGGGTACCTAATGAGGTTGTAAACAGGGTTCTGGGTGTTGGTGAGGACTCTAAAAGCATAGGAGAGGCTAAGCTTTTTACATCTAAGTAAAAAAGGGGGGTTCATTGGCTTCAACATGAAGGATGGTGATTGGGGAGATCCTGCAAGCACCTAGACAAAGCCTAAGCTTCATTTTGGATGATGTTGATGTGGTTGAGGTATGACTTGTGAGCGACACAGTAAACAATATTGCCGTACTCAAGCTTGGCACGAATGGTGAGCCTGAAAATTTTGAGAAGAGCATAGCGGTTTGCTTCCTAAGTGGTGTTAGAGAGGAGTCGGAGGAGGTTGAGGGAGCTGAAGTGCGTTAGAATCAGGTCATTGGACCAGATTGCATACTTTTAGCATGGAAGGTCAGATATAACTTAAAATATTAAGATTTTTATCTGTGCACAGTATGTACAATATCTGAAAACACTGTTTCTTTCCAAAACGCACTTTAAAACAAGTTTACCACCCTAAACATTTAACGGCGCAATTGGTGGAACACTTGGGTTTACATGTAAAATCAATTACCAGCGATGGTGAACTTAAAAAAAAGTTTAAAAGAGACTATGTACTGTCAATTATTTTTAAATATGGGGTTCACCGATTTCTCCATATGAATTTCAGCGTAGCGCTTGCTCACCGTTAGTTCACTATCTGCACGGACGGACCTGTCTAAAAGGGTTATCAATCAAACAAACACTCCAATTCGAAAATGAAACATTCATCCCAATTTGTCCTTGACTGTTGAGTAATATCAATGCGTCGTTATTTGTAATTATTTATCTTACTTTTTACAGACACTAATGCTTTAATGCATACTTTTGTGTTAATTGAAACAATAGTAAATCTGAAGTGCTTTTCGTACAAAAACAGTGCCCCCCCCTCCCCCTTTATGCTTTTGCCAAACACTGTAAATACATAAAACACATCAACATATAATTTCGATTTTAAGACAAATACCCTGTCTACCCTTTCTTATCCATTTTTTTTTTCAATGGAACCCTGTTAGAATAAAATTGCAGTCTCTTATTTCATTTTTCTTCTGCCCACCCCTTCCAATTGCAACATCCATTATGAACACATGGACCCCTCCCTTAACATGCACATTTCAATTTCTCAACTACATACCTGCATTCCTACAATATAAAGATGTAGCCTCCTCTCTCCTCCATTACAAAAAATAAATACTATTATCACGTTTTTTTAATTTAAGAATTGTATCCTTCCCTTCATAAGATTCTTCTTTTCCTTTAGCATTTTAAATCCCCTGCCCTTTCCATTCCAATAAATAACAGGAAGAAGCAGGACCGCCATTCCTTCCCTTTTCTTGTTATTTACATCTTAATTTTGCAACTAAAAATACATGTACATTCATGCCAACAAATTAAAACAACTTCATTACTGCATAACTGTATTGTTTTAACCTTAATTTACACACATTATCTCCATTTCTCAGACAATCCTGGACAAGAGTCTTAAACCTTTTTCCTCCCTTCTACCTCGTTTGAGTGTTAGACCTGCAACTTTTAACATTCACACCCAACATTGAAATGGGGTACGAGGGGTTAAACGAAAAAGGGTCAAATACCGTTGTCCAGGATTGTAGGTATAAATCACAATGTGCGTACGCATTTTTTTTTTATATTTTAATTAAAATTTGTTTTTATCTTGGAGCATATGGGAACTTGGATTTAAACATAACAAACAAACAAATATTATGCATACGGAACGAGATGCGTACAACGTGTGCATGGCATACCACTTCAAACTTGCGCGTGCACTCATAAATATGGATAACCAAAGTGAGTGATACAAATTTTTCCTAAGATAGTTGCTGATCTGAGTTAATTTTGGTGGTAAATTAAAATCTAAAATTTTCACTACTAAAGAAAATATTACATCCCTTTTGATTATTTACTTCTAAATTTTAAATATGACTAGGTGCATGAACATGGATAATGGACTTACAGCTTTCCCTACCGTCCTGTTTCCACGAGATATTGGCTCTTTCGCTAAAGTCACTCAACCGTCCAATATCCCGCTGCTACGGGATGGTCTGGAAAGCTGGCATCCATTATGCCTTAATTATAGAAATATATCAAAATTGTCTGTGATCTGTAAGTATGACATCACACTGTACACTGCACCAGTCACATCAACACACTGGTGAAATATTCCCAAATGTACAATGTGTATTCACTTCAAACTAAAAGAAGATATCAACATGGTTTTTTCACTACTGTTTTTCTTTAAATTTCACTGGAATATTCCAGCTTATACTCAAATATACATCTGAGTACAATGAAACATCTGAGTACAAATGAAGCATCTGAGTACAATGAAGTATGTGGAACAAATTACAAGATTGACACTTACCTCTCTTGACCAGTGCCCGTCTGCATCCCACCTGAAGCCTTTCCTCTTACACACAGGTGGAACCCATGGTCGGCCCATTTGTTTGGCAAGTTCTGAGGAGATCTTTCGCTTGAGAACTGTGACTTTGTCTATTCGAGATGTTAAGAAATGATTAAATAAGTCACATCATACCACAACACAGTGCAAGTACAGCTGTAATATTCACAGCCCGTGGTCATTCTTCTTCACAAATCAGAAAAGGATGATAGAAAAATTTCATAGTTTCCTCAAAACTTGCCTTTATACAAATTTCACATTTGTTCATTAAACAGGAAGTGTCCTCATAGACCCACTTTCTTTGAAATTGTTAGTAATGCATACAACAGTGAGATTAAGTTAGCTCTTAGCAACCCAAACAAATTTACTCATTTCTATCACCTTGTGACAAAATTTAATTACATGTCATTTCTTGTTTCTCCACATTCAACATAATACAAACATCAGTAATAGAAGGATACAGAATAGAATACGGAACTAATGTATACACAAATGCATATGCCAACCATACATACATTCTTTTTCCAATTTATTTTTCATACTGTATACAATCAAATATAATGGACAATCATTTCCAAAATTAATAATCAATTCATCTCACGCAAACATTTTTGACAAATTTGATTGGCTAATACCCACCCATGGGCTCATCACTTGTGACTGCTGCCTCTTTTGGGAGCTTCTCAATCAGAAACATTAAGATCCTCCTGATGTCTGCTTCGTTGGAATAAAGAAAAGATTGGTAGCCAATTTCCCCTCGCCATCCAAGATTCTATCAGAAAATTAAAGTTGGGATGAGGATGGTATTACAACAAAAGTATATCGAAAGTCACTGATGTTTGTTTGTTTGATGAGGGCTTTACAGCACCACGACAACGAGGGTCAAATTGTACCTAAGAGGTTAGATCATTTCAGAGGTAGGAAGATAAGAAAATGGGGGGAGATTGAGAGAAACACGGGAACTAAAAGCTAGAATGCTGGGATCAAGAGAGAAAGTGCATGGGTAAAAGAAAGATAAAAAAAGGTAGACAGAGGGGATGGGAGAGGAGGACTAAATATGGAAAGTCACTGAAGTTGAATGCTTGAAGATGTACATGTAACATGCTGATTTGTAGTGACAAGACAGGTCTGTCTATTATGGGAAAAACTTGTACATATTCTTGTACATAACACCAATATTTTTTTAAACAGGCTGGATAAGCATTGGTGTAATTAGGCTTTCTGCTTTCACAATACTAATGTTGAGACCAACAAGATTTTCAGCGATATTTCCAGATCTGAAATCGTATCGTAGGTACTGTAGGTACATGTAGGTATAAGATATTTTACCATCTTTTATTTGCAAGTGGATACAATTGTATCCTACTTAAGATTGCAAGGTTTTGCCCCAACATGAAACCGGTCTGTTTCCAAAACAAAAACCAGTTTTAACTGAAAAACCGTTTTTGACCCATAATGTAAACAAGCTTTGAACATAAAGTACAAACTGCACTGTCAGTGTTATATGATAGCAGCAAACAATGTTTGTATCACAGTATTTTCTGTAAATAATCTTTAAAATTATAACGGAGGCATTGATAATTAAAATGGAGGCATTGATGAATAAAAAGTTTGTTTGTTTGTTTGATGAGGAATAACGGCACCACAACAATGAGGGTCAAATTGTGCCTTAGAGGTCAGATCATTCTAGAGGTAGGAAGGAAAAGAAACAGGGGGAGATTGAAAGAAATTTAAGAACAAAAGTCAGAAAGCTGTGATCAAGAGAGGAGTTGCATGAGTGAAACAAAAACAAAGTAGAGAGGGGGTAAAAAAGGAGAATTAAATATGGTTGTAGAGGGAAGCATGATGAAGGAAAGAGATAATTTTATCCGGAGGGTTTTTCTGGAAGAACTTAGCAATTGAGTTGTGAGGAGCGAGGAAAGCTCTGGGAAGGTTGTACAGGGGGCAAGCAAGGAGAACGTGATGGATTGTGAGGGTGCAGTGGCAATTGTTACAGAGGGGTTGGGGAAACCAATAAGGAGGTGGGAGTGAGTGAGGTGGGTGTGACCAATTCTAAGACGGGTAATATGAACGTTGTTGATATGAGAGAGGTTGCTGATGGTGGATTTGATCGGAATTGTGGGCGGGATGACATGGAGTTGTTATCAATTTAAGAGTTCCATGAGGTTTGCCAGCAGTCATGAACAAGGGAAGCAATAAGTGGTTTGATGTCAGAGAGGGTTTTGGAAAAAGGGGTAGGGAGGAGGTTGAGGGCAAGCTTAGCGGCTGCATCAGCCCTGTCACTGCCAGGGATGCCAACATGGCTGGGTATCCAGAAGAAATGAACACTTTTCCTGCAGAGGGTGAGAGAAAGGAGTTTTCGGAGGAGGAGGTGGCATGTGAGGTTATCCCATTAAGGATAAATGCCTTCCTTGGAGCCATCAGTATAGATGGAGGTGTAGTTTAAGAGTTGGTCTTTGATTTGGTTGTGTAGATTGATGAAGAGGTTAGGGTGGGTTTGAGTTTTGTGATGAGTGGAGAGGTCTAGGTGGACAGAAGGGAGGGGGATGGCCCAAGGAGGAAAAGTGGGCCAGGAGTAGGTGCCGAGAGTGGCGGGTTGATGCCGAGATGGAAGAGGTCTGATTTAATGCGTAAGCTGAAGGGAGGGGATAGGGTTTTAGTCCTATCAAAGAGGGTGGAGAAATTGGGGTACCTAATGAGGTTGTAAACAGGGTTCTGGGTGTTGATAAGGACTAATACACTTTAATGTTGTTTGCATGTAAAGTGATTTTATTACTCCATTTGACCCTCAAATGATGCCGATTTTACCCCTTTGTCAGTCTACTGTAGGTCCTAAACAGTTCCCGCTGTTCCAAACCAGTTACGTAAAAACGATTTCTAAAAACAATTTCTAATTCAGAGTTATGATTTCAATTTCCTTTCACGTAAAAAGAAAACAAATTTGTAGGATAGTGGTAAAACAAATACAGTACAAATTAAGCCTCTAAATGCATCATCTTTAATACAATGTGATGCTAGCCATTGTATACTTCCTATACATCGTATACAATTGTTGCTGATTTGCATATAGCCTACGGCGGGAAAATTCTATTTCAGATCCCACCCACTTAATACTCAACATTTCTTTGAAACATTAACCATGGCCACTCCGTGGCTCCAATTTGAAAATATATTTACAAGTAGTTCAACCAAAAAAAAATCCTCATAATCATGCATACCTCTGTTATTTTTCAAGTTCAATAATCACTCTTGCTATGCTTTTACTTTAAATTAGCACGTTTGTGCATCACGGTGGCAATTTCTATTATACTTAAGTCACCAAAGGCTATAAAACTGCACGAACAGGAGTGTAATAAGGCAGAAAAAAAAATGCCTGCTAATGAAAAGTTGTGTCCCACTTCCCACTGATTCGTATTTACTCATCAAAATGAAAGAAGAAGAAAAGTGTATTACCTGCAATCTCTATACGAATAATACGATACGTAATTTGAATACATCATGATTGAAAAATAAACTGAATTACATTGTATTCCTTACTTAAACCGGAGCTTGTTTCAGCAAGGAGCTATGAAAACATTTTTTTTTTACAACACAGGCAGCGCGCCCAAGTAAATGCAATTCTTTGGTACTCTGAAGATAAGATTTAGTTTAACATTGATTTAAAACATTTAACAATGATAAGCTATATTTTGGTCACTCAGAATCGTATAAAACGTATCTGTATTTGAACATTCTGTTTGTACTTTCTACTTGTGAAACGATATGCAGAGCGGAATGCAGAGATAATATTATTAATTTATGCATACCAACAGGCTATTATCTAGAGCATCCACAAAAAACATATAAACTCACTCCACTTCGAACCAATTAAATCATTTCAGCTTGAGCCCTCAATCAACTCACACGTCCAATGGGTCAATTACCATACAACACGTTGATTGGAATGGAAGATTCTATCGCTAATAATAGTACTGGTCGTGGTACTAGTCATTTTCACTTGCGATCTCCTTGTGAATCATACCAGCTTTGTTTGGTTAATATTGATAGCACGAGGATAATTTATCTTCATTTCACAATTCATTGTTATTCCATGACATAACAATTACGCATTTAATTCACCCTCCTTTAAACCATGCTACAGCTGTTTATAACGACAGCTTTTCCTAGCACAAACTCCAAAAACATTCGAAAATGTAATATGACAACCCTTGAAACCCATTCATTTTTCATGTTATTATGACAAACTTAAATCCAGGGTCATGCAGGCATAACTTTTTGTTTGTATATCCAGATTTTCATGCACAATAATGTGTTGTAACTTGTACCAGGGATATCCCGGCTTGTACTTGTACAGTATACAGTACAGGTACATGTAGTTAAAAAGGACGGGGTTGGTTGTGAATGAATAGTCTTGTACAGCTTTGCTTTAATTTTTATCTGGATTCAAAAAGGATGCTCAAGTATTTTCAAAGACAAAAGGACTGAGGAGAGAATGGTCATGACTTAAAATAAAAGGGAAATGAAGTTACAGTTGTTGTGGTCAGAGAAAGAAGAAGCAAAGACATATCATCAAACCTGTGATTACAGGTAGACTATGACTAGTAATTTCCAACCATTCTCAATCGTACTGTATTTATTAATTAGATCTGCATAAATGTCACATATTTTCACAAATATATCAAAAGATACTACAAAATATATGTTTGCACAAAGCATGAACTTTCTTTTTATTGAAATAAAACCAATTTTTTGGATTTTTTTTTAGTGCTTTTGTTTTTTCGGTACTTCCAATTAATAGTTTTTTATACTGTAACACATAAATCAGACCGAAACCGCTTTTTTGCCAAACCGGTTTTAGTAACAAAACTGGTAGACCCTGCAAGCTTAATCCTACTATTAAGAATGATATCTATTGCAGAAAAAAATGTTAAGAGAACTATGAGCAAAAATTCATGAACATTTGAAGAAACCATAAGTGTTCTACAAGTTGGTGAGACTTCAACACCTCATTGTCGATAAGAAAAAATAATTTATGTTTCTTAAGACAAATGACAAACACAAATAAACTGAATGGAAAAACTAAAATAATAATGAAATTCATATTCAAAACAATACAACAATCACAATAATGAAATAGCAACAACAATCAGCAATGAATCTGGATCTGGATTAATACTGTATTACACTCCTGGTGGAGTACTGTACTGAATGTTGAATTGTAATCTATACAATCATTACCTGACATGCATTTGCAAGATCTGTTCCAAGTCGAAACCTTGCAGACATTCCGGGGGGCAATTGATGGGATAAACTGGTGTTGGAATCTATGACTCTCAGACATCTTACTGTAGCCTCTATCACCAGATCTGTTGAGAATTCTTTTAGGCTTGCAATATCCTCATCAAGATTGCTAAAAACGAAAACATGAAATATACTGTATGAAGCTGATCTTAATATATATGCATACATGTAGCTGATTACAAAACATATAAAAGAAGTGCAAATACAAAATAAAACAAAAAAATTAATTAAAATTAAGTTGGTTGTTTGGAGGGGTTTAATGGGACAAGGAGTCCATGACACTGTGATGTCAATTTGTAAAGATGGAGGTCCAATGGTAAAAGAGTGCTGTTGGAAGGGTAAAGATGGAGGTCCAATGGCGAAGGAGTGCTGTGTGAAGGTGTAAAGATGGAGGTCCAATGGTGAAAGGGTGCTGTGTGGAGGGATAAAGATGGAGGTCTAATGGTGAAATTAGTATGTCATACTATCTCGCCCCCAAAAAAAAAAAAATGCACCCGGGATGGAAACGAAAAAAAAAAAAAAACCACAACTTATTACACAGTCTGTCACACTATGACAATACCTATTACGCGAAAACATCATTTCACATAATAGGTAGGCCTACTTTCATAACATAACGTTTAAGGCCTAATTTTTTCTACAAAAACACTTTATTTTCAGCCATTCTGGGGTGCGTAAATTTATTTCTATTGCTAAAATATCCATACAAAACAGAAAGTAATAAGATTTCTAGGAGTTTTTAGCCAAGGTACAGTATGTGCAATTTGGGTCGAAATCACGAAAAATTATGTTTTCTCCCATTGACCATAATGATAAGTGCCCCCTATACTTGAGTTTCGGGTGAGCCCTATACTATGGGATGCTTATGTTCTTTAGTTGTGCAAGTTGCACCTGTTTGGTCTCATTGTTTGGACTTGATCAGGGCTTTGGGTTACTACTTGTATGGTGTCGAAAAGTTACTTGTTGTACAACTTGTTTAAGTTGTAGCATAGTCCTGGCGACAAATCTTCTGTATCGGTCTTTATATTGGAGTACCGCTTCCAATCTCTAAATTTTCTAGTGCAAGGACGAAAACCTCTGACCTACAGCCCAATACTGCATTAAAGTAAGTCTGTTCCCTTTAAAATAGGTGTAAGGAAAGAAAAAGAGTCTCAGGAAGTGGTATTAATCGTGGAACTACTCCATTAATAAACAAAGATAGGCCTAAAGCTAACAAAAATAATGGGCTAAACATGTTTAATTCTGTAAACTGTTTCGAATGCATTTTTCAATCCTTACCATCCGATTTGCCTGCAAGTGTGGATTATAATGTTATCTACTTCCTCCATTCTGGAAAAGTTTCTTTAGAAGATGAAAAATTTGGTTTTAGAAAATTTGACATTCCATATAACTTTCGCTGGTCTTGTGATTCGTGCAGTGCTCCCAATTCCTCGCCCACCTAAAGTAGCTTTGAAGTTAGCTTCACTGGTCGGAATTCCATAAGAAAGGTTGGAGTTCTCTTACACATCGCTCGGTCTTAAAGTTGCCTGGTATAAAAATGGTCGCTAATCTCATCTGTCTCATTGTTGACTTCAAGAACAATTCTCAGAAATAATCATTCCTAAGATATGCAGATCACCTGGTGACATCCAGAATTTACATATTTATAAATTATTCAAAAAAAGAATTGAAAATTGCAATAGGATCAACTCTATAACCGATTTTTATGATTTCGTTCAATTTTTCAATCATAAGCGGATTGAGGCGACCACTGAGAGTTGTGAGATGCTCAGCTTTGCTTGTTAAAAGTCATTTGAAACGGAAGTTGGCTAACTTCAATTGTTTTCAATGCCCGGTCGAATTCAACTGCAAAATTCTGTCCTGTGGTCCTGTCTGTGTCAGTTTCAGCTATCGTATATCAAATGTGAAGCTTGGTCAGAGAAGTTATGTTGTTGTGTACTTTACTTAAACCATAAAATTGACATTTTTCCGAAGTTTAAGAACCATGGCTCGTCGCGATATATCTAGCGAACTTGAGACAGAAGATATTAGTACATCTCTTGCCACAGATTTGTCGATATCCGGTGAAGATGAAACGGAATCTGACAGGAGACGACTTGGAATTACGTCAGCTTTACAGCAGAAACAACAGAGTCGAATTACAAAACAGTTGATTGAAAGAAAACAACTTTTGCATGATATTCAGTTGTTAAAGATTGAACTTTCCCAAAGAAATCTTGTAATAGACAATATGAAGACAGAGTCCATGAGCAAAGAAGAAGAGATGGAAGAAAAGATTACAGATCTTAGCCATCAGAAACAATTATTACAGGTGAGACCAAGTTACACTGTATTTGCCACCACTGCACCATCCTATGTTTTGGAAAGATAGCTTCTATTGTGGTGGTCACTCATTCATGAAAAGATAGGCTTATGTCAATGAAATATTATTTTATTACCATCCTCTTTAAAAAGTATTTCTTCAACTCACCTCTGAACTTGTTAAAATCTGTTTGTTCTTGTTACTTGATCATGTTGTTTGTTGTTTTGCATACTGTAGATCTTTGAGTTGGCCTAGGCGTATGAATAATTAAATATTAAATTTCAGTTTAAACACGTACATGCAACCTCTCTTCATAGTTGAAAATTTGATTTCGCGAAGCGGAAGATATATGCCAGAATTTTTGAAAACCTAGCTGTTTAAGGCAGTTTTGTTCATATTATCACTGTAATTTTAATGTATTCCTTTATATATTTTAGAGAAGTAGCCTATGCCTAATTTTGTCTTATTTTGTCAAAAGATCTTTGGCATATTAAACATAGGCAAATGTATACTTTCCAGACTTAATTTTTCTGATGAGCCCACTCTTAAATACACTACAAAACTACTTAGCGTAATTATGCCCCAATGTAATAATATGGGCACATATTAAGAGCAGCTTCTACTATGTCTTTCGTAGTAGAATTACAACCCAAGAAGTGAAAAAAGGTGTTAACAAAAATTAAAAATGGTAAAGCAACTGGAATAGATGACATAGCTACAGAAATGTGGAAAGGTAGTAGAGAAGTCTCAGAAAATTATTAACAGGGTTATTACTAAGATAATGGAGGAAGAAAAGGTTCCTAAGACAAGCATAATCGTGGTAGTGCCCAAGAAAGGTGATTTAACAAGATGTGACAATTCCAGAGGGATTTCATTACCGACTGGGAGCAAATTATTTGGGCAGTTAATTATTGATAGAATTAAGGATGCTGTAGATGATACATTGAGAGTTGAACAAGCCGGTTTCAGAAGTCGGATGGAGAACAACAGAACAGATATTCACCTTAAGAAGCATAATAGAGCAGAGCAAAGAATGGAGAGTACCACTGTACAGTATCTAAATTTTGTTGTTTTACAAAGGCTTCCGACAGTGTTAACAGAGACATTTTATGGAAAATAATGAAAAGATATGGAATCCCACAAAAGTACATTAATATAATGCAGGATTGGTATAAAGAAAGTGTAAGCGCAGTAGATTTTGATGGAAAATTATCAGATTGGTTCATTATCAGCACAGGAGTCAGACAAGGATGTGCAATGTCAGGATTCCTCTTCATCCTAGCACTAGACTGGATTATGAAGGCAACCACAGACAACCATAGACCTGGAATCAGATGGAACATGTAGACAACATTAGAAGATCTGAATTATGCTGATGATATTGTTTTGATTTCAAACACAAGGAAAAATCTACAGAAGAAAACATCCTGACCTCATAAAATTGGAACATACATGTATGTTGGGCTGAAAATGAATGAAAAGAAGACAAAGAGAATGAGGATGAACAATAACAGCGGAAGAGCAATAACTGTATCAGATAACGAGATAAAAGATGTAGACAAGTTTGTATATCTGGGCACAACATTGTCTAAGATGGAGGCACCGAGACCTTAGCACTGACCACATTTAAACAACTTACAATACTGTAGTAAAATATGGAATTCAGACATATGCAAGAGAAAAACAAAACTTATAATTTTTCACACCAATGTCAGTGTTTATAGCTCAGAAACCTGGAAGTTAAACAAATCAGATAAGAATAAACTGGATATATTTCAAAGGAACTGTTTCAAGAAAAATCATGAAAATAAGATGGCCAATGAAGATCAGCAATGATGAATTATGTGAATGAACACAGACAATACCAATTAAGAAGACAATTTATACAAGAAGATGGAGATGAATTGGGCATGTGCTAAGGAGAAAAAATGTGTATTATGCGAAAATCGCATTGTTTGGCGGGCCCCGGAGGGAAGCAGGAAAAGAGGAAGACCAAAAACAGGACAGTTGAGAAAGAGAGGAAGGAGCTTGGGTGGTATTGTTGGAGAGAGGTGACAGAATTTGCAAGAGACAGGAAGAAATGGAAGAAGCTGCTCTATGAAGCCTCAATCTCCACAGCCAGGAGAGGAGAGCTGTAAGGTAAGGTACAGTACATACTTTCCAGACTTGTATTTTTCTGATAAGCCCAATCTTAAATACACTACAAATTTACTTAGTGTAATTATGCCCCAATGTAATCATATGGCCACATATTAAGAACAGTTTCTGTCTTCCATCTTCTATCATTGATTGACATGTATTATTTTATTGACATGTATATATTGTAAACTCATCTTTCCATCTAGGCCAAACTAGAAGCACAGCTAAACATGCACAGAGATGATGCAAAGAGAAGACATCAGAGGCTGGAAACAGAACTTGAGAGCATCATCGCCAAGCAACGAGAACTTGAGAAAACCAACAACGCCCTGCAGCAGAAGGCCAGTGATGTCAGGCAGTCACTGAATGATCTTGAATTATCAGAAACAGGAGCACTAGAGCTGAAAGCCAGGGAAGCATCTGAATTGACTTTGAGAGAGTTCGTGTCTGTGAGTTACAGAACTACATACAAATTTTTAATTTTTTTTACCGTTTTTTACTGGCGAAGAGGGTTAATTCCTAGTTTACCTTTATTCTGTTTAAAATACTGTAACTGAAGGTTTTTAGC
Source organism: Chiridota heheva (assembly GCA_020152595.1). Classification (NCBI taxonomy): domain Eukaryota; kingdom Metazoa; phylum Echinodermata; class Holothuroidea; order Apodida; family Chiridotidae; genus Chiridota; species Chiridota heheva. Next base: position 520,226 of record JAIGNY010003089.1, read on the forward strand.
TGGACTATTCAAAAAATAAGTGAGAGCTATATTCTACGGAGAGAAGATGATTGGTATAGTAGATGTCCAGAATTGGTATGAGGGTGGGATGTCATGTGAGACAGGGTAGGATGTCATGTGGGACAGGGTAGGATTGTATAAGACAGGATGGGATTGTTTGCAGGATAGGGTGGGATGGCATGTGAGGTAGGGTGGAAAGGAATATGGGATATGTGACGGCACATGTGGGTCATGTGGTGGAATGGCAGACATGTATTTCAGGGGAATTGCATCTACAGCAGTACTGTACATACTGTAGGTGTGAGATGGCCTATTGGACCTGAGGTTATGATGACATGTTGGACCTTAGGTTATGATGGCATGTTGGACCTGAGGTTATGATGGCATGTTGGACATGAGGTTATAATGGCATGTTAGACCTGAGATTATGATGGCATGTTGGACCTGAGGTTATGATGGCATGTTGGACCTGAGGTTATGATGGCATGTTGGACCTGAGCTTATGATGGCATGTTGGACCTGAGGTTATGATGCCATGTTGGACCTGAGGTTATGATGGCATGTTAGACCTGAGGTTATGATGGCATATTGGACCTGAGGTTATGATGGCATATTGGACCTGAGGTTATGATGGCATGTTGAACCTGAGGTTATGATGGCATGTTGGACCTGAGGTTATGATGGCATGTTGAACCTGAGGTTATGATGGCATGTTGAACCTGAGGTTATGATGGCATGTGGGACAGAGGGTTGAAGGTGCATTATCAGTGTCTAAGGGATTTGTATTGTTTGCGATGTCTTGTTTGTCATTTACAATATTGTTTTGCATAATATTGCTTTAGTATTGTTAACCACTTGCACATTTTTCATGCTGCTTGACACACATTTGTTCTTAAATTGAAAGCGAGAATACAATCCAGGATGTAGGCCTGGGAATGTGTGGGAGTTGGGCAGGTTGGGGAAGGGTAAGGGCTGAAATTGGCTGAGTTATATAATAAAACCTAATAGACAACAAAAAAATCCCACTTTTAAGAATGGGCCAAGATGAATAGAAGGTAGTTTGACTTAAATGACTAAAAACATAATCACATCATGCCACAAGGATGCTTTGTAATATTTTATTTTTTCATTGCCATAGGTAAGTCGTATTTCTGTGTGGTATAATGGATAGAACTAAAGAGGTGTTTCAGTCATAAAGAGTGCTTTCATACATGTATGTTTTGTGAGTTTCTGGATGAGGTAGTCAGCTTGAGCTATTTTTTGACTTAAACTATCAGGGACAACTCAAAAACATTTTTAAACTAGTAGTAAAATGTCATTAAAATCTATAACAAAGGAAGAGGCACAGTATGCATCCTTCAAAGCTCAGGTAATTTGAAATTATCTGCTCCTACAAGCTCCAGTACTGCATATACATCTCTGAAGAAGAAATTAAATTTCAGTCCAAGAATAATAAATAGACTAAAAGGAATAAACTATACTTTATTAACATTATAAAGCAATTTTTCCACAATGAGGTGTTGAAGTCTTGCAAACTTGTTGGACCTACAGGTACAGTATCTGCAATCTTGTTGTCTTCATTGCTGATGCATACTGGCACTTCAATCGTACATAGAAGAATAATGTTAATAATAGTTAATAAGGCAAATGAATTACAATACAAGGTTGACACAAGCTGACAAATTCATCCACAATCTATATTAATAGCAATCAGGTGTAAACTTCAGTGGATGATCTCTCCAGAAAATATTTAGCAGGGATGTAAAACTTTTGAGAGAGCTGGCATTAATTTCTGCTTACAACAAGCCATTCCAAGAAACGATATCACATACATGTTAGTACAGATATGTCTTGTACAGTAGCTCTGTTGCTATGCATAACAAGCTTCCAATTGGGACTTCTTGTAATGAAATTATGGCTACATTGAAAAATGAAATTCAGATTTGTGTCTTCAATCCATGGAGAATTTTGATCATTTAAATAGTAGTGATCACCACATTCATAATATTTCAGATTCTAATGCACAAGAGCTTGTAGTAATTGTTGAATATCAATGTGTGGTCAAAACAACATTAAAGGAATCATTTGAAGATTTGATTGTAATGAACTATATTCTCCTTTTTGCAACAGCTGAAATTCTATGACAGTCTTCACCCATTGCAGCTTCAGGTCAATGACCTCAAAGCCTGGAATAAGACTCTGGAGGAAGAGGCTGGTCGCTACAAGACAGATTTTCTGAGATTACAAGAGGTAAGACGAGAGGGCAGGCTCACTTTTGAGAGTAAAATGATATATGATGGCAGTGAGCAGTCTTATTTATTAAGAAGTAGAGTGAGAAAGAAGGACGAAATTCCCTTCCATAGACATTGGGATCTTTTAATTTTTTTAGGAGAAGGAGGGGGTGGGAGGGTGGTGCAAATTGACCAAAACTCTAAAGTTAGGCATTAGCACAAAAGATGCCTTCAAGACTAGAGTCAGATTCCTTTTGGATTAACGGTTCTGATGGTGTCAGCAGTCCCTCTTTGTTGCATACAAAATAAAATGAAGGACAAAGTTCTCTTCCCACTTACAGGTAAGTTATTTAAATTCTTAAAGAATAATACAAAGAGTAACATCAGAAATTCATTTTATGATATGAGATTCAAAATGATCTAAGGTGTCTGTAATTTTATTGAAATTGTTTTACTTCTGTGATGTGAAAACACAATACAGCAACACAATGATAAGACAGATACAGTACATGAAAAGAAACTGTACTTTCTTCACAAAATGTTTGATTAAGTTTTTAAAATAGCTTCCCTCGCTCCCCACAAATCAATTGCCGAGATCTTCCAGAAAAACCCTCCGGATAAAATTATCTCCTTCCTTCATCATGCTTCCCTCTACAACCATATTTAGTCCTCCTCTTCCACCCCCTTCTCTCTACTCTTGTCTTTTTTTTCACCCATGCACCTCCTCTCTCGATCCCAGTTTTCTGACTTTTAGTTCTTGTATTTCTGTCATTCACCCCCTGTTTTCTTTCCTTCCAACCTCCAGAATGATCTAACCTCTCAGGCACAATTTGACCCTCGTTGTTGTCGTGGTGCCATTAAGCCCTCATTAAACAAACAAACAAACATTATAATGATTTAATTTCAAATAATATGGGAACAATAATCCTATAATATGTTTCTTCGTCATGTTTCTTTCATTTTTAAGACCCTAGATCTTGAACACAAAGCACGAAGTGAGCTTGAGACAAGATGTCAACGCTTGACCCTTCAGGTGGCGGACATGCATACCAACCAACAGCAAGATGATTACAGGAGGGAAAACTATGACAGAATTAAGAGGTAAAATTGAAAGGACTAATCCTATATATTTTGAATATATGAATTTGCTTGACTTCATGAAGTATGTCAGTAGTCAAGCAAGTTCATCTTATTCACTTGGTTGGATATCCGGGAACTTTGTGACCTGAGTTCATCAGACCACATAGTAACCGTGCGCTGCTGGAGTGAAAACAAAGCAATCAGCTGTAGTTGTTTATATGCCATACATAGCATGATAGGCCTGAATTTCAACAAATTTGCAATTCTTTTCTTCAAAATGTTGACTAATCAATGCTCAAACTTAATCTCCAATCCTTTCAGACAATGTATGATGATCGATTCGGAATATTTGGTGTCGCTTTGTTGAATTTTCGGTAAAAATATATAACTGTTTTGGTCGTTGGAAATTTTCGTGACTGACACAAATTTCAACCATGTGTGTTTAACATGCCTACATTGAGATACCCAGCAGGTGTACCAGTAACACATACAATGTCCGATCATCCGTAAAAATTGATATAATCTTTGCAATTAATTGTTATAGTGAACTGCACTATCAACTAACGAAGCATCTAATTAATGAAAATGGAGTTTAATTAACAATTGGTAATTGTACAAATTTTGCCCAACTTTGCATACCACATGCAGACACACACAGACTTGCTGCTCGTGTAACGTACAAAGCTTTGTTTTCACTCCACCAAATGAAGTCATCTCCCAGATGTGACGTGGCACCAACCAAGTTAACATGAAAGGGGACTTTAAAAGAGACAAAATGTTGAAGAAACTAATTAAATGACCCATTGTTAGTTCCGATGCAATAGCATCAGGAACCTATGCGTTTATGATGGAGTGTGTGGGTGTGTATGGATGTGTGTGTGGGTTTGTGTCACACTATATACTGTACTGCAACATTCACATAATCACCCAGTGTATTAGTCTTTGTACCCTTCTCATGCACTGATAACTGCAGTGATTATCCATGTTGAACTGAATAGTGAAGACTGAAGGCTATCTAAACACAATAAATGACTTATCGACACAAAGATTCTCCCATAAGTAATAAATAACTTGTGCATAAAACCCAGTTCATGCAATAAAACATGATTGTTGCTTAGTCAATGACTAGGACACATTCTGGACACTTCTTGCGGTCACATTTTGATGTTACAAGGAGTAACTGCAGTAATGTTTAGGTGATTGTTTAAGATCAATTGGAATAATTATGCAAAAGAAAGTGTATAGTAACTGAAGTGATTTCTGCTAATCAAAATAACTGATTTTTCAAATCAGGAATTAAAAATTATTGCTGAAATATAATATATATCAATAACTTATTGCTGGAATTCTGTTCATAATATAATATATATCAATAACTTATTGCTGGAATGCTGTTCAAAATATAATATATATCAATATTGCAGTGAAGGCAAAAACTGTAAGAGCAATTGGCAGTCATATTGATTTGTGTACATTTTGCCATTTTTAGTGAAAGAGATAGCTTGGAACATGAATTCTTGGAGTTAAAAAAGAAGTTCACGTATCTGGATGTATCCTTCAAAAGTGTTGCCGGAGAGAGAGATGAAATTCAAAATCAGGTGAGGAATTATTTGTATTTGTTATTTGGTAGATTCCTTCAATACTTAATAAGATACCGACCCCTAGCTGGATCTAGAAAGGGAAAGGGTGTCACTGACCAATAGGGGCAGGGTGTCACTGACCAATAGGGGCAGGGTGTCACTGACCAATAGGGGCAGGATGTCACTGAACAATAGGGGCAGGGTGTCCCTGACCAATAGGGGCAGGGTGTCACTGACCAATAGGGGCAGGGTGTCACTGAACAATAGGGGCAGGATGTCACTAAACAATAGAGGCAAGGTGTCACTGACCAATAGGGGCAGGGTGTCACTGACCAAAAGGGGCAGGGTGTTACTGACCAAAAGGGGCAGGGTGTTACTGACCAATAGGGGCAGGGTGTCACTGAACAATAGGGGCAGGGTGTCACTGACCAATAGGGGCAGGGTGTCACTGACCAAGGGGCAGGGTGTCACTGACCAAGGGACAGGGTGTCACTGACCAAGGGACAGGGTGTCACTGACCAAGGGACAGGGTGTCACTGACCAAGGGACAGGGTGTCACTGACCAAGGGACAGGGTGTCACTGACCAAAAAGGGCAGGGTGTCACTGACCAAAAAGGGCAGGGTGTCACTGACCAAGGGACAGGGTGTCACTGACCAAGGGACAGGGTGTCACTGACCAAGGGACAGGGTGTCACTGACCAAAAGGGCAGGGTGTCACTGACCAAGGGACAGGGTGTCACTGACCAAAAGGGCAGGGTGTCACTGACCAAGGGACAGGGTGTCACTGACCAAGAAGGGCAGGGTGTCACTGACCAAGGGACAGGGTGTCACTGACCAAGGGACAGGGTGTCACTGACCAAGGGACAGGGTGTCACTGACCAAAAAGGGCAGGGTGTCACTGACCAAAAGGGGCATTTGCCTCAAGGGTACTTTGAGGGGAGGTTTGAGGGCACAATCGAAATGTAAAGAAGAGAGTAATCAATAAAACAAATAGTGTCCCTCCATCTTTTTATATTGGGGAACTGTAATCAGCATGAAAAGACAAAATTTAGTAGTTATCAAAAGTGTGTTTTTGTGAACAAGATGTAGAGTGCTTAGTGAAGAGGTGCAGGGCAATGAGGGGCAAGACAGTGAGGGGCAGGACAATGAGGGGCAGGATGATTAGGGGAAGGACAATGAGGGGCAGGGCAATGAGGGGCAGGACAATGAGGGGTAGGGCAGTGAGGTGTAGGACAGTGGGGGGCAGGACAATGAGGGGTAGGGTGGAGCACCCTTTGAAAAAGCTAAACAAGGGGCCTGACATGGTTTTTACACCAATTTGTTGCTGTAATAGTCCTATATCATATATTAAAATGAAATTTTACTGGAATATTTCTGTAAGGGCCTCAAGTACCTCTGACCACCTTTGATTGATTCACAGTATTCAGGCCAGAAGCAAGAACTGGCGCTACTGAGACAAGACAAAGATTACCTCCAGCGTCAACTGAATGATTTTTCCTCTAAATACACCCACACCGAGGAAAAACTCAAGGAGGCAAACTTTGACCTGGAAAATGCCAAGAGGTCCAGGGAAGAACTGTATGAAAAATATGTTGAATCAAGGTGTGTAATGTTAAAGGATTATTTCAATCTATATTATATGAAAGAGGGCTTCAAAAGAAACAGAATTGGGAAGAAACACAATCAAAATATTATTCCGTTAAGGAGATATCTAAGTTTAAAGTTCTGTATCATTTGTGTTAAAATGACTGAAATCAGACTAGCTGTGATGTCACAAGCTCAAATCCCTCAAAGTCTTTATGCATTCGTTGATATTTTTTTCCTGAGATTTTGTGGCTTGAAAACCATTGGATATCTTAGGAAAGTAGTGACACAGAATCTTTTGTGGGTAATTATAATTTATTACCCGAAAGAAAATTTGAGGATAAATAATTTAAAAAGTAAAAAAGTTATATCAATTTTCTTCAAAACACGTTAACAATTGTAAAAAATGGTGAGGATAAGGGCGCCAAACTTCTACAGTTGACTTACTACACCGGTCATTTCTGCACTGAACTTTAAGCTTGACGGAATAAGATATTGAAGTAGTTTCTTTAAACCATTTTGTTTCTGTTAAAGTCCTCTTTCATGTAAGATGAACTTGATTGACCACTGAGCTAATCCTTTAATGACAATTTTATAATGTGTATGAAAATATGTAAAAACATGCTTTTTGCTCAAAAATCCTATACTTCTTTCTTCTTGACAATTTTTCAGCCACTGACTTTGAAAATTTACTACACAAAAGGAAGGAAATTGTTAACAAAGTGGATTGTAAATGAAAATAAATAATAAGCTAAAATAAGAATTTTGTATGTTGCACTGAAAAGAAAAAAAAGGGGCTGAAGTCATTTAATGTTAATGAAATTTTATCTCACTTTTTAGGAAAAATCCTCAATGAAAAGAGCAGTAAGAATGATAATGATATACAGAAAAACAAAATCATATGATATACAGAAAAACAAAATCATAGAACCCAATGTTAATAAGGTTGCATATTTACATCTAAAAATAAATTTTGATGCATCAGTCAATATGGGTATCTTTTTCTGTGCTTCATCCAGTGCTTAAAGGTACATGGCTTACCTGTGAAAAACAAATTATATGAGTAAAATAGTGCTCAAATTTTGAAAATAGCTTGTTTAATTATTGAGTCATGTCTGATCACAAGGTAGTATTTTCACTACATTTTCTTATCTTTAATGCAATTTTGCAACAGTATACAAACAAATATTCAAAAAGTTTGGCATATAAAGTGAGCAAACAGAATAAAAACATATTAACACAAAAAGTGCAACTTGGCAGAACTACAAAGCTTGAAATTTGAAAATTCAGAAAACTGAAAAATAGTTCTCATCTTAATAAGTTTGTGTAGCAAATTTGAGTATCTTTACTGGTGGAAAGCACAGTAGAAATAAGCCAATAAAAGTCTGAGGACATTCTACACTCTATGCTCATCACAATTTTGCATATAATCATAAATGATTATCTCTCAAAAATCATGGAAAATTTATTATTTTTAATTCAATTTCATGTGACTTTTTTTGTCACGTCATTTAGATTAATCATATTATTTTTAAAAGAGAATCTCTTCAAAGAGAACAGCTTGACATGTCATCAAAAAATCTGTTACATTTTTATTGAATCACTTACATAGTGATTTATGGAATATATCTGTTTATATTCATGTTCATATTTCATAGGATATTTGTACTTTTAGCTACATTAATCACAATCCTTAAGGGTTTTTTTTGCTTCAGAATAAAGTGTTGTACAGCTAGAGTAATTGATGACAGTGAAGTAGGACACAAGGTCAACCCTCCATACCACCAGACAGCTTAGCTATAATTGCAGCATGACTGTCAAACTCGTTTTTTTTGTACCAGTACTGGTTGAATGGTTTGATTGGCTTCCATTTAATTCGTTACACAAGCAATGAAGAATTTCGCATCCTAAATTTGTAGAATAACTCGTAATAGTTTGTATCCTTTAAGATGAGACTAAAATATTGGGGTGCGTGAGAGTGTTCCATACAAATCAAACACTGCATAGATCCTGATTCCACATGACATAGCAAGAAGAATGTCATTAGCAACAAAAGGGATTTACTCAAATAATTACAAACTCTGCTTATGTTTGAGAAATGAAAGAAGAATTAAGCAGGTGGCATAGCCTGCACACTAGCTGGTAATGTTGATTATGTGTGATATAGTTAAGGTCTGTTAATGACCTATGCTAGCATAACATTTCTAGTTCAATTCTTCCTTCGCCTACAGAGCATTACTAGAATCTTAGCACTCTGTAGAGTGCATACCTCCACCCCCATTGCAATTCGAATATATCTAGAATGATTTTAGAGTTCATTTGATCCCCATACTCAGTATTATCTACCTCAGAAATCCACAGCCTACCAAGATCCATACCCAAGTTTTGATCTGTAATGAACATTTGCATTCTGAACACTTGAAGATTATCTTCTGACTGGATTTCTTTTAAGGCCATACCATTCTTTTCAGTTTTATTCAGTTAAAGCATTCATTGTTTAAGTTCCTTTCATTTAAGATTCACATTCCATCATTTTCCATTCATGACAGAAACCAATTGTTTCATTTTCTTTGATTCCAGAGATCACTTGACTTGAATTTTTTTGAGTCCAGAAAATTGATTGTATGGCAGTTCTTTCATGGCATGAGCTCATTTTTCAGCACATTTCATTGGAAAGTTTCAACTAAATCTTGATAAATCTTGCCCTAAAATACCACTCCTCCATTTCTACTATACCCCTGTTCCAATAAATCCCAAATTGTAATCACTTCTTTCTTAAGCAGTGAAAAAACCACACACCAAATTTGATCCAAATCCAATCATCAGTTCTTGAGATGTCTTGATGACAAACAAACAGAGGCAAAAACATAAGCTCCGTCCAACTTCGTTGGCGGAGGTAAAACTGTAAATCCGTTAACTATAGCATGTAAGGTAAAAACTAAATGAAGAAATACACACAGGACGAGAAATAAGTCATCCTTCTGTAAGTCTCTATCCTAAATTTTTAGTTGTTGAAAGTGATTGAAAATTCTACTGTTAAATGTTAAGTGCCCAGAAACTTTTTCAGAAAATGCTGCTCTCTGAGTAATTTTGACAGATTCAAGTGGAACACATTAATCTAACATGAATTGTAAGTGAAGTTTTTATAATTTTTACGATTTGTTTTCTTAGGGATAAATTCAAAGCTGAATATGAGAGCCGTTTACAGACTGAGCTAGATGCAATCAGGATGAGAACGGATGCGGAGATAGACAAACTCAAATCCAGCACAAAGGACATGTACGACCAAGAAAGCAGGTAAAGGGCTCTATCATTCACCTATGTTCAAGATGCTTCTTCTACCATCATTTTTGCTTCGGAACCTCAACGCACATTGCACTATTGTTAAAATTGTGCTCTAAGGTTGGTAACAGAAAATGACAAGGATAGATAACAAAGTCACAGATTTAAAAGTTGCAGGTATTGTGACACTTATTTTTTTTAATTAGGCGCTTGCAGAGGGAAATTGTTAGGGGGCACTGAAATTGCCAAGGAAGGACATCTTGTCTAGGTTGGAATTTTGCATGAGAGCACTATAAATATATAGCATGTACTTCTGTGACTTCAAAAGCAGCACAAATCTCTTGCTGACAATGATGACAAATTTATTTTTAAATTTAAGCTGAGCTCAAAAATAGTCCAATGTGCACACTTAGGGCCTATTAACAATAACAGTTAAATTTTGTGGTTGAAATGTACCATACCTTGTGATCGATAGAAAGTAGGGAACCTATAACTGTCTGCCAAATTGATCAAATGGCAAGATTCAATTATAGCATCAATACCGTTCAGTACTGTACAAACCTATGCAAAAGTCAATGGGAATTTACGTGCAAAATTGTGGTGTTGTTGAAAAAGAAAGAGAGATTGACTTTGTCGACCATGTTGGCACTTGACCATGCTGGCATTTTACTAACTCGACCATATTGGCACTTGGCCATGTTAGCAATTGACCAACTCGACCATGTTGGCACTTGACCATGCTGGCATTTTACTAACTCGACCATATTGGCACTTGACCATGTTAGCAATTGACTAACTCGACCATATTGGCACTTGACCATGTTAGCAATTGACCAACTCAACCATGTTGGCACTTGACCATGTTAGCAATTGACCAACTCGACCATGTTGGCACTTGACCATGTTAGCAATTGACCAACTTGACCATGTTGGCACTTGACCATGTTAGCAATTGATGAACTCGACCATGTTGGCACTTGACCATGTTAGCAATTGACCAACTTGACCATTTTGACACTTAACCACAACAGTTTGTACATTTGAAAGTGGACGGATCATACGTATGGCGCTATACTTTGTGCCCCTATAATTTTGAAAGTTATCAGCAAAGTTGACAAAGGATTTGTGCAAGCAATTTCAAAAATTGTACCGATCAGTTAAAAAAAGCAAAAGTGTGAAAAAAGAATACAAGAAACAAAAGCATTCATTGGCACCTGGGTAAAATGTTGCGAATTCCAAAGGAAAAGCACACATAAAAAATGTGCTAAGCCTGAGCTTCTCCATTTATATTGTGTAAGGTTTAGTTTGTTGTCTTTTAGAGAGTTTAGTGACTTCTTACCCTGGAGTTTGGTTGTAATCAATGTCGTCTTATTAAAAGGAGGTTAAAAGGAGAGACAAAATTGCGGTAGGATTTTTTTCCGTCAACAAACATTTGTAGTCTAATAGTATAAGGTTTTCCAAATATGGCTCTCAACAGAACTCAATCAAAAAGAAATTTAAATGACATTTCAAATATTTGATATCTTTTTACTTTCTTCTAATCTTCAGAAACCTTAAAGAAAGTCGTGAAAATACTCTGCTTGAAAGAGACAGAGCTGTAGCAGCAGAGAAAGAATGCAGCCTGAAGTACGACCAGCTACTGCATGAGTAAGACTCTCTTCTCTTTCATCAGTTGTTTATCTTTAAAAAGTTTGTGACTTTTGACATCTTTTAAAGGTTCAGTGGTCAAGGAAGTTTATTGTATATGAAAAAGGACTTTAAAACAAATAAAATGGTGAAAAACCGTTCAAAATACTTATTCTGTTAAGAAAATATTCAAGTTTAAAGCTCTGTGTTATCTGTGTAGAAATGACTGGTGTAGTAAGTCTACTATGAAAGGTTGGCACCTTTATCCTCACATCCTTAACAATTGTTAATGTATTTTAAAGGATTATTTCAGGGGTCAAGCAAGTCTATCTTATATGAAATAGGACTTTAAAAGAAAGAAAATAGTGAAGAAAGCATTCAAAAACCTTATTCCATTAAGGAGATATCTAAATTTAAAGTTTGGTATCATTTGTGTAGTAACGACTAAAATCAGACTAGTTGTGGTGTCATAGCTTTACTTCCTTAATCTTTTTTATGTATTCTATCATATTTTGTCCTGCAATTTTGTGGCTTAAAAAGCATGGGATATGTCAAAAAAGTAGGAATGTAGGAAGGGTATTTTTAGTATACAAATAGTGAAAAACTAAATAAACTTTCTTTAAAATACATTAAAATTGTTAAGAATGTAAGGATGAAGATTCCAGCTTTTCATAGTAGACTTATTACACCAGTTACTTCTATTTCTACACAGATAAGACAGAGCTTTAAACTTTAATATCTCCTTAAAGGACTGGTGACATGTAGCAATTTTGGTATCAACTGATGTATTTTTTAATTTGGAACAACTTTCTGATGCATATGTAGTTCCAAAAATGTCCCAGTTTTTCACAATTTAAAAAAAAAAACTTTTTTGCCGCTCATTTAAACAACTTAACTTCCAATTCTAATTTCTATTTTTAAATTTTTGTGATGTGTCAAGTTGGACAGTGATTTTACTGATCTCCGTGTGTATGTAGGCCTATACACATACAATGCGAGCATTGTCGATTGTGAACTGCTTGAGTCCAGTTGTAGGCCTAAACTTTGAGCTTCTTTCAGTGTTTTTTAGAAAATACATTGCATGATGGTATAGCTTAGATAAAAAGAAGAGAATTGCATAATTCAGTGCATGTACCGGATGAGACTGAGAGGCATTAATTATTTCCAAAATGTGTTCTGAAGTTTCCTGAAATCTGCGGTGTTGTGAAGGCGTTCGCGATGGGTTTGTTGTGATACATGTAGGCCTACATATATCTGGAGCTTCGTGTTTAGCTGGCTCAAAGTGACTAACTTTTCCTGGTAGTATTTTGAATAGTTTTGATTGGATTGCATCGTCAAGTATACTATAGGGGTCTTAAATGTCTCGGTCAAGTTCTCAAAAGGAATCCGAGGTATCCAGAGGATGAAATTTCCAAACTTTTTGCTGATGACATTTTAGGTCTGTAATTACTTTGTATGCGTTTACACAGGCGTACAACTAGCAACAACACACATTTAAATAAATTTGCAGACGCCACAGAAAGTATTTATTCAGAACTTCAAAACAATGCGATTTTCACACTTTCCCAATTATTATTTGGAGAAATAGGGGGTTACTAAGTATTCAATGCGTGTCAAACATCAGTTTGAATCAAACTTGCTTCTACATGTCATGATTAATGGAATAGGATTTTTGAACGCTTTTTTCACCATTTTGTTATTTTGAAGTCCTCTTTCATATAAGGTGGATATGCTTAACCACTGAACTAATCCTTAAAAGAAAATTTATTTAACTTTTTACTATTTCAATTATTTTCCCTCAAACGTTCTTCAAGTGGTAAAATATAATTAAACTTACAAGATTCTGTTCGACTACTTTCCTGACATATCCAATCTTTTTTAAGCCACAAAAAGGAAGGATAAAATATGATAAAGTACATAAAGACTTTGAGAAATCTGAGGCAGTGACATCACAACTAGTCTGATTTCAGTCGTTTTTACCCAAATAATACCAAACTTCAAACTTAAATATCTCCTTAACTGAATACGATTTTTGAGTGTTTTAATTACCATTTTATTTCTTTTAAAGTCCTCTTTTATGTGAAACAAACTTGCTTGACTCCTGAACTAAGCACTTAAAAGATTCACGTGAATAAAAGACTATGAATTATGGGTAAATGTTAACGTTATTAATAATCTTATAAATAAAGAGAAATTTAGATTAAAAACAACAAAATATTAACGAAAAATTGTACGCATAATTCCCCTTTTATCATAAATGCCTTTTATTATTATTACTATTATTATTATTATTATTATTATTATTATTATTATTATTATTATTATTATTATTATTATTATTATTATTATTATTAATATCATTAATTATTTTTATTTATTTTATTTTATATATTTCTTCTAATTATTATTAAATTAAAATTATACAGCACTTATTCTAAAATTAAGCTCTAAGTGCTTTACATCAATATAAAAGTCATGATAAAAGTTCTAAACAAAGTTAAATACAAGATGAAATTAGGTTGAGATGATAAGCAAAAAACATTTAAAGTTAATTACTGCTCAAAAATAAGACCATTACAAGTGTATCACAATTAAAAAAGGAAGTACCTCGGATTTAAAAATATGACTTGATTATTCAGCAAATATTCAGTGTCCCTAAAATTGATCAATTATTGATCAATTGAATGGCTTTTTTTAATCCCTCATTTATGATATTTTAAGATTTACCCCTACATTTACATTGCCAATGAACAGCGTATATAGAGTTAAATCCAAATTTTTCTGTTATCTTCTAGTTTCAGGGAAATGCAAGTTACCATGGATACAAAAGTCTCGGGCCTGACGAGTGAGATGAGAGTGAAGAATTTTGAAGCGGAGAGAGCAACGATGCTGCAAGATGAATCAATGCAGAAATTCAAGGAGGTTCGGGTGGAAAATGAGAAACAAGCGAAAAAGATGGAGGTATTGCATTGCTAGGCTGAGTAGTTAATCATGCTCATCATATGTTATACATAATAAAGTTAATCATGCTCATATGTTATACAGAATAGGCCGGAGAAATGAAGCGCTGAGTATGTTACCAAATTTCATTTCATTTAGAAGACGTTTAAAAAAAAATATTGAATTTTATCTGAAAAATATTTTTTGCCGAACTGCAAACCATATTCTTCTAACAAGGTGTGATATTTTCTGAAGGTATATCCTATGGAGTAGTCTCATTTCAATGCTCTAACTATGATGACTTAAAGTGATTATTATTAGAAAGTTGAGCAAATGTAATAAAAGGCTTCAAATACTCAAGAACCCTTTTCAAATATTTATTAAAAGTATTTCTTCTACAGATTTGATCAAATACTACCATTGGACATGTCAGGAGTGTACTAAAACAGAGTCTACTTAAGTAAACAGGGGTGTATTTTTTTTTTTTTTTTTCTTTCTTGGATCGTAGAAAGTCTTGAAATATAATTTTGTGAGCATTGCACAACAGGAAATAATTCCAATAATTCCAACAGGAAATATCAATTTAGTGGCCTTTAAAGAATTTGTAGTTTTATAAGAAAGAATATTGTATTTCTGTGTATTCTTACTTCTTTCTTTTACACCTTTTCAGTCTTTCCTTTCCTTTTGCTTTTATTTTCTATTTCCTTTCTCCTATCTTGCTTTCTATTCCTGCCTTTTCCTTTTTTTTCTTTTTCTTTGGAGACTTAAACAAATTTCTGGGATCATTAATACTGTTGTCCGCTATATTTTCCACCCATGGAAGTAAGAGTAGATTACCACCAGAAAAAATTTCAAAAGAATGTTTCAATTATTAAAGAATAATCAAATTTCAATAATACCGTATTCGAATATTAAGCACTCCTGCTCTAATAAGCACCCACCCAACATTTTTTAATTAATAACATACTTTATTTGTTTAATTTGAAGACTAAAAATGACGCTTACAATGTTTTTGTGGTGGTTATTGTGGGGCTGTATATAACCAGTTCACACAATGCAGTGTGAATAGCACACTGTATACGCGGCCAGAAGCATGGGTGCTTATTGGGAAGAAACTTTGCCTAGAAAGTGGTGCACTTCTATTTTCGTATACGGTAAAAGTTGTGTTGTCTTTTGGCTTCTATCTATCATACAAGACAAACATGTCTGATTACTAATCTAATCCTTGAAAATTGATTATATATGAGGAGTAAAGGCCGTTAGGCTCTGTGCTGAAAATATTTCTACAAGAAAACTGCATCAATTACAACTAAACTTAGTCTTGTATGCCCTCTCCAGGCCAATCACTTAAGCTCTTAATGCTTTAAACAACCAAATATTGTTGCTCAGTAAGCTTTCTGCTTCACCATTTGAACAAATATGGCAAGCAAATACACTGCACTTATGTGATGAAGCTGGTTAACAATAGATCTTTCCATTGAATCAGCAAAGTGAAAAGTTCAGACACGGCTGGTATAACAGAAATGGTTTTGGTTTTTGACATGCAGGAAGATTAAGCTTTCTGAAATCCGCCGTATGGCGGATATTTTGATCAATTGTAATAACGGTATTTACACTGCATGAAAATTTCTATGGAGAATGTGCATTGTTATGACCCTGTGCATCAAATCCCGTTATTGCACAACCAAGATTACTTGGGTTATGCTATTTTCAAATAAGGATTTTTTTTTTTAATAAAGTGATGAAATATATGTAAACGTTTCTCATTTCTCATTCTTTTTAACTGTTTTTTATGCATTTTAAACAATCTTTACTCAAAAGTTTTATAAAAAGATTAATGTTTTGGCATCATGTTTATATGCATATTAATGCATGATTTAAAGGACTGCACTCGCGAATGATCCTCCTACAGTCAGACCATTCCACTCGTGTCAAAGTCCTTTGCCCAGTGCATTAAATACGCATGTAAACACTGCCTCAATATTAATCTTTAAATATCTGATTAGTTTTAACCAAACTTTGGAGTACTTTATTTTCACTTTCTCAAATTGTTTTATATTCTTTATTGTTTGTTTTTTTGCTTTCGTCTGTAATTTCTTCATAAGAAGGTTATCATATCAATCTATTCTTCTTTTAAAATTCCAGGAAATTTTGGTTTGTCCTTATGGCTTAGTTCTCCTTTTATTTCAGGTCTTGACCAAGGAATACTATAGTCTTCAGAATTCTTCAGAGAGGAGAATCACGGAGGTTGAGGCGCAGCTGTCTGAGGCAAGGAGCAAACTGGAGCTGTATGAGAAAATGGAGAAAGAGCTGGATGATGTGGTGATGCAAGCAGCTGAGAGTAAGTTTTGGTCAAAGGGTGGGTGGTGGTACATGATGAGGAGGGGTGGGTGGTGGTACATGATGAGGAGGGTGGGTGGTGGTACATGATGAGGAGGAGGTGGGTGGTGGTACATGATGAGGAGGGGGTGGGTGGTGGTACATGATGAGGAGGGGGTGGGTGGTGGTACATGATGAGGAGGGGGTGGGTGGTGGTACATTATGAGGAGGGGTGGGTGGTGGTACATGATGAGGAGGGGTGGGTGGTGGTACATGATGAGGAGGGGGTGGGTGGTGGTACATGATGAGTAGGGGTGGGTGGTGGTACATGATGAGGAGGGGGTGGGTGGTGGTACATTATGAGGAGGGGGTGGATGGTGGTACATGATGAGGAGGGAGTGGATGGTGGTACATGATGAGGAGGGGTGGGTGGTGGTACATGATGAGGAGGGTGGGTGGTGGTACATGATGAGGAGGGTTGGGTGGTGGTATATGATGAGGAGGGGTGGGTGGTGGTACATGATGAGGAGGGGGTGGGTGGTGGTACATGATGAGGAGGGGTGGGTGGTGGTACATGATGAGGAGGGGTGGATGGTGGTACATGATGAGGAGGGGGTGGATGGTGGTACATGATGAGGAGGGGGTGGGTGGTGGTACATGATGAGTAGGGGTGGGTGGTGGTACATGATGAGGAGGGGGTGGGTGGTGGTACATGATGAGTAGGGGGTGGGTGGTGGTACATGATGAGGAGGGGTGGGTGGTGGTACATGATGAGGAGGGGTGGATGGTAGTACATGATGAGGAGGGGTGGGTGGTGGTACATGATGAGGAGGGGTGGGTGGTGGTACATGATGAGGAGGGGGTGGATGGTGGTACATGATGAGGAGGGGTGGGTGGTGGTACATTATGAGGAGGGGTGGGTGGTGGTACATGATGAGGAGGATTGGGTGGTGGTACATGATGAGGAGGGGGTGGGTGGTGGTACATGATGAGGAGGGTTGGGTGGTGGTACATGATGAGGAGGGGTGGATGGTGGTACATGATGAGAAGGGGGTGGATGGTGGTACATGATGAGGAGGGGGTGGGTGGTGGTACATGATGAGGAGGGGTGGGTGGTGGTACATGATGAGGAGGGGTGGGTGGTGGTACATGATGAGGAGGGGGTGGGTGGTGGTACATGATGAGGAGGGTTGGGTGGTGGTACATGATGAGGAGTCTTAGGTGGTGGTACATGATGAGGAGGGGCGGGTGGTGGTACATGATGAGTAGGGGTGGGTGGTGGTACATGATGAGGAGGGAGTGGGTGGTGGTACATGATGAGGAGGGGGTGGGTGGTGGTATATGATGAGTAGGGGGTGGGTGGTGGTACATGATGAGGAGAGTAGGGGGTGGGTGGTGGTACATGATGAGGAGGGGGTGGATGGTGGTACATGATGAGGAGGGTTGGGTGGTGGTACATGATGAGGAGGGGTGGGTGGTGGTACATGATGAGTAGGGGTGGGTGGTGGTACATGATGAGGAGGGGTGGGTGGTGGTACATGATGAGGGGGGGTGGGTGGTGGTACATGATGAGTAGGGGTGGGTGGTGGTACATGATGAGGAGGGTGGGTGGTGGTACATGACGAGGAAGGGTGGGTGGTGGTACCTAATGAGAAGGGGTGGGTGATGGTACATGATGAGTAGGGGTGGGTGGTGGTACATGATGAGGAGGGTTGGGTGGTGGTACATGATGAGTAGGGGTTGGGTGGTGGTACATGATGAGGAGGGATGGGTGGTGGTACATGATGAGGAGGGGGTTGGTGGTGGTACATGATGAGGAGGGGTGGATGGTGGTACATGATGAGGAGGGGGTGGATGGTGGTACATGATGAGGAGGGGTGGGTGGTGGTACATGATGAGGAGGGGGTGGATGGTGGTACATGATGAGGAGGGGTGGATGGTGGTACAGGATGAGGAGGAGGTGGGTGGTGGTACATGATGAGGAGGGGGTGGATGGTGGTACATGATGAGGAGGGGTGGGTGGTGAAAGTGTAACTTCTTCCCATCACCTGCAAACTATAGTAGATGATTAAAGACAGTGAATGTACATAAGAAATAGAGAGGGCTGCCCTTCATACATCACAAAGTTGCATAGCAACACTTGAAAATTCAAATACAGCTGTCAAAAGTCCAATTTTTAATCAATATGTTAGGACTTATGCTATTTTCACATTGGTTTTTGAGTGATTTTGTAAGATATTGCAGCCCCTTCTCGTCTACAGGTCTTTTTTGGAAACAAAATTCAATTTTAAAGTTGTAACATTATCCTGATACTTGCAAAAACTTGTCAATTTTATTTGCAAGAACAGAGCATTGCAGCAGTCGATTACACATAGTTATTTTTTTGGCAGTTGATGATGAGGTTGCTGCAGAAAAGGTCCTCTTTTCTTACGGCTACGGAGCAAATGTACCCTCTACTGCAAAAAGAAGGCTGCAGAATAGTGTTCATATGGCACGACGAGTTCTCAAGCTGGAGAGGTTGAACACGTTACTGACGAAGGACCTTGACAGGAGTAAAACACAGCTGCAACAAGTGGGACAAGAGGTTGGTTATGAGTGTACCATTACATCCAAATCTTGGTAAAATTTCAGTCCTTTCCCCTGCAAAAAAGCCCATTTTGGTGGTTAAGACTTTGAGACGCTGCTAGAAGCAATTAGGAAACCTAAAACAGATATATCAGTAATTTATGCATCAGTCATCACACTACTATCCATCTGTAAACAAACAGTGCAGCTTATTTTGACAGGATCAGGTTTTCTAGCTAGTGTTATTCCAGGGCTAGATTATGTGGGTAATCACAGGTCAGAGGATTTATTTGTATTTTGAAAGGATGTTTTCAAAACTTTATTGGATCAGAGTGCAATTGACTGAAAAAGTTGAGCCTGAGTTAATCATCATACAGAATTGATGCAAGAATTATCAAGTACAGTAAAACCAACACTACGAACAACTTCATTCTTCTCTCACTACTCACACCCCAACTAAGAAGATTTGGAGTATGGTAAACCGCTTCCACGGCAGGATGGGCAAGTTTCTCATCTCCCGTCTCCTGGATTAGTGATCTTCTCACGTTTCTTTCAGCAACATCTCATCCTCGGCCAACTACCCCAATGCTTTCGAAGCCAAAAAAGCTCAAACCCACCATCCACAATCTCTCCCGTATCGACAACGTCCACATTACCATCTTAAAATAGGTCACACCCCACCTGATTAACTCCCACCTTCTTACTGGCTCCCCCACTCCTCTGCAACAATTGCCATTGTCCCCTCACAGTCCCCATGTCCTCATTGCCTGCCCTCAGTACAACCTCCCCAGAGCTTCCCTCACCCCTCACCACTCCATAGCCGAGCTCTACCAGAAAAAACCCTCTGGATAAAAAGATCTCCTTCCTCCGTCATGCCTTCCTCTGCAACCATATTAAGTCCTCCTCTCCACCCTCTCTACCTACATTTACCCCCCTTTTTTTTACACCCCTGCACTTCCTCTTTCGATCCCAGCTTGCTGGGTCTTAGCCCTCGTACTTCTCTCAGACTCCTCCTATTTTCTTTTCTTCCTACCTCTGGAATGATCTAACCTCTCAGGCACAATTTGACCCTCGCTGTCGTGGCGCCGTTAAGCCCTCATCAAACAAACAGACAAAGAATTTCAAATACCTAGTGATAACATTATTCACATAGTTGGAGAATTGAATTGATACACAGTAGTTCAGAACTATTACAGTAAAGAAATTCTTTGGCATGATTTTTCATGTTAGCTGGCAAATGCTACCACTGTGCTTGACCAAGCCCAACAACCATATAACTACCTCATTGACAGCATACGAAGCAGAGATGACCAGCTGGACAAACAGAAGAAATACACCAGTACACTTGAACAAGACATCAAGTAAGTGTTGGCACCCCCTCGAGAATGTTCCCGCAGACATTAACCTTTCAAATCTTGTTTTAACCTTTGCAAAACTGGCTGTATTGTTACAAGATGGAGTAACATGCTTAACTCACAAAATATGATTATTTGATTAAATAGGATTATTTTCCTTACTATGGTTTGCGTAACTTAGAGCTTAGATTATTCTACACAGTTTAAGTTTGCAGGATTAAAGCCCAATAGCTACCTATCCTCTGAAACTTCTCCAGAAAAGTTTGATGGGGAATTATTGGCCTAACAAGTATGGGAGAAAGCTAAGAAGAACCAGCCTTTGTGGCGTCCCAATGTTTGCTTTAGCAGAGGTCTGTGTAATGAATCTTTGTGCATTTTCCTGTGTGGAAATGCTTAAGTTGTATTCTGTGCGCCTGAAAAGACAAAACTGTTCCCCAGTTTCACAAAGGGAGATATTCCATGGTTCAGATTGTATCCATGAAGAAGAATATAACAAGTTTTTGTATCATCGTATTTCCTGTAAGTCAGATTCTTGCTCGGTTTAAAGCTATCTTAAATATTTATTATTTGTAATTGAAATGCAGTTTTGTCTGTCAACAGTTCCACTATGGAATAAGTATTTTACCTAATAGTAAAAGTTAAATCCTTCTTAAGCCATGAAGACCCATAAGGCATTTATCTTGTCCCAGCATTTGTGGTACAAGCAGTTGAGAGTCATTTATCCTCCTAGCCTTCCTGGACAGGACACCAGTCCATCGCAGGGTTAAATCCCAGGAATGCTGGTACTTATCTATAGCCAAGTAGACTGAAGCAAGTGGATAAAATTGTCTCTCTCAAGGACCAATGCATTTCCCCCATGTGATTCTAACCTCACACTTATTCACTGTGCCGATTCATTAAGTATGCTTTGCATTAAAGTAGAATGCTAGTTTTAAACATCTTATCTTTGTATATTTGTCTACAAATATCAACTCCCATCTGCTTATATTTTTACCTACAGTTTGGAAAAGAAAAACAGATGATTTAATTACATTTTGGGGTTTTTTTCTGCAGGAGGTTGAAAATGGAGTTGGAGGAGTTGAGTAGAACCAATAACCAAATGTCAGCTGACCTGGAGAGGCTACTGAATCAAAGAGAGGTAACACAAACATGCAAGGGCACTGAGAGGATCGAGGGCACCAGGGGCAAACTGAAAATCAGGGCCACCTTATCAGAAAATTCTAAAGAGAAAAAATTAAAAACAAAAGTCATCATCATCTGTTCCAATTTTACACCATTTACCATTGTCATGCATGGCTTTTTGGGCAGGTTTGGGGGCCTGCTGTTTGAACGTACATTTCTTTTCTTAATTTGTATTGGCCCTTATGTCTCCTTAACCCCTCCCCTTCTCTGTGGCGCTGCAAGCATACATCCAAATGACACAATTTGCCAATATGCTTGATTGATTCTAAGATTTACTTTGAGCAAAATGATTTGTTTATTCTTTAGAAAGATGCACCAGTTATATATATATATATATATATATATATATATGTATGTATGTATGTATGTATATATGTATGTATGTGTATATATATATATATATATATATATATATATATATATATATATATATATATATATATATATTTACTTCAAGTTATACCTTACCTTCCATGCTATAATATGCAATCTGGTCACACGACCTGATTCTAACGCACTTCTAACCGAACCTAAAAACGCAGTAACCAGCCAAGCCCTGACCTCCATAATACCTCTGTACCACCTCACTCTTTTTCAGCGTTGTTGTCACTAACATCGCTGAAAACTGGTCATTTTTATTTTATTTTTAATTAACCTTTCTAACTCTTTTCTCTTGGCAGCTTCTACCTGAAGGGTTTTCGCTGCCTGTTCTCATCTGGCTCGCCTTTTCAAGTCTTCGAGAGAAGGGTGAGGTAGCCATGGGTCGAGATTTCTTGGCCGACCTACACGACTTTACCCGTGTAGCCTACATAGGATAGCGGGTTTTGTCTCCATTCGTACATAGCGAGTGGCTAGTTCGAGAGCGTCCTCCTCTCGTGGTGGGTGTTTTAGGTCCTAGAGCACAGGTTGTGCCTGTCTAGGGGACCTCTCGCCCGGGAATTAGTCTTTTTCTCCCTTAGCCCCACCCGCCTCGAGGTGACCTAAGCGTTATACTATGTATAGTGTTTAGCACGTTAGGATATTTCAGTACACCTTCTCGTATTAGGCCAATTTCCTTTTTCGATTTTGGCGCATGCGCATTGGGTCATAGTCACCGCTGGGTAAATGTGGGGTCGCCCTGTAACAACTCTGGGAGCTACAGTTGTTACTAGCGAGCTTATTTTCGTTTTCACGTTAACAGCATATGAATATTTTATTTTTCTTACACAGATTTGAGATAAAATATTTAATTTTCAGGATTGAAATTGGGGTGTCGGAGAGCCGTGGGTGGGTCTCTCCGGCGACCTAATTACAGGAAAATAATCTTTCCTTTTATCTTTACAGACCTCAAGTACACAGTGGTTGGTGTTTCCCACGCTACCCTGGCGCTAGTAAAGTCATTCACGTTGGATCGTTTTCTCGGGTTTCTAAAGTTTTCAGATAGAAAATTTTTCGTTTAAATTTTTTTCTTTTTCTGTTAAAGCAAGTGTTGTTGTTCTGTTTAGAATGCTATGCCTCGTCTCTCTTTAGCGTGTCCGTAAGATCATAGTTACTTTGCCGTGTTTAGGTTTATGCGCATGGACATACGTTCTTCTCTTAAGAAATTTATTTTTCAGTGAAGAATTTTTCTGTTTAAGAGAGTTTTGATGTTCTGTTTAGACTGCTAGGCCTCGTCTCTCTTTAGCGTGTCCGTAAGATCATACTTACTTTGCCGTATTTGTGTATATACGCATGGATATATGTTCTTCTCTTTTCAGATATAAAAGAAATTCACTGAGAAGGTTACGCTCTTAGGCGTTGCGCCTAGAGCGATAACGGTAAGAGAGAGAGAGATAACCTCTTAGGGGCGTTTGACGTCGCCTAAGTTGTAAACACGGTTCCAAGCGGTTCCATTGGACAGTCCCCGGCGATTCCGCAGCCCTAATCACGCGGGCTGCTGCGAGTCGGGGGCGGTTCCTCTGGTTCGAGTCCATCACGGTTCGCGGCCCGTTATTTGAGGCGACAGTTCCATTGGGCGGTTCCGTGATCCATACGGTTCCAGCGGCCCGTTGTTGCAGGGCGACAGTTCCATTGGGCGGTTCCATCGGTTCGCGGCCCGTTATTCGGGCGGGCGGTTCCATCGGTTCAGCGGCCCGTTGTTATGGGCGGGCGGTTCAGCGGCCCGTTGTCGGGCGGGCGGTTCCATTGGGCGGTTCCGTGGCCCGTTCTTCAGGCGAGCAGTTCCATTGGGCCGGTTCGCGGCCCGTTATTCAGCGGGCGGGCGGTTCCATCTGGTTCCGTTGGACCCGTCCCTGGCGATTCCGCAGCCCTATGCGGGCATTGTGCGGTTCGGGGCGGATCCATGCGACGGTTCCGGGATCCATCAGTTCCAGCGGCCCGTTATTTGCAGGGCGGGCGGTTCCGTGGTCCATCTGATTTCGCGGCCCGTTGTTACTGGGGCGGTTCCATTGGGCGGTTCCGTGATCCATACTGGTTCCGCGGCCTGTTGTTACAGGCGGGCGGTTCCCATCGGTTCCAGCGGCCCGTTGTTGCAGGCGGGCGGTTCCATTGGGCGGTTCCGCGGCCCCGTGTTTACGGGTCCGTATTTAATGGGTTAACGTACATGCGGTTTAATCGATTATCGCCCACTAGCTCGTGGTCAGGTGACAGGTGACATGCTTGACGAAGTATAGCATTGACAGTTATTTTTTCTTCTTGGTCTGCGTAGCCATTGGCTCACGCAGTTCCCGGCTCGTGTGAGCGCCAATTAAGACTGTCTCGTTGAGCGTTACAAGTTCCGTATTTATTTTCACCAGTGTCATGGACATGAAGGACAGGTCCCGAGTGTCGATGTTTTACACACCCAGGATGTCGTGATGCGTGGCGTGCAAGCGCTTCTTTAAATTACGCTCGGTGACATCCATCTCACGTGTTCTGGCGTGCAGATTATGCTGCGAGTCAAATCCCTGTACTCTTTGCAGCGATTGGGATCTAGCGGCGTGGTCGGAGCACAGACTCCACCGCGACCGGTACTTTCAAAGCGGCGGAGAAAGTGGAAGCGGCGGTCTGATAGGCCCTCTTCGTCTCCCCCCGCCACCCAGGTCCAAAGCCAGGGAGGCGGGATTGCCGCCCACTCCTAGCGGGCACCTCTTGAAAAGGCGTACACCGTCACGGTTAATCGAAGTATAGCATTGAGACAGCTATTTTCTTCTTGGTCCCGTAGCCAGCGGCTCGACAGTTATCGGTTCCACGGCCCATGTTTTACGGGTCCGTGCGGTTCCACGTCCGTGTTTCACGGGTCCGTGCGGTTCCATTGGGCGGTTCCGCGGCCCGTGTTCTGGTCCCGTCACGGTTCCATCACGATTCCACGGTCGCGTTTACGGGTCCTTTCGCTTCCATTAGGCGGCTCCAGTGGCGGAACTTATCTTTAATGGGATAACGTATATGCGGTTCACCGGTTATCGCCCACTAGCTACTACGCTCGTGGTCAGGTGACAGATGACTTTCTTTACAAGAAGTATAGCATCACGACAGCTATTTTCTTCTTGGTCCCGTAGCCATTAGCTCGCAGTTCCCGACTTTCGTACAAGCGAAATTAAGATTGTCTCGTTGAACATTACCGTTCCGTAATTATTTTCACCAGTATCATGGACATGGAGGACAGGTCTTGGCGTCGATGCTCTACACACCCTTGATGTCGGCGTGGCGTGCTAGCGCTTCTTTGATTACGCTCGGTCACATCCATCTCACGGCGTTTGGCGTGCAGATTATGCTTTGCGAGTCCATTCGTGGTACTCTTTGCAGCGATTGGGTTCAAGCAGCGTGGTGGAGAACAGACTCCACGCGACCCGGTATTTTTCAAGGTGCGACCGAGCATGCGGCTCGGTGTTCGGATGCGTGCGGCTCCGTAGTTTTGTAGCGGGATATGTCGTACACCGTCACGATTTACCGGATATGCACCGCTAGCTCACGAGCTATGTGACAAGTGATAATCTTCACAAGTAGTATAGCGCCGTGTGAGCTATTCTATTCATGGTTCGTGGCCATTAGCTACGCAGTTCCCGATCACGTGAACACCATTAATCACGATTATCGCGTTGAGCGTTACATTTCGCAATTACTTTCACCAGTATCGTAGGCACGGAGGACAGGCCTCGGCGTCGATGCGTTACGCACCTCAGAGGTCCGCTATGCATGGCGTGCAAGCGCTTCTCTGGGCCGTGCGGGCCTATGCGACTTCAGAGTTTTGCAGCGGGATAGCGTGCACTGTCGATGAACCCCGAAGTTGAGTTTGCTAGCTAGGAAGCTACTTGGTCATAGCTACGCTGTTCCATGGCGTGTGAACTGCCTCTGTAGGATTTTCCACGTTGAGCGTCACAGTTCCGCGATGTTTGCGCCTATATCATCGACGGCGGGCGGGTCCCCTGAGTGCCGGTGCGTTCTGGCGCCTTGACTGTCCTGCGATGCGTCGCATATAGCGCTTCTTAGGTTGCGCTTTGGTGTTATCGACATGTTCAAACCCGTGTACATCGCTGTGGTCCTCAGTTCGCGATGGGACCGGTAGGCCCCAGAAGGCGGCGCCCTCACGGGGTCTTCGGAGTTCGTCCCCTTTTACGGCTAGTTGTAGAGCCATTGGATTCCTTGCGGGTCCATTAGGGTCCGTGACGGCTCGATGTCCCGGTTCCATCGGCCCCCACGGCTTGTTTTACGGCCCGTAAGTCCGTAACACCACTTAGCGGCTCCGTCCGGGCATGGGTTGGCGTTCGGGTCTGTGGTGCTGCTTAGTTCTACAGCAAGGTAACGTGCAACATACGTCACCCGTTAGTTTGGCGATCTCGGCGTCCGTGTGAGCTGACTTGGTGAGATTTTCGCGTTGAGCGTCGGTTCCGCATAGTTTTTCACCAGTTCCTGGACACGAGGGCGTGTCCCGTTTGTCGATGCGTCACGCTCCCAGGATGTGTCGCGCAAGTTAGCGCTTGCTCGGTTTTGAGGCCTAGCGCTCGGGTGATAAGATTTCCTTCTTTACGGGGCATACCATCACGAGAGCTATTCCCTCCGTGTTACGTAGTTCCACGACCGTTGACACTACTCTGAATGTGATTCTTGCGTCGAGCGAGACCTTCGGCTCACATTCTACAGATATTAACAGCGGTTTTTCGTACAGCGTCACGATAAACCCGAATAACGGAACCGGGATATTGCGGCCGTTAGCGCGTGTTGCAGTGTTCGCGGTCGTTTTTTCTTGCTGGGGCGTTTTTAGCGTTCTCGGCAGTCCCCAGCGTGGCCGCCCGGCTTCAGCGGCTCTGTAGTGATTTTATACAAGCGGAGTTAACGGCCTATACCAGCGGCGCGGCTGTGTGGTAGAGGACCAGTAGCCATGGACTACTGAGTTCGCGGCCGTTTCTCTTACCGGGACGCGTACTGCGTCGGCCGGTAGTCCCCTCTTCCCCACGCAGCTACGGTTTACCGTAGCTCCGTGATGAAACAAACTCAGTTTCGACTCGTATAGCTTGCGTGGCGTGAACTCCTCCGTATTTCTTACGGCCTCAGTATATATATTTTAACTATTCTCAACGGGAACGCGTACTGCGTACATCTTCCCTACGCGTCGCCACTTACTCGGTGGCCCGTGGTGAATAGAGGTATAATGAGATAACGACTCACGTTACAGGTGTGAATGCGTTCACGCTATCGTGGACCTCGGCGGTCCTTTTGTACTGATAGCTACTACGTTCGGGACACGCACCAGTACCGTTTGTCCCCTCGCGTAGCCATGTGCTTTTGCTCCGTGGTGCACAGAGACATAGTTGGCGGAGGACTCGTAGTTTTACTTGTCATGCTGGCGCCTTTGTAGACCCATAACGGATCTATAATACTTAACGGGTTGCATACTTTTATGCGGCGTAAGTCCCCCAGTAGCCACGCCGCTTTTCAGCTCCGTGGTGCAGGGTGTTTAACGGTCCGTGTGGTATACACAGGGCGTCACCTCTTCGTGATTTCTACCCCAGTGCTGGGGTTTATGACTCCTACGGTTGGCGTGATACGTTACCCCTACTTGTCAGTATTACCTCCATGAAGGATATTTTCTTGACCATAGGTGGCCTTTTTGATAGACAACCCACGTTTGGGGTAGCTATTACCAACAACGGCACGTATGGTTCATTCCATACTTTAACACCTTACAGCTGCTTCCTTGCGGTTTCGGCCTGTTACTTAACTGCCCGTACAGACATACGGTATTCGTTTTCTCCCGCCCGTCGCCGTAGGCTCGCGGTTTCAGGTTGTTACTATCGTGATGCGTTAACACTTTCTCCAGTCGACTTCTTAGACAAGTTTCGCTGTTGATAGGCGTGGCCTGGAGCTGGCGGTCCGATCCAACTGCTACAGTTTCCGGACCCGGCAGGTGCCGTCGACTATGTTATGCGGCTCCGCGGTCTTACGACCCATGCCGTCTCACAGCTACATGGCCTTACGGTTGGCAGCCCTTCTTGTATCGTTTTATATTAACGGCCTACCTTTTGTTTCGCTAGCCTTTGATTTTTGGTCAGTCGCGTTTTCAACAACCTTTGCTCAGGGTCGGCAGTTTTTCTGGACTGCGGATGGTGTCGTTCAGTCCCTCCGCTTTGCGTTCAGTCGGTGGTCACCCCTTTGGTGGTGGTGCGGGTGCTCCCACCTGGGGTAAGGAACAGTTTTCCCCGTCAGATATCACCGTCGGTGCCGGCGGGGCTTGATCAAGGTCGGGCACTTTTCTTGTGACCCTTCTGTCGGAAACTTGGGCGGGTACTTGACCTTTTTCGTCTCGCGCAGGGCGAACTTTGGCTGCTCAAGACCTTGCAGGCTTCACGTCACGAGCCTCGGGTCAGGGACGATTTTGTCTCTTTCCGGGCTCCGGCGGACTGCATCTCAGTCCCGGGCGCCGTTTGATGGTGTGGCCTCGGCCGCCTTTCCTCGGCGTAGCATGGCTTTTCTGAGGGTTGTTCGCCCCTCCCGTTGTGGAGGTGGGCCCTCTCATGCTTAGTTCCGTCATGAGCTCTGGGATAACTTGCAGCTATCCACCAGGGTTTTTCCAGTGGGGTCTCACGGTCTTTGACTCGCGACCACTGGTAAGTTCTGGAGATCTCTTAGTAGTGTGTCATGTGACATTTTCCTCCGATAGATCATCCAGTGGCTTTCTTTTAAAGTAGTCTGAACTGTTCATAGAACGCCGCGGTATGCACTCGGGTTGGGGCATAACCTCTTTTCACGGGATCTCTTGTGCGCCCGTTCGGAAACCGCTTTTTGCGGTTTTTCTCTTGTTTTTGGTCTGACTCACTTTTCGGCGTTCGTGTTCCCCGCTAACTTTAGCTCTTACGCCGTTATGCGCTATGAATTTTTCCCTGCGTCCGGGATTTCTTCAATTCGTTTTTCGTTGGTACACGCCGTTCCCAATCGTAGTTTCCTCGCCGGTTCTGTCTCGTGGGCCCGAATCCGGTGTGGCTTGTGGCGTTTTTGTGGACACTTTGCTGTACTTGTGTCCCAACGCTCTTCCGGTTGGCTTGTTTTTCTGGGCTTTCGCTCAGGTTCTTTCGAGGTTTGCCTCCGTTACTGTCAACGAATGGTGCCTTGTTCAGTTTGACTGTGCCTCGCCGTGGTTTCCTATGTTTTAGTTCTTCCCACTCTTGAGGTCTTTCATCCTTCGAGGTGAAGGAATTTCGTCCCTTTAAACGGGATTCGGTTCGTGTGAGTTTTCGTACCAGCCATTAAAAAAAAAAAAAAAAAAATGTGCGGCGATCTGAACTCCCTTCCTTCCTATCCTCGGTTGCAATCTGATTGCATATTATAGCATGGAAGGTAAGGTGTAATCTTTGAAGTAAATTTACCCGCTAAGCGTGGCGGGGATATTTCTGAGTTATACTTACCTTCCATGCATCCCGCCCGCCTCCCCTCTCGTTCAGGCCTCGGTGGAATGTTGGTGAGGTGGTACAGAGGTATTATGGAGGTCAGGGCTTGGCTGGTTACTGCGTTTTTAGGTTCGGTTAGAAGTGCGTTAGAATCAGGTCGTGTGACCAGATTGCATATTATAGCATGGAAGGTAAGTATAACTCTCAGTAAATATCCCCGCTACACTTAGCGGAGGTAAATATGTATGTGTATATATATATATATATATATATATATATATATATATATATATATATATATATATATATATATATTTATATATATCTATATATATATATATCTATATATATATATATATATATATATATATATATATATATATATATATATATATATATATAGATAGATAGATAGATAGATAGATAGATAGATAGATAGATAGATAGATAGATAGATAGATAGATAGATAGATACTGTAGATAGATACTGTAGATAGATAGATATAGATAGATATAGATATATATAGATATATATAGATATATATAGATATATATACAGTTAAGACCGTTAAGACCGATGCACACCTAACTCATTAGCACAGGTAGCAATTTTATTTTTAATTAGAAAGGGAACTAATATTAGAAAAGGGTTTGACATCTCGATTACACATGCTTAAGTTTGCAATTGAGGATTTCTGATGATACTGGAAATTTTGCGTGAATTGCTAGTTTTGGTCAAACTTTTGAGAAATTGGTGTAGAATATTTCCTGTGGGGCATGAATTTTGCTGTAATGGGATTAGAAACCCCTTTAATAAATTTTTAGTTATTATGTGGAAGGTCATATAATGACGTCTCATCTACGACAAAAGGATGTCAAAATATATCTTTTCCTTTGTTTCATACAATTTTGTTTTAAAAAATCAGTCTGATTGGTGTGCAACAGTCTCTAGTCATGTGTTCATTATGCATGAGAGGATCAGGTGAGGGCAAGTCAGGACTGGACAGTTTCCTAGAGGGAAAAGAGTTTGTATCTCATATATTAAAACAATTCTTTAATGGAATTTGATAAAGATTCTTAAATGAAGCACATTTTTTTATATTTTAATTTCAAAATGCCCATTGTAATTAGAAGAAGTTTTTGTTTTGTTTAGTGATACATGATAAAGTGATGTTAAATGTTAATTAATATATTTTGAGCAAGTGCTTAGTTAGCATTGCTGATTACACTTAAGACTTCATTAGTGAATCCCTTGGAATAAATAAGGAGAGAAGTGAATTAGTGTAGTAATCTTATTGTAATAAATTATGCAAATTTTATTTCAATTTTGTGACATCACATTAATTACATTTACTTATTGGTTTTCAATCCTCTACCAACATAAGTAGAATGGACGCTGCTATGACCAAGAGATTTTGAATCTCCAAATACCCTCTATTAAGATTTACAGGAGAAAACAGTCGGATGATTTTCAGTGACTGATATTTAGGACTGAAATTTCAACAATTGAACCATTTTGAGCTGTCTGCTCTTCCATACATCACAATATTTGCATACATTAAAAATTCTTTAAACTTTGATTAGCCATAACATATAAACTATAGGTGTTTGTGATGTAATTTAAATATTATTCTGTTCAGAACTTAAAGGATAAGTTCAGTGATCAAGGAAGTCCATCTGAAACAAAGTAATGAAGAAACCATTCAAAAATCTTATTCCGTTAAGGAGATATCCAGGTTTAAAATTCTTGGTCTTATCTTTGTAAAATGACTGGTGTAGTAAGTCTACTATGGAAGGTTGGCACCAATATCCTCACATTCTTAATAATCTTTAATGTATTTTATAGAAAATATATTTAACTTTTTTCCTGTTTCAATTATTTTTCCTCAAACTTTCTTCAGGTGATAAATTATAATTACCCTTACAAGATTATGTTTGACTACTTATATATGATAGAATACATAAAGAATTTGAGGAATCTGAGGCTATGACATGATTGACATCACAACTAGTCTGATTTCCTTTGTTTCTACACAAGTGATGCCAAACGTCAAACTTAAATATCTCCTTAATGGAATAAGATTTTAAACGCTTTCGTCACTATTTTGTTTCTTTTGAAGTCCTCTTTTATATAAGATAGACTTGCTTGACCCCTAAGCTAATCGTTTAAAGCTCTGCTTGGTGAATATCAAATCTGTATCATGTACATTCCTATAAAAGTCTGTGTTCACTATGTGTGTATTACTATGTGTGTATTACTATGTGTGTATTACTATGTGTGTATTACTATGTGTGTATTACTATGTGTGTATTACTATGTGTGTATTTACTATGTGTGTATACTATGTGTGTATACTATGTGTGTATTACATACAAATGTCCACCTCAAGAATGTATTGCATGATTTATTTCATTCCTTTGATATATTACTGAGAAAAGTATCAGCATTGTATTTCTCTAGTATGAAACACAAAGATAGTTTGTATCTATTTATTCTTCTAGGAAATGGCAGTCATGAAGCAGGTCGTCCTAAGCTTGAGCCATAGAGATAATGATGAAAGATCATCTTATAGAGGTCCTTTAAAGATTGAGCGTCTTACTTCTAATACAGGGGCAGATTTCCCTCCCCAAAAGCTGAGAGATGCATCAGGGCCAGACAAACCAAAGCCTACCATATTTGTGAGTCAATTATAATTTTTGATTATAATTTTTGAATTAGACTAAAAAATTTGTGTTATTATCTTTTTGGTTCTAGAATCACATTTGGTTTATAATGTTGCTGCTTTTTGGTATGTCTAATAACAGACAATAAAATCATTATGTAATTTTAAGTTTCTTAATTAAGTAGGTCTTTGCGATTTCTGTGGTTGTCAAAGGCGTTTGCAGTTCACTGAATGAGGTGAAATTGTCTGATAGATCTCACGAATATTCAAAACACTGTAAGTGCACGTGTTGGTAATGAATACCTTTGATATGAATCTTCAAATCATTATTTTTTACAAATACTTCAATTATTTTTCAATGATACGAGTATCAAAATTAGACCTGCGTTATTTTAAAATTCTCCTGACACAAAAACGCTCTCACTTTATGACCGAAAATCTTGTATTAATTATGTCTGCATTTAAATTTCTTTTTAATTTCCTAATCTTTCTTATTAGTATATTTTTTATTAGTGTGTATGATGTAAATTCTCCTAACATGTCAGTTCCTAGTAGGTATGTAGCCTTCCATGGTCTAGCAGTCACAGCATTAGCTTTTCAATCTAGATGCCCCCTGCTTCAATACCTGGTGGATCTTTATTCAACAGTTCTTCACAACTGGTTATCTCTGTAGAAACTTAATTGTTGAGAATACCCAATCTTTCTACCTATTAACATGTCAATTGTCTTGCATGTTTGATCTTATCATTTCGTATACAACATCACCATTCAGTGAAATAAAGGGTTTATTTATACAACATTTACTTTAGTATAACACAAAGATGCTATACTTTGGACCTCCCCCCATTTCAGCGAATTTGAGACTTTTCGGGGCCATTTCTATAACACTATCTGTGCATTTAGTGGTCTCAATATGTATTCCTGACTTACATTCCATTTTCAGACATGACTTCTGGGAAATGTTAACCTATCTACAGAAATCTAAACTGGTAGTAATTGAGTGCATTGATTGTTGTGAACATAAATTGCTAACAAGGTGATTCAGTATTAAATCAATCATAAAAATATGACAATATGTAAAGATTGCCAGATTGAGATTTTTTTTATTATCAGGATTGGATTCAACGTCAATACAAGTAAGAATGAACCATGAAATCTTTACATTGGTAACAATATGGTGTAATATTATGAAGAGGCTGCCAAAGAATAGGCTGCCAAAGAGGTTGGTCTGACAATAAATTGTCAAAAGACTGAGTACATGATGTACAACCATCCACAAGCTAGCCTCAAGGACATTAACGGTACCACTTTAAAGCAAGTCACCAACTTTCAGTATCTTGGTTCGTGGGTAGACTTCACCAAGAAAGACATAGATGTCCAAATTGGGAAAGCATGGACTGCCTGTTCCAAGCTGAGCAACATATAGCTTAGTGATCTCTCCAGAGATCTCCAAATCAATTTCTTCAAGGCAGCTGTTAAAAGTGTGCTGTTGTATGGATCTGAGGGATGGACTATGACAGATGCACTTTCAAGGAGACTGGATGGTACGTAAACAAAATTGCTGAAATTTGCCCTTAGTGTGTCATGGTAACAGCACCTCCCTAACAGCCAACTTTATGGAAACTTACAGCCTATTTCTGAAGTCATCCAGGCAAGGCGCCTTAAATTTGCTGGCCACTGTTGGAGGAGCAGAGATGAAGTCATACATCAGACACTTCTCTGGGACCCAAAACATGGAAAAAGAAGTCGTGGTAGGCCAGCAATAACCTACATTAATGTTCTTGAGAAGGGCACTGGAATTGAAAGAGATGTCCTGCCAGGTGTCATGGATGATTGCAAGCAGTGGAGAATCCTTGTCGACAGTGCCCGAGTTTGCTCGATATAATGATGATGATGATGATGATTATGAAGAAGAAAATGGGAGGTCCCATTTTGCTGTATCTGAATCTAAGTTAATAAGGCTTCAATTCATTATCAATACAAGTTATGATTAATATTACGAAAAACCCTATTAAACCTGGTAAATCTTACTTCATATGTCAGGTTAACAATTATAAATATTAAACGTTTGTTTTTGCAATGAGTTGCATTCTGTAATTCAACATCTTAGAACCTACTGATGCAATTTTATGTTTCAATTCCACTTTTCATTCCAGACGAGACAAGATCCACCAAGATGGTTTGAAAAACTGAAAGAACAGAATTCTGCGGAAAAGACCAAATATTCCAGAGTCCGTGGTCCACACAAATAACCTGAGTTAAAGGTTAAAAGATTAGTTTAGTGTCAAGCAAGTCTATTTTATTTGAAAGAGGACTTCAAAAGAAACAAAATAGTGAAGAAAGCATTCAAAAATCTTATTCCATTAAGGAGATATTCAAGTTTAAAGTTTGGTATCATTTATGTAGAAACAACTGAAATCAGACTAGGTTGTGATGTCAAAGCGTTAGATTCCTCAGTCTTTTTTATGTATTCTATCATATTTTTCCCTGCGATTTTGTAGCTTAAAAACCATGGGATATGTCAAAAAAGGTGTAAAATCTTATCTAGGAAGGCTATTTATAATAAACCACCTGAAGAAAGTTCAAGGAAAAATAATTAGAATAGTGAAAACATTGAATAAACTTTCTTTAAAATACATTAACAATTGTTAAAAATGTGATGATGAAGATGCCAACTTTCTATAGTAGACTTACTACACCAGTCATTTTTCTACACACATAAGACAGCTTTAAACTTGAATATCTCCTTAATGGAATAAGATTTTTTGAATGCTTTTTTCACCATTTTGTTTTCTTTAAAGTCCTCCTCTTTCATATAAGATGTACTTGCGTGACCATTGAACTAATCCTTTAATAGATTCATCAAATGAGGCTGATAAAATTCTGCTTGTACAGAATGGCAAGGAATTTGCTCTTGGAGTAATGATATGGGAATAATGCACATCCACTACCAAGTTTGCTAGACAGGCAAAGCCAGTACTTATCTCTGCTTCCATTAGTAGGAGCAAAGTGGCTCAGCGGTTACAGATGTGGCTAAGCGGTTACAGATGTGACTCATAGAGTATGAGTAGGTAATGTCACATGTACATGAGCTGGGGGACTGCTGGATCCGGAAGTAAGATTTTGATTCCTGTCCACTGTGTACAGACTACGCTTATTGGCATGTGGAAGACAATATGACAACAGGAATATTCAAAGAAAATAATACAAATATAACATGCATGGAAACTGGAAATGATCCCAAATTATTTTCATTTTTGTAATGTTCTTTTTTATTTCCACTTGATCAATACACGGAGGCAAACTAGGAGTGTATTTTTCCATGTTTTTGTTGTTTGTTTACGATTCCTTCATCTGTAATTGGGTCATTTCATACACAACGTTGGTGGACTATATTATAAACCTAATGGGTTTCTGACATGGGGACTGCAGTGTGCCCTTTAGCCAGATGCTTCAGTCTATTCCATTGAGATATGAGTACCAAGTACCATGATATGAGTTATCTTATCAATGAGAAGTAGAGTAATATTGTCCTCTGAGAAATTGGGGATAACTACCATATTACGAACAACCCTCCATATTAAGAAAAAATCTCATTTGCAAATTTGTCATGTGATGAAAGCAACTGGAAGGGCAAAGATCGGATGTTTCAGAGTTAGGCTATCACATTGTCATCTGTCATGTGGAACAAATACTCCTGAAAAGTTCTGAGAAACATTTGGTTTGTGGTGATTGTGTCATACCTCAAGAAATTTCTCCTCCTTATAAAAAGGAATTTTCATAATTCCATGACAAAGTAGACAGAATAAAATCACATGAGGTGAAACATGTGTCATTTAAGGCTGTGATAAAAGTGATACACTTCCCCAAGTTTTCAAAATTCTTATGTGTTTCTCACTTTTCCAATCTGAACATTGGGATGTATACAGAAGTTTGCTTCAAGTGTGTTTATTCTCAACAGTGGGATGTATCGTGTGCTTCAAGTGTGTTTATTCTCAACAGTGGGATGTATCGTGTGCTTCAAGTGTGTTTATTCTCAA
Source organism: Chiridota heheva (assembly GCA_020152595.1). Taxonomy (NCBI): domain Eukaryota; kingdom Metazoa; phylum Echinodermata; class Holothuroidea; order Apodida; family Chiridotidae; genus Chiridota; species Chiridota heheva. The sequence goes on from JAIGNY010003089.1 coordinate 556,511, forward strand.
CAGTGAGATGTATAGTGCGCTTCAAGTGTGTTAATTCTCAACAGTGGGATGTATAGTGCGCTTCAAGTGTGTTTATTCTCAACAGTGGGATGTATAGTGCGCTTCAAGTGTGTTAATTCTCAACAGTGGGATGTATAGTGTGCTTCAAGTGTCTTTATTCTCAACAGTGGGATGTATAGAGCGCTTCAAGTGTGTTTATTCTCAACAGTGGGATGTATCGTGTGCTTCAAGTGTGTTAATTCTCAACAGTGGGATGTATAGTGTGCTTCAAGTGTCTTTATTCTCAACAGTGGGATGTATAGTGCGCTTCAAGTGTGTTTATTCTCAACAGTGGGATGTATCGTGTGCTTCAAGTGTGTTTATTCTCAACATTAGGATGTATCGTGTGCTTCAAGTGTGTTTATTCTCAACAGTGTGATGTATCGTGTGCTTCAAGTGTGTTTATTCTCAACAGTGGGATGTATAGTGCGCTTCAAGTGTGTTTATTCTCAACAGTGTGATGTATCGTGTGCTTCAAGTGTCTTTATTCTCAACAGTGGGATGTATAGAGCGCTTCAAGTGTGTTTATTCTCAACAGTGGGATGTATAGTGCGCTTCAAGTGTGTTTATTCTCAACAGTGTGATGTATAGTGCACTTCAAGTGTGTTTATTCTCAACAGTGGGATGTATAGTGCGCTTCAAGTGTCTTTATTCTCAACAGTGGGATGTATAGTGCGCTTCAAGTGTGTTAATTCTCAACATTGGAATGTATAGTGGGCTTTAAGTGTGTTAATTCTCAACATTGGGATGTATAGTGGGCTTTAAATGTTTTAATTCTCAACATTGGGATGTATAGTGCGCTTTAAGTGTGTTAATTCTCAACATTGGGATGTATAGTGCGCTTCAAGTGTCTTTATTCTCAGCATTGGGATGTATAGTGCGCTTCAAGTGTGTTAATTTTCAACATTGGGATGTATGGTACACTTAAAGTGTGTGTATTCTCAACATTGGGATGTATAGTGCATTTCAAGTGTTCATTTTCCATATTAGGATCCTTATGATCATAGGCGGGATTTGTGGAGGGAAAACGGAGCACTCCCCCTCCATCTACGTTTTCCCAATTTGTATCTTTTATATGGTATTTTGTGCATTTTAGCATTATTTTCTAGTTTCCCTTCCCCCTTCCCCCTTCTCTCACACACACACACACACACACACAAACTTGACTTTTCCCCCACTCTACTTTTAGTAGGCAAATCTGGCCCATGCTTATGCCTGTCTGGAATTTGATGTTTGAATATTTTGTAAAAGTCAGGTGCAACATTTTAGTGAAAACATCATTCTAAAGAAAAAACTTAGTTGTGTTGTTTCTTTTTTCATGTGGCATGACTCTTTTGTGGATGCGCTATTAAGAAAAATAATGTGGTTGGGTGTTTGTTGGACAAATTTCTGCAGGATGGGTACTTTTATCTCTTCACACATTTGTATATGTTAGAGTAAGAAATTGTTGAAAAAATGTATTTCCTCCCTCTCCCTCTCTTGAAAGGCTGTCACAACCCTTAAAGTTGTATAGCATGTGAGGTACCGTTGTTTTTCCCCAGAGATATTGCTAATGACCTTTATTTACTTTTCTTGTCTTTAAAGTTCCGTAAGCAGGCTTTTGGGCTTCTATTAATAGACTGGTGCCCACTGAGAGTGAAAGTTGAGTTTAAGATATGACACAGTCAGAATAGTCGAGAAAAGCCTCTAAAGTTTATTGTCCATGTTTTCAGTATTTACAACAGTTGGTTGACAACTCTTTACTCACACGGTTTTCAACTTGAAAGCAAAATGTTTTTAAACCTTTTGATGGTGTAGTGAGATGACACCTCACTCAGTAGGGCACTACTTGCAAGGCAATACTTGCATACTGAGTGAGACAACGCACAATACACTCGTAATGTCAAAAACCACTCAGACAACAACAAATAACATAATCATGAAATGAAAACCCTTCTCAAAACGGCCAAAAGTACTTACGAAGTATGATTTTGATTTTATTATTGTCTTGAAACTTTAAAGTATCTTACAAACTAAGTTATAAATAATAAACAATTTGTACGTAAAAAACATCCAAAGTATGGAAGAAATGACATTCCGATTACTTCGCAAATCTCTCACTTTAGGAAACGCGTACACAATTAGTGCGCACATCACTTGAGTGCGCTGGCACTGCTGATTTGAAAATGTTCGTCAGTAAATGCGCGCAGTCTTCGATTGAATGCTATACGCACATTGACTTCACCGTTGCTCTATTGTTCGACACCTCAACTAACTAGATACATCCATCCAATGCGCTGTTTGGAACTTAAGTCGGCTCTTATACAAAATGCAACTTTTCACAGTTTTTATTAAACTCATGCACAAAACGTAAGTGAATGTCCCAGTATAGTATCATTGCATATATCTATTTATTTTGTAATACGTAAAAGTGATCCATGACGATAAAGGACCTTGTTAAAAGTTGACCTGAGATCGCAGAAAGGCCTAGATTTTCTAGCGAGTAGTCAAAATTCATCTACGATTCTATGATAAGCCAATGCTGCAGTTTCAACGTTATGGTATATACAGCGTTTTCTGACTATATTGCAGTGGCTATAGCATATACTAGTCGGATGTCATCTGACTTGATGTAAGCCATTTCAAGCATCTGTTTTGTACGGAGTTCGGACGCTGAAGGTATCAAAGTTGTCATTGTTCCGAGAACAGTACCTTTTAGGTAGAAATTGTTAATCATGTAGCATCAATAATCTGATTTCTGCTCAGAAACCATGTTTCAAACAAATATCTCTTGTAGAATAAATTTTGAAGACAAAGTTGTTCTCACCGTGCCTGCAATTGTTGGCACAATTTATCAAGAATTGGCCATTTTCTAACTAATAAACATATTTATATCAATAATTCACAAAATAAGTATTGCCAAACACTTTTAATACTGTAAAGATGAACCTTAATGCAGCATTTCTATTTCCTCTCAATCAATAGAGGCCTTGTAGGTTTTGGTGTATGTTTCACCACGATCATTCCCCCAATCTCTCACACACTGCACTTGCCTAAGCCCCTTCCCCTGTGGTAACTTCTGAAAACAATTTTGACTCATCAGGTTCTCTATACCTTTGATGCCATCATATATAGAACCAGTGGCATAGCCAAAGGGTGGGCAGAGGGGGTGATATCCCCACCAATATTCCTCACTATTCCAGTTTTATCGGTTCAAAATAAGTACCATTTGTCGCAGGGGCCATATTTTGTATCCTGTCGGTTTATTTCTGTTACTTGCCCCACCAATATGGAAATCCTGGATTCGCCACTGTATATTGCACCAGTGGCTTACGTTTGGTGGGGGCAGCCCATTGCTGTGTGGGTTGGGGAGTAGCTCTTGTTCCTACTACTTTTGGGTCGGGAAAGGGGCCCAGCACTGCAGCACCTGAAAAAGTACAAACTTGTGCCACTGCATGGCACTTCCACAAGACTTGACACATCTCTGTGCACTCGGTCCAAACAAATAACCTCTTTTAGCTCAACATATCATATAACAATAAAAAAAAATGTATATATATATATATATATATACATATATATATATATATATATATATATATATATATATATATATATATATATATATATATATATATATATATATATATATATATATATATATATATATATATATGTATATATATATATATATATATATATATATATATATATATATATATATATATATATATATATATATATATATATATATATATATATATATATATATATATATATATATATATATATATATATATATATATATATATATATATATATATATATATATATATATATATATATATATATATATATATATATATATATATATATATATATATATATATATATATATATATATATATATATATATATATATATATATATATATATATATATATATATATATATTATTCTAAACTACTGCACTTATTTAACGCTTTATATTATTTTGATAATTTGCAACATGTATGGAGCTCGGAAATAATTTGAAGAAAAAAAGTATTATACATGCTCTAAATGAAACGAAATATAATAAAAGTATACATATTTTGTACAAAATATGTACGTTAATGATTCAAACTAATATATTTCAAGGTTACTAAAATGGAATGAGTTGAGTCATATTCCTGCATATTTGAAGGCATTTATGGAACAGAGCTATACCAGCACTGCTAGCTCTCTGTATAAAATAGTACTGCACAAAGTCTGAAAAATATTGTATAAATCTATTTTTAAAGAAGAAATCAAGTTGATTAAAATCAGTTTTGTTATTTCTCGTATAATGATTTGAGGTATTTTGATATACTAGTAGGCTGCAGAGCTTTTATACTTTGCATTGGCGGAATCAGTTCAAAAATTCAGAAAAAAAGTTGAGTTGGGTTTGTGGTTTAAAACACCCCTCAACATTCATAAAATTTGGAGTGCAGTCATAGGCGTTCCCACTCCCCCCCCCCTCCCTTCCCCTCCCCCTCCCCACTTTTCTCAAAAGTTTAAAAAGTGCCCTTTTGCAGAGAGGAAAAGTGCCCTTTTTTTGAGAGAGAAAAAAAGTGCCCTTTTTCAGAAGGAAAAGGGCCCTTTCAAAGAGGGCAAGTGCCGTTTTTGAGAAGGAACATCCCATTCAAACATTGAAAAACGTTTTCGTCAAAGAATATATATATATACATATATATATATATATATATATATATATATATATATATATATATATATATATATATATATATATATATATATATATATATATATATATATATATATATATCTGATCTTTTCATTAATAAAGTAACACAAATATCGCCCTAAACAAGACTAAAATGTAAAATTTTGCGTGCACACAGGCATACACTATTCTGAATTTTCCCTATAAAGAAAGTTGAAGCCCCACAGCCCGACATATTTGACTTTTTCATTCTTAAAAAAAGCCTTCGCCTCTGCCTATACCTTTGTTTTCACAGATTTTAACTGGTAAAAACTCATTAAAATACGCTGATAGTGCCTTTTTTTAGTGTATGAGCCACCTAAATTTAATATTGGGCATCTTTGAAATGGGCCATGCATGCAGGGCAAAACTTACTAGGCCTATTTGGACCCGGGCCGTTGTCATGACTTTACCCTCCCACATCTTTTTTGTAAAATTTAGAAAGTGCCCCTTTACCAGTTTACAGAGATAAAGAAAAAAAGTGTTATTTAAAATATTAAGATATATTTAAGTCCCATTTGATCTTTTTATTTACAGATTAAAGAAAGTAACAAAAAAACTCAAATTTTACTCATGGACCGCTTTTAATTTGAGTTCTTAAAAAAAAACATACAAAGGGTACCGTACCACCAACTTGCTGAAGAATTTGGGCCATCTGGTCTGATTTATACTGATAAACCGAGCTACATCTATTCAGTCTCAGCAAGAAAGTGATGGCCTTAATTCATTCTTAAGATCCCCTATTTGCTTTTCACTACATTGTAGACATTAAATATATTCCGATTCATGACCAAAACAATTGGCTAATTATGATTTATTAGCCTAAATCTTTCCAATTTCAAGACTTACGATTTATCAAATTCCCAACTTTTTGTTTATATTTTGGTATCAATTTCTTCTATTTTACCGAATTTTGGACCAAAATATCTTGAATTTTTGAAGCTGTGAATAAAAAAATTAGGGGGAAATGGTTCCCCAGTAATTTTCAGACCGACAAAAATTTCGAACTGATATCAATTTTGTGGTGGTGGGGGGGGGAGGGGGTGACTCTATAAAGCTCTACAGTTGTGCTTTGAAAATTGACTGTTGGAAAGTGCCCCTCAGATCCTGTGCCCTCAGTTTCAAACATCTTCCGCCGCCTCTGAGTGCAGTGGATAGGGCGCCGTTCTCATACTCAAAATGTAAAGGAGGTGAACCACTACATAAGGAGAGTTGAGCCATATTTTATCATAAGGCACAATGTTTGTGGAAAGTATTTTGAGATTGTAGGCCAAATAACAGTCCAATATAGAGAGAGAAAAATCATAAACCATCATCGGAATTCGAGCCCGAGACACCCTACCGTTCGGTTGCTCTACCACTGAGCTATGAGGCCAAGTGGTTATACCCTCTGGAATTGTCTCCTAACTGCCTAAGGCATCAATTTCTCTCCAATCTGTTCAAATACAGCTGACTAATTGTATAGAGAGATGGTATGGGATGACTTATATTTCCTACCATCTCTCTCTCTATATAGCCAATTCATGGCTCAGACCCTCTCCCACATAATGGCTCATTTCTCCTCCACACCAATCTTTTTTTCTTTTCTTTTTCGCTCTTAGCCTCTAAAGTGATAACACTCAAAGCGGGAACTTGTAATAAATAGAGCAATATGTCAGTATGTAGCGAATCTTCTAGTTCTATATTTGTTTGGAATTAACATCTGCTACAAAAGTAAGCGTATGTCCTGAAATACGGAAATTTATTTTTGAGGTCAAAAATATGACATTTGATGATGTTTTTGTCCCTGCTAGCCGTACGCGTATTTACGATAAGTATTTACTATAAATCAAATTGCGCTTAGTGCTATGGACTATGTACACCAGGGAGCAACCAACTATTTATATTCATAAAAGTACATTTACAAGAGGTGGATCAACTCTCCCACACATTCCCCCTTCCCCCCTCCCCCCCTTCCTTAGTCAGGGCGCTGTGCAGAGTTTTTGAACAAGACATATGCTCCAATTCACTCAAATGTAAAATTACTCTTGAATACCAGTTTCAACTGGAGAGTACACCTGCGATGGACTTGTGTCCTATCCAGGGGGAGTGATATACTTTCACCCGCTTAGCACCATGGAAATCGGGTATACGCGCCTGCTCTATAGGCCCTCGAGGCTTGATGGAATTTAACAACATCCATAAGCCATAACAGAGAAGCTTGGATTTTGCCAATAGTGCTTGTTGCCCTTAAGCAGTGCCCTTACAAAGTTCTGACCTCCATTCATATGTACTGTGAAACTCCCTTCATTGGGGATGGTCTTATGATTCAAAATTTGACGGAGGGAAGAAAGAAAAACTAAGATCAGTATCAAGAGGCCCTGTTTACTTGAGACCCCCGGTCTGGGACCTACCTACGGCACTTTTCATCAAGTGAACTAGAGTGTTTATACTGATACACGCGCACATTTGTTATGCCAGGAAAGTGTAAGTGGTTTTTGCACCTAACAGAAGTTTACTTCAATGAGCGAGAACTTTGTTCAAAGCCGGGTGAGCATCAACAGTTGATGAAATCTTGTCCAAAGTGTCTGGGATATCCTGGATCAGCATTTCGGTAGAAAGGGCTGTATCGCTGGTATGTCTTTCCGGTAATGAAATAACTGTAACCTGAAAAATATAGAGGTAAGAGTAAGCACAGTGAAAATAAAATAATTACTTAAAGACTTGTACACAGTACAGTAAATGTATAAAATGCTACTCTTAGCTAAATGTGTATATTTATTTTTGCTGGAAAGGGGGTGGGCAGGGGCGGCGGAGCCGGGGTTTTATCCCAGGTGAACATGTGTTATTAGTTACCCGACCTAAATAGCCACCCCTTCCCCCTTTCCCACCAATATTAATGTCACCTGACCTCATTAGCTCCTGCCCAATTTATATATATATATATATATATATATATATATATATATATATATATATATATATATATATATATATATATATATATATATATATATATATATATATATATATATATATATATATATATATATATATATATATATATATATATATATATATATATATATATATATATATATATATATATATATATATATATATATATATATATATATATATATATATATATATATATATATATATATATATACATATATATATATATATATATATATATATATATATATATATATATATATATATACATATATACATATATATATATATATATATATATATATATATATATATATATATATATATATACATATGTATTTATATATATACATATATATACATATATATATATATATATATATATATATATATATATATATATATATATATATATATATATATATATATATATATATATATATACATATGTATTTATATATATACATATATATATATATATATATATATATATATATATATATATATATATATATATATATATATATATATTATATATATATATATATATATATATATATATATATATATATATATATATATATATATATATATATATATATATATATATATATATATATATATATATATATATATATATATATATATATATATATATATATATATATATATATATATGTATATATATATATATATATATATATATATATATATATATATATAATTATTATATATTATATATATATATTTATATACAATTTTATATAAATTATATATATATATATATATATATATATATATATATATATATATATATATATATATATATATATATATATATATATATATATAATAAAATTATATAACAATTTTTCCTGGGCCGAAAATGAAGGAAATTTTCCCGAAAATGAAGGAAAATATATAGGAATATATATATATATATATATATATATATATATATATATATATATATATATATATATATATATATATATATATATATATATATATATATATATATATATATATATATATATATATATATATATATATATATATATATATATATATATATATATATATATATATATATATATATATATATATATATATATATATATATATATATATATATATATATATATATATATATATATATATATATATATATATATATATATATATATATATATATATATATATATATATATATATATATATATATATATATATATATATATATATATATATATATATATATATATATATATATATATATATATATATATATATATATATATATATATATATATATATATATATATATATATATATATATATATATATATATATATATATATATATATATATATATATATATATATATATATATATATATATATATATATATATATATATATATATATATATATATATATATATATATATATATATATATATATATATATATATATATATATATATATATATATATATATATATATATATATATATATATATATATATATATATATATATATATATATATATATATATATATATATATATATATATATATATATATATATATATATATATATATATATAATTATTGGATATTTAGGTACTTTCGAAATTGGGCCGAAAATTGGCTAACAATTTTCCTGAAAATGAAGGAAATTAAGGAAATATTCCGGAAATTGATTAGCAGTTAATGGAAACTCAATTTACCAGTGCAATTTTCCACTTGTCACCGGGAAAAAATGTGGGTTTCGCCCCCTCAGAGGTGACCCTTCCTACGCCCCTGGCTATATTCAATGCTTTCACTTTTTGTTTACAGCAACTCTTTTAAACCAGAACACACAGGAATTGACCATCCATCTCGTTACAAAATCGGCGTTTCGTGTTTTCTTTGGCATTGTTATAGTGGCACCAATCACGCACTTTTGGTAGCTTATTTCGGTTCTATGTTTAATATACGTTTATTTCTAAATTAACGTGGTTATATTTCCGTATATCATATTCACGTATATTCAATACATTATTGATGAACTTTTATTTTAATCCAATTCTTGCTTTTCACATTGCTCCCAGTGCGCTGAAACCCAGGAAGCTGTTTATTTAGATTACTTCCTAGTTGCATAACCAAACATTTCATTAGAGGAAAAGACATGAGATTTTGCAAATCAGGACATATGTAACATTTTTCAGTTTTTCAGTCTTTTTTAAAACAATTTAGATTCACATTCCTTTTATATTACCAATTTTCCCAATGTCAAAAATGAAAATGTTAAATACAATACGTTAACAATTATTTACAATTTGAATTTGAATTCCGTAAAATTTTCGGCGAGGTAGGGAAGATTACATACACCTGTTCATACTCCCCTGTCCTCTTCCCTCCAACTACTTCCCCTCCCCTCCAACACCCTTCCCACCAACATTCCTCCCACTCACACACCTCTCTCTGTGCCTTCCCACGCCCTTCCTCCCTTAACCCTTACTCTATACCACGCGGCGATATTGTCGCCGTTTTGAGTGTCCTATCTTTGACCCTGCCTCCCAAGCGCGTTTTCAAAAAAGTGCTGGTAGAGTAAGGGTTAATTAACCCGCGACAAGGGTGCAAACTCAAAAATATATGCAGCATGGTCCCGGTGGGCAACCCACTGGGTCACTGAAGCGTGAACGAGCCCGACTGCTTGAAAGACAGGACCCCTTCAATAATCAGCCTGTGCTTAACCAGCCTGTGGTAAACCACGCGGCGATATTATCGCCGTTTTGGGTGCCCAATCTTCGACCCCGCCTCCCTAGCGCGTTTTCAAAAAAAAGTGCTGGTAGCGTAAGAGTAAATCAATAAGTAAATAAAGAATGAAATACGTAATACACTGCAATACACTGTTTCAAATTGGGTCTACTATTGTCCAGTACATACCGTCGTGAAATTGGAAAGCAGCGCTAATTGGTGGATGTATACCAATAAAGACATCCAATACGGGGTGGGGGTACCCCTCGTCGACCAATCCCAGCTCTTCGTCATACCTATATACTTCGTTGTCGTGGAAAAAATATGTTTTGTTGAATTCACGTAGACTTATGATGGAGTCTATCATTGTAGGCAAGCCAAAATCACCGATGGATCGCGGGTACCCAGGGTCTAGAACGGATCCAGTGTAGAGGTATAGTGGAAGTCTGTAACGGAGAAGGAAACAACGTAAGTTTATGAATTTCAATGTAATTTCAATTTGTATCTGTGAAGGCCATGATCTTGTTCAGAGGATATCAAGATCAAAAGATTTCGCAAGTTTTCTTTTAAATGCAGGAGCTGGTTTATAGAATCCTTGCCCAATATCAGAATATTTAATTTTTCACTGTTCTTGATTAATTCAAACTTTTCTCCTATACACATATAGCAACCCAACTTTTACCTTGACGTGTGTGGAACTAATAACTATGTAAAGGACAGAAGGATGTCTTACAATTATTTAAGGGTTCAATAGATTATTTTCGTGGTCAAGCATCATTTCATCATATTTGAGGACATTATTACTAGGGAAGAAAGCATTGCAAATTTTTGTTCCGCTGAGCAGATACTGAATAGCTCTAAGAGCTATAAGTATCAGGTTGACACCTGTTGACTTTAATATCATGAATTTAAATGAAAGTGTTGTTTATCATCGAAACTAAGATTTTTCCTTAAAAGTGTTCAAGATTATTCTAGATAGCATATTACTATCACAATTTATTGATAAGATAAAACATTGTAGGGTAAATGTTTTGTCAAATGTAATCAAACCTAATCCTCTTTAGGTCATACAACATGTGGAGTTTTGTGTTGAACTGTCTTTTTACTACTTCACCCAATTGCATTAATCTTATTTGATTAATTCTTAAAACTAGGCTTACACACCAGCACGTCTCAATCCCTGTTGCGTGCAAAAACATAAATGAAGAAAACATTTTGGTGTATTGTTGCAGACTTACATTTGACCTCAAAATTCGACATGGATCACTGACACAGCCAGGGGCACTTAACACTGTTGGAGTTCATGTGCACTCCCGTGGGGTCATTTTTTGCAGTCTTTGCCCTACACGGGTGTTGTAAAACTATCCCTTACGTATGTTCCACAGGTAAACAATTCAGTACCCGGGTCAGAAGAGAGAGCTCCGTCGAGGGGTCAAGTCTCCGGGTTTGGCTATCCCAGTCTCCAACCAGCGCTCACAACTGGTTTATAAAACGGCCGTGGGCGTCTTGACGTTTATATTCCAACTTAGGCAGTTTGTGAGGACGCTAAACCTCTAACCAAACTAAACAAACATGTAGAATATCAAAAAGGGTATTTGAGGTTGTTGGTTGGCAACAACATACAAATGGATGGCTCTGTACTATACGAAAGGCCGTTGGGCCGTAAAAAAGTTTTGGAGAAGAAAAAAAAGGAGGCAATTACTCTCATCCGCTTAGCACCATGGAAAGCGGGTATAAGCGCCGGCTCTATAATCCCTCGAGGCTTGATGACATTTATAACAAGATTTGTTTTCTCGACAAAACTTTTTTTTTTCTCTCTAAAACCGATAAAATAAAAGCGGTAGGAGAAGAAAAAATGCCCTGAATGCTAAATTGAAATGGCAACGACACGGGCATTTACACGCCTACTGACTGTTTCGGGTCTTCAAACTTGTTTGTTGTCTTTTCCTCCAAACTTGTTTTTTAGTGGCCCTAATAGGCATTCGTATTATCCAGTTCGACTAGAGCTTTTGAGATAAACAATTCAGTACCCGAGTCGGAAGACAAACATGTGGAATATCTAAAAGTGCATTTCAGGTTGTTGGCTGTTGGATGTCTCCAAGAAAGTGCCACATTATACAAATTGTTGGCTCTGTATCATACAAAGGTTTGGAGAAAAAATATTTTGGAGGAAAAAAACAAGTTTTGGAGGAAAAATAATAAAATGCGCTTTATGTCCTAGTAGGATCTACCTAACCCTAAACTTTTTTCTTTAAAACTTAAAAGAGGTGGGAGAAACAATGCGTTTAATGTTAAAAAGCACTGGACCAAAAAATGAGGACGCTCGTTTTGGCTAATTTCACAGATATGTTATCCACTAAAGATCGATAAACTTCATGCCTCCATAGCCCTCAGACGATGTAAGGGAAAATGTACTTGAATATTCATATTAACCAGAAAATTGCTATACCGTGGCGTGCTAGATAAGCATTTGATGTTTAGTGGGGACCCCTTAAAAATACGCCCTCACATTTCGATCTAGTGCTCCTTAAATTCAATTTTTCTCTAAAACATTTTTAGTGGCCCTAATGGGCTTTCGTAGTATTCAGATCGACTGAAGCTTCTGTTTTAAGTTACTTTATAGAACAGAAAAAACGAGTCTTGGTAACTGCTCCGGAAGCTGCTGTCAATAGATCTGAAGCTGTATGTAGGTTCGTACGGTAGTCATGCCTCAGGCATGTTAGGCTCAGCTTTTTAAGTTGTCAAGAGCATAAATGGAAGGCTGTAAATCCCATGCAATGATATACGAATGTGGGATTGGGAACTTAAAGGGCAGAACTCAATATATTAAACTATTTTGTTGATGCCGACATAATTCCTTACCTAGTAGATTTATACAAAAATAGTCAACATTGTAAACTACACAAACCTTTGAATATTACAACTTTCTTGTCTATAGGCCGTTGGTAGCCACAGTCTATATTACTGGGGATACCAGGAAAAGACTTCTTTGCTAGCACTCCTTTGCTCTTAGTCTTTAATTTGCCTGGTGTCTTCAGGATCCACAGTCTGCTGTTCTGGTAAAAAAAAAGGAACACTTGATGAGCAAGCAACAACAACATATGTAATGAGGAAGAAAACGACGAACGTATGCATACGAAGAAAACAAATTATCAACAGACAGTAGCACCATTTGTTAAAAGTTTGCAATCATCAAACTGTGGTGAAAATGTCAAATATTCGACTCTGATCATTGTGGGAGAAACCTTCATGTTAAGAATTATTCAGATATTCAAAAGTAACAATTAGAGGTTGCCATGTACCACTTTTTTCATAAAAATGGTTATAGAAAATTATACATTGTGCATTAGATATTTTTTAAATATAACACTTTTTAAATATGATTCTAGGGGTTCAATTTTTTTTGTATATTCTATCTGCTAGTAAAAGAAAGGTATGGTATTATGTCTATAGGTGTATGAAGTCAACACATATTATTGTGCTGTCAATATAATCATAGTCCCTAATGAACGTTGTCTGGAAAAATCTGCAATAGTTTTCTTTGTGATAAATTGTGTAGTAAGACGAACTTTCCATCTTTTTTTTTTGCCTTTGAAAACATAGAATTTGTATTGAAAAATATGTAGCAAAGCTTGTGTATAACTATAAGCTTTGTCGGAAAAGCAATTGTTATTTCAACCATGTCTGGCGTTCAACGTCATTTGAATATATTTTCAAAGTAATGATTGTGTATAAGAAATGGAAAAACAGCCCTTTGTGAAACTGTTGCCAAGTTGCACCAAATAATTGTTGAATATCATTATATGTCAAGAAAACCTCAACAACTTTGGGACTGTTGAGGCAGTTCTACCAGGGAGATGTTATTCAGTAATGAACACCGCCTTGGCTCTTCAAATCATTGAACTGGTTGGATTTCTATGCAAGCTTCAGCAGTAATACGAGCAGAGCAAAGAAGAAATCATTCTAAACATTTTGCAAGAAAGTATCAAATTGGTTTATGGCACACGTTTATGCGATATGAGGGGCAGCTGATTTACGACCTTTGATATCTCAGCGTGTGGGTGTAAAAATATATTGTAAATTTCTTATTAATATTTTTTTGGCCAGTCACCAAATATAATTTCGGTTAAATATAACAGATTTTGGAGAGAAAATTTCACGTGAGATCGCGTGCTGTGCCTTATTTCAGAAGAAAAACAAGAACATTGCAATAACACGGTGTTATTGTGTATTAAATTATGCAATAAGAATATAAATGACCGATTGAGATCCCCTCGTGTTTAACAACATTTTTTACACTCTCTTAGCTAACATTCTGTACATTTTCGCTTACAATTCCATCAAACCATTGATCTCCCATCTGGCTTTATACCTCTCACTAATCACTCCATCTGTCAATCAGTATCAATCAGTATATATCTTATCCTCCCCCCCCCCATCCCGTTTCAGTTCATACCCCGCATTCTTCAGATCTGCCTTTCACATACCTCCAAACAACACTTGCCGTACATATATCATCCTGTCACATACTCTTCTACTTGCCTATCAGCCTTCTTACCATCCCCTTCATTTTTACCCGCTACTCCATCTTACATCTTACACTCAACATTCAGACATTCCCCACTCTGTGATCCTCATCCTGTGTTCTGTGCATTCTTAAGCAAACCCTCCAAATACCTATGCGCCCTTACCTATCCATTCTCGTCACTCTGGTTTACCTTTCTCACCCGCCCACCTCCCTAATCTATCCACTTCAATTCGTCACTTTCAAAACCGTCACTCGCCATCCAACTCTCTACTCAAATCCAACCCTTCTCCCAGCATCCAATCACCACTCTTTCTCGATCTAAATCGTCCGACAAGCATCAGCGAGACCTCGCACAGCTAATGTAACGCATGTACAGGAAGAAGAACATAACTTCCAATATGCCTGCTTTCCTCCTTTTTTCAATAGTTACCAAGCTTTTTAACTACAATAAGCTTCCCTAATGTTGTAGACACTTTATTAGATATTTCTTCACAACATTCCTATTTAGGGAAATATACATCAACGAAACCCACCTGTTTCAATTCAGATACTGACTCATTTTTCAATTTAATAATCTTGGAGATAATTCAATATCAAGGCTTGTTATTTTTCAAGCCAAATCTTCACTCTTTTACTTGTAATTCAATCAAGATCTGTATTGCTTTCAATTCTTTTGATGTAAGGTTTCCTCTCACTTCATTCCTGCAAGTCGGGCTTTTTTGGTTTAATCCTTCAAGTCAGGCTTTTTCGGTTTAATCCTTCAAGTCGGGCTTTTTCGGTTTAGTCCTTCTAGTCGGATTTTTTCGGTTTAGTCCTTCAAGTCGGATTTTTTCGGTTTAATTGTTGTTCTGGTCATGTATTTTTGTACTTCTTCGAGGTCATATCTTTTAACGAAGACCCAAAGTCATTAATCCAAGCAAGAAAACGAACGGACAGGTGTTATCGGGTGAACAGTGAAGTTGCCACATCCCCATTACCCAAATTCGTAAACTAAGGTAAAACAGGACCAAAAGGCATGAAAGGAGAGTGAATTATTTCAAACGTTTCACCCGTTAAAATAGCATTTGAGTGTTAACAAACATAATGCCATGTTTATAAATCTTTGAGGTTTAGTCTGTCATAACTAAATCACGGGGCACCGCTTGGTAACAGCTCACTGCAGGCTTCGCTTATTTCATAGTCGTCCTTACGATCCAATACAAGTGACAATGTAATAACAGACAAAATAATGCATTTACCTTGAAAATATATAATTTGTCGTCAATCATAATGGTTGCACCGAATTCTTTATCACAATCTTTGCCAGGGTTACTTTCTTCAGTGGTAGAGTATCCTGTAAAATGAACATTGAAGACCAAAATAAGCGCAAAACACAGATACAAAAGCTCATGTGACGTGTAGTTATCATGGTGGTATGTGTGATAATATTTCAACATATAGACATCAAAGGATACATTGTCAATGACACTATTAGCCATAGTATTTATCATGCACGAAATGTAAGTAAAATAGCACGGTGTATAAAGGATTCGCATCTTGATCTATTTACGAAACCTTGAATTTCAAAACAATTTAAAAAGAATTCAAGCGACGGGAAAGGGAAAAACTACATCTAGAATTATTGTTCTCTCTAGAATATTCTAATTCATTTTACGTGCGCGGAATGGTACTGCAACCTTTGTGATCAATATTTAAATAAGCCGTACTAATTTACTAATGATTACTCAATTCATTAAAAGCGACACGAATATTCAAAATACATTAAATTAAAATGTTATTTCAAAATTTCTATGAATTGGCAAAAAATACTCTTTTCGACCGAAATCTCCGTTAGCTTATTGAAAGTAAACTGAGTTACTGAATTAACACTGAAATTCAGCTACATTGATTCCGTTTTTTTTCAAATTTTTTGACTCGTTATCCAATTTAGCAGTAGCGTGACTATGTAGGCCTTCAAAGCAGAATCAAAAGATGGGATCCCAGCATACGACACACTCCTATTCTTATATATGTATGATCTGGTGCATCCCAGTCATAATTTCAATTTTTCCAAAGGGTGATAAGGTACGTTACGTTGAAAGACAACATTTGGGACATCTCCCAGTCTCGCACCCTGCTATCTGCACTAAATGGGTATTTGCCATATGCCATCTTTTGTATTATTCGACACAAAAAAACACGTATTACGAAATCACGTTATATGTAAAAGCACACCATACCCAAAGTATACCTTCAAAGAACAGCATTTAATGATTTACAAATATACTGATGGGAACATAAACTACATCTAATCTAAAAACTATGAGACCAAGTATTCTTATTAACAAAGTAGTTAGATTCTCTAAATATTTTTAAATAGGTATCCAGCACGCTGATATGTGATTTAAAGAAAATGCATTTAAAAGATAGAACATGCGAGGGCCGTTTTAAGACTACAACGTTTTAAAAAGAAATCTGTTCACGGAGCATACCAAATCAGAACCAGATTATGATAGTACATTGTACATGCTTACCATACAAGACTTTAACAGCCCTAATGTCATCATCGTCGAGACGAAACTTCTTCTTCCCAAACGTTCTGTAATCAGGGGCCATAATCGACCCTTTCGCTGAAGAATGTTCAAGGCCGAGGCTATGACCCAGTTCATGTGTCATGACCTTGTATAAATCATAACCTATGAAGAATAAAGGCTTCAGTTTAGGGAATGTTTTACACGAAACATCAATTGGATATTTTGATTATCTCGTATACTATACAGATGATGTAGTGATTTTGATGTTAATTATAAATATGAATGGAGTAATGAAACTAAATTGAACCATTCACTCCTTTTGAACAATTAAACGTGCGCAAAAATTGATTTTGTCCCAACCAGGATAATCCTACAGAGCGCCTAATATATATATATATATATATATAATATATATATATATATATATATATATATATATATATATATATATATATATATATATATATATATATATATATATATATATATATATATATATATATATATATATATATATATATATATATATATATATATATATATATATATATATATATATATATATATATATATATATATATATATATAGATAGATATATATATATATATATATAGATATATATATATATATATATATATATATATATATATATATATATATATATATATATATATATATATATATATATATATATATATATATATATATATATGTATAATATATATATATATATATATATATATATATATATATATATATATATATATATATATATATATATATATATATATATATATATATATATATATATATATATATATATATATATATATATATATATATATATATATATATATATATATATATATATATATATATATATATATATATATATATATATATATATATATATATATATTTATATACATATATATATATATAGAAATTGTTTTGTCTTTGTCTAACACAAAAAGATGCAAATATCAAATTTACAAATGGTAGGCCTAATACAGTTTTCAATTTCTTAATTTACATGCGGCGAAGTCTGAAATGAATTTTCTACAAAATGTTTTTGCTTCACATTTATCGCAATATATGGACAATAATGTGGAATATGCCATGTTTTTCTTGACTTAAGAGATTTTAGGGCACATTTGATACGCAATGTTTTCTTAACTTTTGAGATTTTAGAGCACATTGCTGAGCATGTTATTTCATTACCATCGTTAAATTATAAACATTTTGAGTCAATGAACCGTAAATTCTTTTATTTTTTTTCCTTCAGCTGATACTCAATTGTAACTGTTCGAACTTTGACCACAACTATGCTATACTGGGGTTATTTGTTTTCTACTGACCAATGTTGCTAGTACATCATCAATCATAAGTAAGACAACTTTTTACATGCCAACGGTTTTGCGTGATCTAAACCTGATCGGAAACATCACTCCTAAAACAGAGAAAAAATTGTCATAACATTTGCCCCACTCAGTACTCACCAGATTTGCCATGTAAGTTGAACAACTCCGAGTCATCTAAATGAATGTCACCATCCATATCACCAAAAGCACCATCTGGTAAGAACGCATGACCAATGGTACCATCGGGTCCATCGAATGGATAGCCATCACCATGATTCCATGTAGCAAATTTGATAAAAATGTCAGCATGTTCTGTAGCTGGTACCTTCTGAAACCTAAGCGGAGTTACAAGAGCCCACAACTTTAACGCATTCCATACGGCCCAATTGACACGATTTTTCCTCAAATTGGTGCGGCTATGTAATGATGGGTAGTTCAACATACTGCGAAAAATAAGGAAAATAAAAATTGACACGAACAATTTTTTGCGACGTTTGTGACTGATGCGCTATTACTTTTAAAAGAATCGCTTACTTTAAGAACTTTAGTTTCCAGAAATGTGTAGACAACTTCTGCTTCAAAAGTGTAAAAAGCTATACATTTCTTCGACCAGGGCTGTTTCATACCTTTATACATTGGCAGTGGCTGATACCTCAAGTACAACAGAAGCATCTATTTACCAGTACGATTCCCTTAGAGGGTCAAAATCATGCTTTAATAGCCATTTCATTCAGTTCGGAAGCAACCCGAAAAACTGGGTACCTTGAAATACCTAAAAAATAAGGTCTTACGTCATCGAATGAGCCAACACAATTGACTAGCCCACACTAAACATATGGGGCTTTTCATTTTCCGCTCCGGATTGTCCAAAATTTCAATGGATATCCTGAAATTATTGAGACGGATAGTAAATAGATATTCAAAACTTTCTGCCGCTGCTTTTTGAAATTCACGGTCGCCTTTTTGAGAAAACCAATAAAACAGATTATGGGCAGTCTGTTTTGCTCATTTTCTCAAAAAGGCGACGATGAATTGCAAAAAGCAGTGGCAAAATGTTTGAATATCTATTTACTATCCTTCTCCAAAAGTTCAGGATATCTAGTGAAATTTTGGACAGTCTGGAGCGGAAAATGAGAAACCCCATATGTTTAGTGTGGAGTAGTCAAATGTGTAGGCTCATCCGATGACGTAATACATCAAATTACCCAATTTTTTTTTTTCAAAGGACTCAGTTTTTTGAGTTACTCCCGGACTGTCATTGCTAACTAGAGAAAGACGATAAACTGAAGTCATCAACAGCTCAATATATCATCCAGGTAGTGATTTAGTGCTTCTTATCAAGGCCGATGATAGGTGTTGGTATATTCACCGTTTTACTGTTTAATCCTGTATTTTCATGGATTTTGCGACCGATCATGTATACTGTTATCTGTATGCAAAATGTACATAACTTATCGGTTTTCCAACATAAGATTATTCTATCCATGAGTATTACAATACCATTGGATGCCTAGCTGAAAATTAATTTCGACCGCTGATAATTCTGAATAGAGCAATTTTTGAATTTTGATTAAAGAAAGCTAGGTCTCGAATTATTACTTGATTAAAGTTGAAGATCTGTTAGATATTTGCAAATATTTTAATATTGCAAATCTTTTATATTTGATTAGAAAGACAAATTTAAGTCTCCAAATTGATTCATTTGAGTTCTTTGATGAAGTGCCGCTATAAAAAATGAAGAGTAAGCTGGATGTTGATTGGCAGATTAAGGATATAGTTACAAACCAATAGAATTTTAGTAGTATAAAGTTGTTGCATTTCTTCAAATAATTACGACAATCAATAAAAAAGGAATTATGTAAACTAAATAACAGTTTGGCGGGTCATACCTCACAAATTGATAATTTAATGACATTTCATCTTTTTACCGGAATGTAAGATTGTTCTTGTTCCACTTGGCCCCTCTGATGACATATCGTTTGTTCCTATCCAGAGTACTATCGTGGTCGATCGGATCGGGGCGTCCACACCTCTGCCTTTTCATTGCTTGTAGAGTCCTCTTGTCTAATATACCTTTTGAAACATCAAAGACATATCGCAGTTGTGGGTAGTTTAACAGGTGAGAAAGTTTAAAGGTTTATCTTAGAGGTAAAGTAAGTTTATTTTGTTTAAAAGAGGACAAAAGAACAAATAAATAAACTGGGTTGATTTTCTGAAATTGTTCCATTGATAAGATTTTAGAATTTTACGAAATTGTAACACAGAACATTAAATTAACAATATTACTTCCGCTTGTTTAGATTTCCCTTACAAGTCATTTCCTGTAGATCTTTAGTGGGTTTTTTCGTCTTCTTATACAATGATGATACAAATTTATTTGACTTAAATCGATTGAATTAAAAGTTCCCCACCCAACCCCCAACCTCTCCATCGTTACACCGCTGACTAATTGAGATCGTAGACAGTTTCATTAATTACTTTTTATGCACCATTTATCTTACAAATGTCCATGTAGTTTGACTCGTTACATTGTCGACCTGAGTTGATTTCTAGCTAGATAATCGTTTATTACATACAGGTTTAAAATTTAACACATGCCAGATCTATAAACTACCGGATAACACAGAAGAAAAAAACTTGAACAATATAGATGCTCTATCAATTATGTGACCTTTGTATTCCGAAATTGCATTTGACAACGAGAAGCAAGCTACAAGCGTTGGTCAATTTAGAATGTCCACATCAATTTACCCAATCAAACTTGACTTCATCCTTAGATGTATTTTTACATACAACATTACGAAAGTCGAAGCGTACTTGACAGGTCCTTTGTGGATGGTAAAATATCAATGGCGCGATGAATGAAATCGAACGTGATAGCTATTAGCATACTGACCGGTCACAGAGAAAACTGATGATAACACAACACTGTTTTTAAACTTTAAACTGACCAGTTTCATTATAAATTCATTTATTAAGATTTGGTAAATACGTCGTGCAAAGGACCAAAATGACTAGAAGTTGGAACTATTCTCATTTTAAGGCTAAATCCATTAATGATCTCCTTTTGTTTTAACGCAGAAAACTTGTAGATATTTGCAATACCGTGTATACAACGTGGTTGTTCTTTCACCGATGTACAATATAAATAATGATCATTTATTAAAGTTATATCAACACGTTTTCGTTATACGACACCACTGAACCCCATTTCCCATCTCCATCTTAAAGGCTGGCTACACCTCTGAATCAAACATCTGACAATGTTTGGAATTGATTGTCCTTCTTTTGATTTTTAGCTGTTCTTAAGAAAAACACATACCAGTGCTTGTATTGGTATTGTCTTTGATTTTTTTTGAACCAATTGAAATACGTGCACATCTAAAGCATCATTAACTAATTTATGTAAGAAAATTTATGTATGTAAACATAGCTGGCAGAAACATACCTGTTTCTGGAAGACGAAAGAAGCGTTGAAATTTAAGAACTGGTTCTCGCAAGATTTCTCCTGCTGATTGGAATGATAAAGCAGCGGCCGCTTCCAGATGTTGCTTATCCAGAGAACTTTGGAGGTAGTTAAACTTTGAGAGGTAATCCTATAAAAGAATATTGAAAATGTTTCTTGAAAATGATTAGTAGGATCAACTAGTTTCACAAGCATACTGCACGTACATTTGACCCTTTTATCGTAGATGACTAAATTATATCAATTTTGTCATTTTGGAGAAGAAACAATTCCACTGTCTGACCTGACGTCTGAACCAAGTTACTTTATTTGAGAAAGTGTAAATATTCACACTCTTCCACACTAGTAAGGTTCATGCTTAAGGACAGGGTATTACATAATTACTTTTTATTGGATATAACTGATTTCTCTGCACGGTTGAAACAATACCAAGAATACAAAATATGATTTATTAATTTACAATAATTACATTAATTCAGTTCTTTAAAAAAGTTGTCTCCGTCGTATATTTCATACGATACATACTTGTTAACTTTCATGAACGTTTTAAATATTTAAATGACAACATGGGCGTAAATCCAGAGGGATTGGGGATATGTCCTGCCACTTTTTGACAAGGGGGAGATGATCAATACACCCCTCCCTCCCCCCTTCTTTCCCTGCCTTCACACACACACACACACACACACACACACAAACACTTTTTGGGCCGACAGTACTCTTAAATTAAGGAAAAAATTACATTTTAAAAGCTATTAAAAAGCATAGGAAGCAGCCTCGAAAACGAACTCTCACTACTCTCATTCCCATCCCGATTCTCAGGTTGTAACCTCACTCAGCAATTAAAATGGACATAGCGATAACAATAGCCTTTTTATTCAGCCAGTGTAAATGTCCAATGCGGTTTATTTTTCATTGAGCCATACTTTTAAACGTTTCTAGGCGAAGGCCAATGCCTGAAAGCGAATATATTTATTTGCAGTAATATTTTGTTTTGAAATAGCCTACTTTAAAGAGCAGACTTTTTGGAGAATATTTTGAGTCCCAAATATATTTTTTCATGCTGGCCCGTAGCCAGGACTTTGAGAGGGAGTTTGTTTTTTCGTATAAAAGGGCACTTCATTCCTGCACCTCGAAAAAATGAAAATGGGAACGCGACGTTCTCCATCAGGGTTCCCCCTCCCCTTCTTCCCGAGAGTAGGCTTTAGATTTGTCAAACGGTCCAGAACCATTCCGGTACTTTAACAAGCTTTGAAATTCTAAGTGCTTATTATGTTTCTAAATTTCAAAAAACACTTTCTCAGAAAAGGGGCGTTCTTCATAGAAAAGTTTTAAAATGTAAAATAATATATTAGTAATAAAATAATACTTCGTGCGATATTGTATTTAATACATAAAA
This sequence comes from Chiridota heheva, assembly GCA_020152595.1. Lineage (NCBI taxonomy): Eukaryota > Metazoa > Echinodermata > Holothuroidea > Apodida > Chiridotidae > Chiridota > Chiridota heheva. The sequence continues at coordinate 580,221 of JAIGNY010003089.1, forward strand.
TGATGCACCAAGAAATAGAGGGGAAGGCGCGATATAGAAGTTCGTTTTAAAAGTTTGACAGAATTTACATATGTTCATAGTAAATTGTTGGATGCTTATCAAACATTTTTCTTTTGGACTACACATATTTTTTAAAGAGTGCCCATAGACCTATATCCATGAACAGAAACGTGAACAATAAAGCATTATATTTCCACATTATACGTTTTCATGCTTTTGTGTTTTGTAGGCTTCATTGTGTATTATAGCTCTCTTTAACATGAATTTTTACTTGCATGATATACCTTCTTCCTATGCGTTGTGACGTACTTTTTTTGCCATTCAAATGTCAATTTTGCGAGAGTTTCCAGGGTATTCGCCCCTGGATCCTTACCGAGGCTTTTTCCCTGGACTACACCGGAGGCTCTTAAGCAGGCCCCTAGACCCTACGCCGAAAAGCGAGCGAGCGCTGCGCTTGGGTGTCACCTTAACAAACAAATCTTATTAATCATCCCCCACCCCCACTTTTTAAAGTGGATTTACGTCACTAAATGACAACCAATCATGCTTGGTAACAATTGAATTAATTTTGATAATAATTTTATAAAGTAACTCTTCATAAATTGAAATATTGATACACCTTACTGTACAAACTTATATAAATGTTTACACAAGTAGTCTAAATAAGTTAAAATCAAAAGTGTGGCACTCTTAGAAATTGACTAATTGAATTTTTCTTTTGTAAGATATTTATGTTTTCTACTACGCGTTGGATTCATTTAAGAACTCTCCGTTGGGGGTAAACCCAGATCCTGACATGAAAAATAACATGATCAATGACACTTCACTTCATTAACATTGGTTATCTCAGTAACGGTGTGATAAAGTTTCGATATTGATACATGAAGGGATGTTGACGATTGCAAAAACACTGAGAATTAGCATATGGATTTTGTCGCTTGGTACCACAAATCGTAAAGATATTTGTAAATAACAACTTCGTACCAACATTCCAAATGCATTGGTAACAAAATATAACAACAAATTTTGGCACGAAAAGTGCTTGTGCCATACAATTCATATTTGTAACGAACAACAATTTTCCGCAATCCCAACAGGCCAATCCAAATCTGCAAGTCGTCATCAAGTTTTACTCATGTAAATAGCAACATTGGATATCATGAAAGGATTAACAACTTTTAGTTCCTGAGAACTTGGTAAAGCTTGAATATATATTCTAATCCTAATCTATGGTAGCATGAAATAGTCATAAACCCAATTAGAATTGGGCACAGAAGAAGTCCTCCAAATTTGTGTATCATAAGAATACTTTTACTTTGCATTTCATCATATTTAACGTAGAATTCGTTTAAGCAAGATGTTCCCCATCACCAAGTGACCTTTTTGATAAGGTTAGAACAACTTTGACATGTAGATAATCCAAGAAGATTTCAAATACAAAACTAGCGAACGATTAATAGATTAGATGTCACTGTAGCTTGACTTGCCTAACCCCAGTGGTTCTATTAAATCATTACGAGCGCAATATGTGGTAAGTTTGTTTTCATTATTTAGCACCTCCACCAAGTATTGAATTCCACACCCTTGAATAGTGTAGAAGATATGCCAGTTACTGAGAGTTGCGTAGGTTTGAGAAGTAATTTTCTGACTTTTTCCCATCAAACTTACTGAATCAATTTGCATTTAGTTGATATTCTATGACAAAAGGTCTTCGGTAGATAGTATGCCTGGAGAAGTTACCTTTACTCCTAACCAACATTCAATACAAAAAAATGTAAATAGGAAAAATTATATTGTAGGAAAATTTCAAAAAGTATCGTAAATAATAATTGACACATCGTTTTTACATGCTTTTAAGCAAAAACCTGAAATTTAAAACGATCTTCCAATTGCAAAGCAAAGAATACATTTCCCTCTTATTTAATATGTATCAGTCTATGATTAAGATTATTTTGGTTAGATCTACTATGTATTTTTAAAATCATATAATTTTTCAATGTTCTTTTAAGAAAGAGTATAGATATTAGATTTAATGAATTGGTTGGGTCACTAGTCTTTACGTAAGTAAACTGTTAGTTTGATGTTAAACTTATTTACCAGGACGCAAATTTCTCCCAAACAAGAGTGCAATTTTCCAGATTGAAAGTTGAAAATTAAGAAAAAAGAATCATTAATATTGATACTCAACACACAGTAAAAGTTTAATAACTGCATTAAAAAGATCTTATGCTACGTAGAATACGTGTGTTTCAGTGTTCAAATATTGATATAATTGCCTAAACATCATAATTGAGTTCATTTTAGGACTATCTCTTGGCCCAAGCGGATCTAGTTTTAACATTTTTTGCCCTTGCTTACATTTCTATTTCATTTGTGTGTCCTAAATCTTTAAACTTTCAGTGGAAATCTTCTGTATTCTTAGCTTTCCATTAAGGAATGTTTCATTGTTTTCATATACAGGAAATAATATTTGAAGATCAGTTTTCGGACGAAATTTGAATACATATAAGATTTGTAGTATAGATTTGTCTGTGCTAAAATGTGTCAGGAAATACATCCTAAGCACATATTTAGTAAAGTATATTCAGTAGTACTTTAGCGAACCCATTTTATTCATTATCTGATTATGAAATCTCGCCAATCATGAGTTATTTCGAAATAAATAATATTTGTTCTACTTCAAAGACTTTTGTAAAGTGACATAAAATACTTGAAAAGTTGTTTACGAACTTATAAAACGGATATGAAGAAACGATCAATCTTTATTACCCACATACGGTTTTTTAATCAAAAACGTAAACCACGTAAATATCGAGGTTCATACATGTTGAACTTAAACTGTCTGGGACAGGAAACCACAAAAATCCCCAGGTCAGCCAATGTAATTGACATTATATCATTTAACATGTATATGAGATATAGATCTTTAAATGAGGGGAACTAAAAACAAAATATGATATTATGTCACTGTCTGTTATTTTACTTTGACAGTTTGAACGATATATATTGGCACGAATCGGAAATGTAACTGTGCACTGGGATGGTGGGTTAAATTTACTATGAACCCAATTCACAAAACAGGAAGTTTAAAAGGTTTATCTACAATTTTTTCTAGAAATGAAAATCCTTAATTGAATGATGGACATGTAACTTGATATTTGCAAATACACCAATGACTGAATTTATGGAGATTTCTCTAGTATTTATATTCCAGAAAATTGAAGGCTTTTTAACTTTTTGTGAAACGAGTTGTATATGCGGACTTTAACTGTTTTCAGTTTATTAAAAGCAAAAATACTGCCAATGTATCTCGAATGTCTTTTTCTTTGCTTATGCAGCTTACTTATGCAACCTTCTTGTGAAGCAATTTCATTAGGAACAAACTATCAACATATTTTTGTTACCTCGAAATGAATCCGGGTATTAACAAAGAAATATCGTTATATAGATTCAACCAAAAAGATTTTAGCGAAATTAAATCATATTTAATCGATAAATACACTCACGCTTGCACTGAGAAGGTCCTTTGCACTAATTCCATCCTCGATAAATTTGACATCTCCGGAAATTTGTTGGACTGATGTAGGTAATGATTGTGCCCTTAATAAAAGAAATGCGATTACTAATAACACTGAGTCGCCACATCCATTGAAGATTTCCAATTTCATTTTTACTGCTTGAGGTGAATCAAGTTTATCTAGAATGAAAACAAAACAAAATCATGACAGTTTTTATCATACGAGATATAATTCGATATAATTATTTCAAGTTACGTCATACAAATGGTTAGATTAAGAAATAGGAAACATCATGGCAATATTAGTTATGTTTCTTCAAAATCAATAGTCAGCTAGGAAAAGCTAGCAATTTGACAATTTCTGAGCTTGAATGCTTATGTTATTCAATTGCTTAGTTTTGGTAAAACAACTAAGTAACTCACTATTTTGTTATGTAATCTATGTTTACTGTTCCGCTGTAAGAACTTGCAGAAGTGAAGGGTCATCTGAGTGAGAATATACAAAACTTGGCTATACCACTGATGACATGTTTATGGAATTTATCTATTTAGATGTCATCTTAAATGACTAGAATAAAGACGGTTGGTATGTTTTCAATGGAGTATGTCGTAAGTTTTACATATATACAAATATTGAAACTTTAATTAGTGAAAACCCGCAATCTTACATGCATACTAGATAATTTTATATTCATGTTAGATATTTATTTCAGCCTTTCTTGTACCTTAATTAGTGTAGAATGTTACACTAATGTTTTGACAAATGTTACTTTCATGTTTTGGCAAACAATATCAAAATAAGATAGAAATACGTAACTGATTGCAATAAGCTTTTTAACTCTAAACTGAAATGGATTTGACACAGCAAATATGGAACGATATGATACAGTTAGAAGCCGATGAATACTGTCAGTGAGATTGCATATAAAACCTTGGGAAAGTGCATAAAATATTCTATTAGATTTATAATTATGATTGACATCAGTCAATTTTATCCACCTGACCCCATGACAAAGTGAATTCTATTTTATTTTTTCTCGTGTACTACATAAATTTATGTCAAAAATATCTGTCAGTTGCATGTTTATAAAGGTATTGACAACATTAAAGAATGAAAGAATTAGAACAAAACAATTGCATGCAGAAGTTAAAGAATATAAATAGGAGTCTTAGAGCACGGGAGTTTAACAAAACAATGTTTTACAATCTACCCTGGAGGAAAAATCATAGGGGAGATATATACTGTTATTAGCATGATTATAGTACGTTAACCCAGGATCCGGGAGGCTATAGAAATCTGAAATTCAATTGTCCTCACAACATGACAACGTCTTACGTTTACATCGTTTGATGGAGAGGACGCTACTGAAAATGATTTTCTTATGAAAGGCATGACAATTGACAGAAAATTAATCCTTACTGCATTTGAGGACGTAAAGATAGAAACAGTTATCAGCGTCTTTGGGCACTCCTTTTTGGCGAATATTATGTTGAACTTTGTCAAAAAAGAAAATGTTTATATTTGTCATGCATACATTTGCAAGACCCAAGCGCATGTTACTATTTAAGCCATTTACCTTGAGTCCGAGAAGAATAAGGCTAAACAAAGGTAATCAAACAGAACATAGCATAACAAGATGACGGGCTAGAAGAGTTAGTCACCCCATAAAATCCCAAACTAATAACAACACCACCACCACCCCACCACCATCACCACCACAACCACCTCCACCACCACCACGACCTCCACCACCACCACCACCAAAAATAAAAAACGCTCAGAGTTAGTAAAGAACTTATCAATGTTGACTTTGAAATTGTGAACAGAATTGGAGCTAACCACCCACTCAGGAAAACCATTTCACTCATTATAGCAAATCTTTGCGAAAAGTTAAAACTCCGAATATCTATCCGTGCGAACTCTTTGGTCAACTTGAAATTGTTACCACGTGTCACATAAGGATTAGCTGAAACATGCAAGAAACTACAGGAAGTCAAAGCATCAAAACCAGATAGAAATTTAACATCCTGAATCATATCGCCACGTACTTTTCTCATCTCAAGCGTGGACAAACCAAGAATTTGCAACATAGATTCATAAGAAAAATTCCTTACTTGGGAATAAGTGTAGTGGCTCTTCCCTGAACCTGCTTCAAAATGAACTTATCCTTCCCATAAAAGAGACTTCAAGCCTTAATAGCATACTCAAGGTAAAGCCTGACTAATTGCTTATACAAAATAAAAACAACCTCTCTACCAAGAAAACAAAAAAAGTTCTTCTAATCAAACCAAACATCATATTTGCCCTTGTAGCTCTTAAAGCACACTGTTTAGAATCGATTGATAAACTGAATGATTTTCTTAAAGTTAACTTCGTATCAAAAGTTGTAAGATGCAATTTACAAATTAAGTTTCATAAATGCAAAGACTTGTAATATTAATTATCACAACCTGAGAACATAAAAGACAATTTTTGAGTCATTCACATAGGAAACCAGGAGATTAACCAAGGAAGTAGTTTACCGTCTTGGTTATAGAAATAAAAAGCCTTCTCCGTGAACCTTATCCTTAAGCTTCAATTACGATGAGTTTATAGTATACACACAAATGCATATTATGTGTAAACTTGTCTATATAAGATTAAAGGTCGAAAATCGCTATTGATTGCTTGATTAATATTCACGAATAATGTAATTTCCTGATAATGCTATACAAGACATAATGATAATACATAAATTTATATAGCGCTATTTGTGTAAAACATTCAAAAGCGCTTTACATACAAGGAAATTAGATACGAAAACAAAAATAAGAATACAGAAAGGACAACATAAATAGAAATACAATGGATCAAGCTGCACATTAGATTAATGTCTTTTTAAACAAAATAGTTTTATGCTTAGTTTTGAAGGAGGTCAGGGATACATTATTAATACATATGAGTTTAGTTGGAAGTGAATTTCACAACCAAGGACCTTTATAAGCAAAGGCTCTTTCGCCAAGAGTTTTATGCTCAATACGGGGAACAAATAGGGACTTGAAACGAAAGTCAGAGCGGGATGGTTTTTCAACTACCATTTCACATAAATAATTTGGAGCAATGCCTTTAATGCACCTGAAAACTTGTAAAATAATTTTATAATCAATTCTTTGTTTAACTGGTAACCAGTAAACAGGTAAAGTGACTTCAAAACATGTTTGGTAGTTTGAAAATCAACCGAGCAGCACCATTAAGTATTCTTTGAATTCTGTAAAGTTGATAATCAGGTAGTCCAACAAGAATTGAATTACAAGAAGTGACATTATCGGTACCTAATGCCTCTCCGACTGATAGAATAAACCAGATTGACCAAAGAAGTTTTTAAAGAAACCAACCACCGCAAACGGAATTCAACAACTTGTTGACGTCATTTAAATGCATGTATCTAGTTGTGTGTTTCTTCAGGGCTGGTCATTGTTGTTCTAAATCAAGTCTTTGACGGCATAGTATATCCGGATTTGTCCACATTCCTTCAAAAGACTAATGACACTGCGGGAAACTCTATATGCTTGTACTTGTTATATGTATGCACAGACGGCTTACAATTAATTGCAATATGGGAAAAGGTATGGCATTACTAAATTTCCTACAAAAGTTTGGCGGAAGTTTTGATATTGGTAAAATAGTTGTGATATAATATCACTGAAAAATGATAGCGTTAGCATTATGATAAAACGAATAACTTGCTGTGCTGGTTTTAAGCAAATACATTGAACGAATCAAATAAAGGGTACAATCATGAGATTTATATTAACTATCTTATATATATATATATATATATATATATATATATATATATATATATATATATATATATATATATATATATATATATATATATATATATATATATATATATATATATATATATATATATATATATATATATATATATATATATATATATATATATCCATATATATATATATAAATATATATATATATATATATATATATATATATATATATATATATATATATATATATATATATATATATATATAGACATATATATATATATTTATACATATATATATATATATATATATATATATATATATATATATATATATATATATATATATATATATATATATATATAATATATGCAATATATAATATATATACAAGTATACGCGACCACAAATACAAACTAAATGGCAGAAAAGGAATCCTAAAGACAAGGGAACAGCAAAGCTAATTTACTCACCAAAGTTATAAAGAAGGAATAAATGCAGAGAATGAAGTTCACAGATGTTGAAAAGAAGGTATTGCTAGTGGTTAGCTTGAAAACTGCAAGAAATTGAGATCAAAGGTTGAGAAGTGGCAAAAGTAATCATTCCAGCAAGATTCGAATGTACGAATAATTACCAATTGAGTAAGAATAAATAGTCAAACAGAGCATAATGAGCTAATCAACTAACAGTGCAGTGAATGCAGAAGCTGAGATACCGAGGTTGCGAACAAATAAACAGTTCAGAAAGGTTTCGTTTACATAATTTATGGTTTTGAGAGAGTAAGTTGCGTATTAAAAATATAAACAGTATGTTACAAATTTTAGTAAGAAGGCGCAATAGGTCATCGGTTTTTAGAATCTCAAACAGGACTTCGTACGGTCTAGTTATTTTCTCTGATTCTGAAAATCGGTCAAGGCCGGAAGCATTTATATCATTATTGTAAACCCACCAGCTCCCTAACTGTACATGACAATTGAAAATGACGTTCGAACTTGTACGATCCAGGCGCCACAAAACAGCAAGACCTTTTGGCAGATGGGTCTCGTGTCTCTTCAATTCTTGTTAACTCGTTAAGTTTCCCCGCCTTTCATCAAATAGTTTGTTTACTAAATGTCCGCAATTTAAAACAAAGTGTCTTGGAAAACCGCTAAGGCCGGTTAGATAGCAACGGGAGTTCCCTGAAGTGCTAACAAATATGAGATTTGATTTACCGGGGATGACAGCAATGAGAGCATTTTGTTATTCAAATAGTACACAGTACTGTCGTATAGTACACAGTAGTGTCGTGTACAAACGTATATCACTTTTCAATGAAGATATTGATATCTAAGTACATCTTTTTAACTTCGGATGTTAAAGAGGTTTATGGACAGTCGGGTAGAGATGTTACATTCATCAGAAGGATTTTTTTTTATATTCTTGACAGAGGAGTTTTAAGGACCAAACCACATATAGTTTATGACTAAAAGTTTGAAGAATTTTATTGCGTGTAAAAGTTGTGAGGTATGAATGAGAAAACACTTCAAAATTTTTAATGAATTCTTCAAACTTCTGACCCAAGTTTCTCTAGGTCTCCAGTTTTCTACAGTTCAATTTTTGTAGTTGGTGGTATGATGGTGATTCTAAACCTCTTGGTAATATTCGACTGCTTTCAATAAAAGAAGATTGGTGAAGGACTGAAAAGTACTCGATTATCATGAGGCAATGTTCAATTTTTTGTTATTTTAGTGCTATTCTATATTTATAGAGCCTATTTTGGTTCAGAAATAATGTAAATGTTAGTGCTATACATTCACTCATTTGCCCTAATTGTAAGAAAGCTACATGGAGTTCCTCCCTTAAATATATTATAAAATCACGTCTAAAATTCAAACAGTACTCGTTTTAAAGCTTTCTCCGAGAAATCTATTTAGAAGTTTTATCGTCATCTTTCTGTAAAATTATCTAGTAGTTCTTATTCCACTTAAAAATGAGTCTGCCATCATTTTTCAATTAGTTTCTTGAAAAGACATGTGCAAACTTGAGGCAGCATCGGCTAGATTATTCTCATTCAGGTTATGCCACAAATGTTGTCACAATACACTTTCTGTGATACTCGGTTAAAAAATGCCAATGTAGTAATGCAATTTTGAGACCAAAATTGTATTATAAAATATTTATTATACAAATATGTGGTGTCATCAATGGAATTGGTATTTCTGTAATGTTCTGATATAAACCTAAACCAATCAATATTGTACATGTTGTAGTAGGTTGGCTACCGGAAGTTCTTACGGACTACAAAAAGTTGTGGCCGCCACAACTTAAAAAGTTGAGATGTGCTCTTGAAGTTTGCACCTCTCCCTGGTGTAAACGAACTAGTTAAACAATATATAACAAGCACACAAATGTTGTAGATTGGAAGGAAATAAATCAAATCGTATGTTGAACAAATAACTCGTATACTTGATAGTAGTTCAGGAATTTCTTATCAGATTATTGAAACCTTGGTACAAAATTCCTAAAGAAACTTCACACCCTAGTATGATTGTTTACCTCAAACATAATACGTTTGCATTGTTCGCCGTGTAAAGTGTAGGTTTGTTTATACCAACACAAATTCGTTGTTATTACCTTGATACCTTGGGCTCTTAGAACCGAAAACTCAAAGTGATAGGTATTCTTTCTGTGAAACTCGATTGCAAAATTAATACTTTTTACAAGAAATCAAGAGAGATTGGGATTATTCTGCATATCTTTTGTTGTATGTGTGATTGCTTGAAAATCTCTTAAACGGGATAAGAAAAACTTACAAAGCATGATTTAAAGTTTTGAATCATATTTTTTTAACCAAGGCTGGGTAAAACAATTATGTTAAGTACTGTAAATGCGTCGCTTACCTGTATAAGCAAACTATGATGGCAAAAGTCCTCATCTGTCAAGCTGAAAACGCGTTTCCTTTAAGATCCCAAAAAGAACAAAATGCACTTTAAACAAACCGAAATGTTTGCATAACAACGAATTCTTTAATATCAAAATATGGCAGAAATGGAAATTTCCGACATGGAAGACTTTCCGGTAAATTGCAAAAGTGAAGATAATTGATAAAGGAACTTTTAAATATCCTTAGGAAAATGTTGAATATTCGTCTAAGATTTGTGAAAGTTAAAAAAAGAAATTGTATCTTTTATGCATTATTTGGTCGACGTAAGCAGAGTCTCTATCACAATACCTAAATTCCACGAAATGTGAGCAATGAAACCTCAAAACATGACAAAACCAGAAAAGGTTTACTGTATTAGCATCTCTTTAACTAAGAGTGATCAAATAGTACAGAGTCGGGGATACTACATTTGATTGTAAGTTGTTAGTGATTGAATAGTAAACATTTCGTAAGGTCGTGACTTTACACCAGGAGTGTTATTGGCCAACAAATTCGGGTAAAAGGGAATAATTTCTAACAACAAAGATCGAATTCTTTCTTGGAAATTCATATGATTATTTAAATTGAAGAATTAGATAAAACAAATAGTGAAATATCGTTTCAATTACTTCACACGTAGTTTCACTCCGCAATTAAAAATCCTATTGGAAAAGGCTAATAATGATTGTTCTATTCAGCCATTTGAAATCACAAACTTCATCAGCAGGGGTAGATACTGATTATTTTGCGAATGAAAGTACTAAACAAGATCCGAACTTGGATGCTAAAGACCGACGACAAATGGGTGCGTGGTTGAGCAACACACACTTTTAAACAATGTAAAACAAAAATCTACCGAAGAAAGACTTGCGCTCTGCTTATGTTACTGATAATAGAGAGCCGTGACAAACAAATTTTATTTAAAGTTATTTTTCCAGCTAGAGAAGAAATGCGAGCAGTATGTAAAAGTGTAGATGACGACTAATGATATGAATGTCACGCACACCGCATTCTAGGTAATTTCGTTCCCGAGTTAACGACAATGGGTACAACTTTATGTGGGGAAAGGTAAAAGTGAATTACATCCGCTTGGATGAGTAGAGGGTTACTCTATTTCCTGAAGAGTTCACCTCTTGTATGAGTCACGTGGTTCTGTCTATCCATATCATCATATAGCTGTCATTGCTGGTAAGGTACCAATGAACATAATGCGTTAGTGCTCTTTTTAGTTGCAGATATGATGATAAATATCAGACATTTCTTATCGATTACTAAGTCAATCCTGGCAAATTTCTTGAATATTCCCACGTACCATAAGTTCATTTATGAAGAAAAACAAGACTTGTTTTTCCAGTAAAAGTCGGTCAAATCAGCACATTATTGTTACAAATGGCATCAGAACATACGTAACACTTTTCTGCTGACTAAGGTGAAATTTTCGTTTCTCAAATTTTGACAAGTATACTCTTTTCAACTAATCAATGAAGCCAAGAGGGAAGACATTTTGCTACCTCTAAAGTTCCGGAGTACTTAACGATGTTTATCGCAATCGAATGTACACCTACAAGAGTTATCCTGTTTCTGCTACATCTGTTAACGCTACAATTCTTTTAATATCTTTATAAGTTCATTTCAGTTATTGGTGTGAATAACTTTTACAGTTATTGCTTTCGGGTATAGAGGTCTTTGCTAAAATCGGTTGGTATCTTTAACAGAATCCCAAGAAATATCATTACCGCCGTAACATTTAAATCATAACATTCATTTATAAATTTCCGATATACGTATCTGTCGTCAAAAGAATGCGGTTCGCTCGTTCCAAACAAATTTTACTATTTTGTGGAGGTCATTACCCCTGACTCATATGAAGTTGTGCTGTTGCAATTTCACATAAAGTTCAAATATAGCAGTGTCGTCACGGTGATTTATTAGCGTAGACAGAAGATAAATAATCAAAACTTTGCATACAAAGATATCTTGCTGAATTCTTTTCAGACTAAATTTTTGAAGATTCGAATGTAGGAAATTTTAAAGATTCGAATGTAGAAATTAGTGATTTCCTAGTTAACTTTTGACCTTTGAAATTAAAATGAGAAAATTCCTAATTCATGAAAAGACCTAATCCATATAAGTATGAATTTCTTTCTCTTTATTTGCAAACTTTCCATTTTGGTATTAATTAACCTGTATCCAAGTTTGTCTGTATAGAAGAGTAAATTCTCATTAAATACTTAATTCTGGGGCTGAAGTATATTTTCTGCAATCCTCGAACTCCCAAAGCTGTACAGAAAATCGGTCCAAAATGTTCTAAACTATGAGTTGAAAACTTAGAAATAAGACAATCACAATTCTAGAAAAGGGTATTATGATATGAAAAAGATCATCCCTTTGCTCATCTACCTCTGCTCTAAAGTGGACTCTTAATGATGTGAGACTTGGTTTAGTGAGGATGGAAATGTAATTTACCATCACCCACCCATTCTATCGTTTCAATCATTAACAAAAACACGTAAATCCTTCTTTTTTTTTAATATTTCATAGTTTAAACAACTTTCTAAGGAAGGTGAAGTTTAACCAAGTTTAAAGGGGGAGGACTTTATCGATTGTTAAATCCACCTACATCTTCCTCTTGATATCTTCTGATGAAATATTTAACGATTGCAATATATCTGATCTGATTTTATTTGAGTAGCCTAAATATCTGAGAAAAGACATTTTACATATGTGAACTTGAATGGCAAAATGATAACATAGATTTTACATTTAACACTATAGTTATTATTCTTACAAAGATAACGTTTTTTGAATGTTTGATCTTTGAATGCATTCCAGCTCCACAAGTTTCATATTGGTTTTTGGGAACGATATCTATAATCTGTAATATAGCACTCATACTAAATATTAACGGTTTATGGACAGGTGGGGGCAACTTTAGCTACATTAAAAATCATGAAGAGCAAAATGTTTTATCAAAATTGGTTATAAATTGGCCATTTTACAGCTTTTTGACAAATTTTGTGCAAACATGAGAACTATACAAATTGTTGTGTTACTCTTGTGATGTTTGAACGCCAGATATTCTATTTTCTTATGTAAATCCATTGTTTTTAACCCTCTGCTATTTCTTTTGAAAAGAAGAAGATAATTCGTATGAAGAGAATTTGATCTTTACCATATCCCCAACAAACTCAAGCTGGAGAAGGCATTTTTAACATTTTCAAGGTCTGAAATTAAAGGAAAATATAAAGAAAACAAACGCATTTGTTCAATATAAAATTGATTGATTTGATTACTTATAAGTTGAAAACTACACATGCGGTATGTTGTAGAACAGAACACTTTTGTATCTGTCCATAGAACTTTAAGATCTATTTTTTTTTCATGATGGGAAATTTAATAGAGACTTTATAGGCAATCTCTACAATCAAAACACGTTTCTTTCCGACAGATAATTTGAATAATAAGCTCAGAACTGTGAACCATCAATCAAAACAGTGCTTCTAACAAAAAAAAGGTTATTGACTTAAAGTTTTGTCAATATTCTTGCAAATATGTTCAATTTTGATACTTCCAAGAAGGTAATCAAACTTATCAGCTGACCCACAAATCTCAGCGGGACCATCCGACCTATTTGCTCTGTCCAGGGTACAGACATTACCACACGTAACATGAGATTTTCCCAAACAACAGCGAACGCGGGTCGATGGTCTTGCTCCCTGTAAGCACGGAAGTTTGGCTGCACAGAGAAGCCAAGGTGAAAATATAACGGAAGAACAATACCTGATGCTGCACTTTTAATTGGTGAAATATTTTGAGATTTAATCCTTGGAAATGGGATTCCGGGGAGCATTTGAGGACACAAACGATCGAGCTAGTACAGTGTTTGGAATGAAATCTTTTTGACAGGTTCAAAATGTATCAGGTACTATTATCGAAACGTTTTCAAGCACAGAATGCAATGGTCCATAATCTGTGTAATCAATTCTTTGTTTATTTAAGCCTTGAAATTAATTAGACAAGTTGTAATTGTATCAAAAGAACACATTCAGTGAAAAGAAGTTTGGTTGTTTGTTTTGATGAATATCAAAAGCCTACACAGCCAAAGCACAACAGCAGACTGAAAAATACGCTTGATCTGAATGCACATGAAAACCCCAACAGTTTTGCAATCTTGGTGACTTAGAATCATTTCCTGTAGTCACATGTGCACACAGCTCATATGGGAGCAGTTTAATCGAAGAGAGATCTTACCGTAGGGTATAATAACATCCTCGGACCTGCCTAAGATATGCCTCCCTGGTAACACACTTACTTTCGATAATGTTGGCAAATGGTTAGTTGTATGTTGAGTGTTCGTCGTCACAAATTTTGGACAAGGGTCAGCCATCAGTTGGTTACAGTATGTTGGACAAACATTGGTCCAATGTAAGCATGCCAACTCAACATGGCACCAACGTTGCCAACGTATGCCAACCTTTCACCAACGGAGGGCCAACGTAGTGTGCTACCTGGGTCTACCTGATAGACATGTTGGTATCAATGATGATGTAATGCGGAAGAGTGTTCCATTCTTTCACCACATAAACAGTTTTTTCGTGCATTTACTTCTTTAGACTTGAATATTTCATAGCTGTTTTATAAAACGCCCTCCGATAAATAAATATTGCTAGAAGTAATGTGTCTGCAGCTAACCAACTCGAATCTTTTCTAGAACTTGAATAACTGAGTTAGATCACCAATTATTCTTCAAACAAATAAAGACTATACGTTGAGAGAATGAAGGATGGTTTCATCAGATAAATATTAAAGATTTAGAATCAGTTTTTAAACCCTTATTTTACCTTTCTTAACAAAATTATTATGACCTTTTATACAAATACAATGCCCCAAAAGTTTTGGAAACTTCTACAAATGACAATGCAAATTATATCACATCACATTATCTACACAAATAAACCATATCGTAAAAGTAGATATGTACAAATTTAAACCATTTCTTGTATCAGTGTATTGATTGGTGTAAACTATCTTCCTTCCACTTAAGACTGCATTCCCTCACGGTTATATCTATTTGAAATCTTAGTATGTTGATTGGAAAAAGATAACGAAATGAGTAAAAGTTTGTTTTTGGCGGAGAATTTCAACCTTTTTATCCTATTTTTACATTTGTAGATAATGAGGAAACGTTAATATCATTACAACATGAGAAGGTTCTTAATTTACTCTTTTACCGAAAGTGATAAGAGGGGCCCGTTATCCAAATATGTTGCATTAGGATTTTCTTTTAACAAATAAACATGTATAAATATGATAACAAATTTTGAGAATGATTTGTTGTCAAAATGATTGTCAATGATAGTGATAACCCAATTCCAGACGTCTGAGGTTTTCTAACGCAACGGTCGGTACCACACGATTGGTGTCAGGTGCCCCATAGTGGTTGTGTCTGTTCAACTCCACGTATTTCCGCTGATGTGAAGCTCAACGCATTTTATTCGCTCTTTTGAAACATTTTGGATCGGATATCAGACCCCTTGAGGTTTCTGCAGTCTATTCAGTGAAATGTCACGTCATTTAATATTAAATACGTAAAGACTTGAAACGGCACATTTCAAGAGAATATCAAAACGTTACATTAATCTTTTTCCCAATGGTTTTGAAAATGAAAGGTGCAAATGAATAAATTAAGGAAATTAATAGTATTTTGGTACGAGAACAATGTTCTTTAATAACTTTATGTAAAGATGCATGTGATACATATCTTCGTTACTTGGTAAGAAAATTATGATACTTTGAAACTTTACATTACTGAATGCATGTTGCCAGTGTAACTCATGAAAATGAACTTGAGTACGTGAGAGATCCAATAAGAAAGTTATATTGAGAACTATCTGAGATTACAACTATCAAGCAGATGCAGCGGTGTATCCAGCTTTTTTTTTGGGGGAGGGCGGTTAGGGGAAGAATAGCAACAAATTGCTGATTGCATAAAATGTTTTAAACATTGTGTCAAAATAGCGCACTTTAAAATGTTCAGAGACTAAACTTTTACTGAGGAGAACAAAAAATCATTACTCTCTGGAACTTTTTACCTTTTGGGGAGCTGTTGTGAGGAAAGGTCAATCCCCTGACTACACCCATGAGCAGAAGTAAACTGTTTCACTTACAGCATTCTCGGCGTTTGTTGACATGATTACACGTATTTGCCTCTTCTCGAATACTAGTTGTCCATGAGTTAATTTTTATTTCAAAAGATTACAGCTTCGAAATATGTCTTCGTAAATCAATATTTTGTAATTTTTATATCCGAATGTTGGCCTCTTTATGAAATGTTTGATAAGATCTGACTTCTTACTATGAGTTTGAGTAATCTTTGTTGATGCGTAGAGACAATTTCAGTTAAAACCTCGATGTTTAAACATGCAACTTCAAAGTTTAAGTAACAGTCAATCTGTCAATGAACATAGTCAATCGTTCAGTAGTTCTATGAATCATGTATCATTGCCATAAAATGTATGTTTAATAGATTTATTGTAAACAATGGATTCTTTACGAGATCTCTCGGCCGTTCAACAAGCAAATAATTAAAAATCTACAACCCATTAAAAAAAAAAAAAAAAAAAAAAAACACCCGGGTACATTATTTATTACAATATGAAACCACTGATATGAGCATGTACATCCTGGATACGCGCATATTCAATTATACTTAAGTGCAAGACCATGGGTTACATGTGTCATTCTATAAATTGTCATAAATATTAATACTTCAAGCACAAGTGATAACTTTTCTTTGTCAAAAATAATTTAAACAAGCTACATAAAAGTTGCTACATGTTTTACTTATACATTTTACATATATTTTGAAGTTGGATTAGTATACTCCAATGAATGTTACAAAGTTGTAAAGTCTGAAAGTCGGCTTATTTTTATTTACGCTCGATTTCCAAAATAAGGCAGTACCTTAATGATGATACATGTGCCAAACTCATGGTATCTCTTCTTTTATTGCAGTTAGACTAGGCTAATTCCCTACTGGCTGGCATTCCTGATAGTACACTTCGTAAATTTCAACTTGTTTAAAACAGGGCTGCCAGGATTGTCTCTAAGTCTCCTCGCCGTACCCATATCACCCCTATCTTACAGAATTTACATTGGCTCTCTGTAGTCTATAGGATTAAATTCTCAGTTGTATGTTTTATTTTTAAGTGTCTGATAGGCTATGCACCTTATTATCTTATTGATTTGGTTTCCCTTTATTGTCCAAGTCGTTCCCTTCGTTCTGCGTCAGCAAATTTATTGACTGTCCCTAGTGTTAGCAAAAGGTTTGGTGAGAGAATGTTTGCTTATGCTGGGCCAGTTCTCTGGAATGCCCTGCCCTATCATGTCAAGAGGAGCCCAAATATCAATTCATTTAAGAAGTCAGTAAAGACGTTATTTTTTCGTAGTGCTTTTAATTTGGGTAATTAGACTGTCATTGCTTATTTGCTTAGGAATTTACCCTGTTATGTTATTATCTTAAGTGTAACTAGTTAGCATTGTAAAGCGCATTGAAACTTTGTTATGATTGTGCGCTATATAAGTATACATATTATTATTATTATTATTATGAATAAAACAAATTATGATGTCATCAGTTAATTAACTGTCCATTTTCTTGTATAAATTCATATAAATGGTTAATAACCGTCTTCCACAACAATATAAAATTGAAGGAGGGTGATGTCACCAATTACTAAGTCATCAATAACTCAATTCAAAAGCAACATCAGCATTATACACAGATTTTTCAACTTACTATACCTTAAAAAAGGATATTTGATCAGCCGTAACTAAGAAAATTGGAAAGAATCTTTAAAAGATTTCATTATGTATGAGAATGTATTGTGATTTCAAAGGTATATACAACATCAAATTTTCAGAATTTTGTCTGATCTATAGGCATTTGATCATCTCATCAAAAAAATTGATTTCAGTACAAAAATCGATTTCCAGAATGTCCTTAGGACAGCGCCAGAAATGTTCGTAAGTTTTAAGGGAAAGAACCAGTGGCGGCGATATCGACATATTTTGTCTGATCTATAGGCATTTGATCCTTCTCTATCTCATGAGACAAAGTTGCCCGTCTCTTGCGCCCTGGACCCGGCATCGAAATCCTGGCACCGGAACTGGAATTTCGAAAGAGCTTATCTCAATTAATTTGGTTTTTCGAAAATTAATTTGGAATTTCGAAAGAGCTTATCTCAATTAATTTGGTTTTTTTTTTTTTTTATTGTGATTTCAAAGGTATATACAACATCAAACCCTTCCCCCTTCCCGATATTTTCTTTTTACGGTCGACATATTTTGTTTTAGGCATTTGATTCTCTCTATCTCATAGAAAGGGGAGCATTTGATCGATTTCTAGGACAGCGCCAGAAATATCGTAAGTTTTAAGGGGAAAGAACCAGTGAGACAAACATATTTTGCTGATCTATAGGCATTTGATCCTCTCCTATCTCATGAGACAAAGTTGCCCGTCTCTTGCTCCCTGGACCCGGCATCGAAACCCTGGCACCGGAACTGAAATTTCGAAAGAGCTTATATCAAATAAAAAAAATCCCACTCATGTCATACATCAATACATTTGCTGCACCCTTCAAAGAATTATGATATATAATTTAAACAATGGATTTACTATCGAATATACCAAGAAATTCCTGTAAAACATTTGTTTGGGAAAAATGTATTTTGATTCAGATTAAAAATGGTAAACTTTTAATCGATTTCAATGACATTTATTGCTACTTTCATGTTTTCAATAGATTTTAAACCATGGGTGGAATTTTTGTGGTTTGTGTTATCGATGTATAATGTTTCTTTCCGTATTTATGACAGTTGCACCCCTCTTGCACCTCACCTCGCAACAATATTTTGGCGTCGCCACTGGACTTGATAATAATCAGTCTTATTGCAAAAGATTTATTGAATCATTATTAGATGGCGAGCTTTTAAAAAGTTAATTCTCTTTGCTCGATCTTTTGCAGAAGATAGGCCTTTTAGGATTAACATAAAGGTAAAATGTCATATTCATAACAAGAAAAAATGACTGACCCGAAGTGTCTCAGTCTGCCAATCACCGACCAACAACTTCCTTATACACCTTTTCGATGATCCTATCAGAACCGTTTTACTTTATTTTCAAGTAAATATTTGCACCATAACATGTGAGATACAGATTTAACAGTACAAGCGCTCTGTTATTTTCATATTGAACATGTTTATTGTATTAGCCAGACAGAAAAACTCACAGATGTAGCAAACACGCGTTATATACTAGAATAAGAGCTGCAGTAACGACGTTTAGGTATTGTGAGTGTGTACAGTGCGTACAGACGTGTATGAGGTTGTTTCAATTGTCCAAGGAGAAAGGGGAATAATAACAATAGAATCAGCAGCAAATATGTAAGTATTCATAAACAATTATTTGAAATTACTACAAAAATGATTTGAAATTGGCGAGTTATTACAACGCCCTCCATGCCAGTCCCCACCAATGGGTGTGATTTGCCTACCGGAATTGCGGAAAAGTCACAAAATCAACTAAAATACACACAAAAAAACACCATACAAAAGATATACATTCTGAGAGAAGTGTGTGTCAGTGTGTGAAAATCAAAGGGTGGGAGGGGGGGTCCTTTCCGCAATCCCGCGTATGCCTATAACCCATATTTGTCATTGCTGTAGCTGTCCAGCAGTTGAGTAGCACAAGCTGGTAACTTGAATAAGTGAGAACTGACACTGCAAGGGGCGCCGGGACAGTAGGGCAGATCCAAGAAAAAGGAGATAATATGATATATAGAATTTATATGACGCAGGTCACTTTTTCCTGCTACTGGTACCATGTAATCCAGTACAACCTGTTTCATGGTCGAGCAGTCGGCAACTAAACCGGCTCCCCCACCCCTTTTGGGTGTGGTGGGTGGCTAGCAACCCGGTAGGATTAAATACAATACCTGCAAAAGGCGGATGAGCTCCTTTTGAACCAACGGCCAGCTAGCAAGAGTTGATGCCTCGATAAAAGCACTTAGAGGTGAGGATTAGCGCCCCCTCTATTCTTTAGCTGATAAACACTCCTATATGTTATGAATCACAATAATGTCAATATGTTATGTCGTGGCGGTTTGCGGCCCCGAGCAACCACTCCGTCTGTAATGCTACTCGGGAAGAAGAAGCTGTTGATGCGCATCCATTGTCTAATGACGCGTCATATCTAAAGCCTGCAAAGTAGGGTATAACGCCGAGGCGACATGGTTCCTGTGGTCAACAACGTCTTGATTTTACTATCGGCAGTTGGAATGTAACAACACTCAATACCTCATTGGCTGCTAAACATTTAGAAGTCACTCTCAAAACATACACTTACGATCTTATTGCGCTTGCTGAGACCCACAACATTAGACAAGAGACCAGACTTGATGGTCGACTTATTTTTTCTGGTGGACAAACCCACTATGCTGGTGTTGGTGTTCTACTTTCTCGCAGAGCGCTGAAAGCCGTGGTTTTAGTGGAATGCATCTCTGGCAGACTTATGGCAGTTCGTGTCAAACTGAGGAAAGGTTGCCTCCTCTTTGTAGCAGTCTATGCCCCTACATCTACAGCAGCTGATGACATGGTGGATACTTTCTATGAGCAACTAGAGTCCTTTATCCACTCAAGATCATCAAAAAATGATATCCTGATTATTGCTGGTGATTTCAATGCTAAACTTGGATTCAGTCGAGACGATCCTGATGTGATTGGTCCCCACACACCTGGAGTGCGTAACACGCGCGGCACTCGTCTCTTGGATTTCTGCACATCTTACAAGCTCACAGTTGCTAATACTTGGTTCTGTAAAAGACCTCTTCAAAAAATTACTTGGATAAGTAGAGCAGGCAACGCCAAGAATGTGATTGGTTTCATCCTTGTCCCACAATCCATTCGCAACTGCATAATTGATTGCCGCACCTTCTCTGCTTCCTTTTGATACTGACCACCGTCTCCTTTTGTGCAATATTAAGCAAAAATTCAGCTCTCCTTCTAGGAAAACGCATGTGGCCAGACCTAATATTAGTGTTTTATGTAATCCTGGTGTCGCTCGTTGTTTCCGTGAGAATGTTGCAATGTATATTGGTGCTCATTCTGACTTATCTGAAATTACAAGCACAGTAAAAGAGTCACCAAGTACAACGTGTGGCCACACAAAGACCATAAAGAAGAAGCCTTTTCTCACAGAAGACACTCTCAATCTCATCAGCCGCAAACACAAAGCTTTCAAAACAGGCTCAGAAGACTACAACCAGCTTCGTAATGCCACAAGAAGAGCTTGTAAAAGAGACCGCCACAACTGGCTAAAAACACAGTCTGATTGCATGAATGAAGCTTTTCACCGCATTGACAGCAATTCCTTGTTTGAAAGAACCAGACGTATTACTCTCACCAATGCTTCATCCCCTCCCACCATAAAAAGTGGTATTGGTCACTCACTCAAATCTACAGAGGAAGAAGTTGCCCGTTGGCATGATTACTCTCGGCTACTGTTTAGATCCAACCTTCCAGCAGTTTCTACAACTCCATACACTGCCTGTGAAGTTTCTCTCCCATCACTATCCGACACAGTGCAGGCTATAAAGATGCTCAAGAGTAATAAAGCTCCTGGATGTGATGAACTTCAAGCTGATTTTCTTAAGGAAGCCTGCAAGGATACATTAGTCTTAACAGCTATTCATGTGGCAGATAAAAAGATTTGGAAAACTGGTAAATGGCCAGAGGAAGCTATAATATTAACCTACGTGGCACTCTTCAAAAATGGTGATTCAGGGACATGCTCGAACTACCGCACACTAGCTTTGATCAGTCACTTCAGTAAAATATTTTTGTATCTCCTCCTCAATAAACTCCAAGCTATTGCCAACGTTGAAGTCAGCCTCAACCAACTGACCAATGCGGTTTCATTCCTGGCAGATCTACAACTGATGCCATGTTTCGCTTTAAACTTATGGCTCAAGCTCATATCGCAGTGAAGAAGCCCCTCCACGTCACATTTGTTGATTTAAAAAAAGCATTTGACAGTGTCATCCACACAAAGATGTTGGACGTACTCCAAGACTTCAATGCCCCTGCTGACGTGCTTCGCCTTATTGCTAACCTTTACTCCAGAGCTAAGGGCACCCTGACATAGAAAGATTTAAGTACACCAATGTTCAAGACATTACTTGGAGTGCGGCAAGAATGTCCTCTCTCGCCAACTATTTTCAACCTTTACACAGAGGCAATGATGCGTGAATAGACTCAGGCAACTGAACATCTTGTACCTCCAGATGTTGAAAGCTTCACTACCAATGAACTACGATATGCAGATGATATTGCACTCCTGGCACTAAGTGCTAATGATGCAGAAATCCAGCTACAGTCGCTTGGTGTCATCCACTACACCCTGATGAAACTGAGAACATGGTAATACAGCCCACACTGGATAACCTCTCAATTTCATACAATAATACTGCTATCAATCGTGTCACTTCATTCCGCTACCTTGGCTCAGTCCTGTCCTACAACACTGATGATTCTGCAGAAATACGAAGCCGCATTGCAATGGCAAAGCAGAGCATTAACCAGTGTAGTTACATCAAATCCACTCACATTGACTTAGAGGTGAAGATGCTTCTCATTAAGTCCCTTGTCATGGCCAGACTTACATATGGTGCATCAACCTGGACTATGAAGAAAAATGACCTGGCAGCTCTTGATGCGTTTGGAAGAAATATCTGGCGGCGCCTGCTGGGACTAACATGGTCTGACAAAATTTCCATGACCACCTACAACATCTGATTGGAGATAGATGGCTTTTTTCATCTGACATAATCCTGGAGCAACAAGCTAAGTGGCATGGACATTGTGTTCGTAAAGGCCTTGCCCCCATGATGTCAGGCCTTCCCTCTGGTACCAGAAGATATGCTGGGCGCCCTCGTGCCAGGTGGGTGGATGGCCTGAAAATTTAGAGTGGATTGTCTGCATCTGATCTGGCTACTGCAGGGTGGTCCCGAATTCTACTTCAAAAACTTCAGTCAGACACATCTTATTCAATGACCCTGAGGAGTGCGTCAACGAGCCGCTAGGATTATGGCGATTGATTGATTGATTTTCTAATTTAAAGAACTATTCAAATGCGCTGTACAACATAACAGATTAGTTCTCCGGCTGCCATAAACTTAGTACTTCAAAGAGAAAGTGAATGAACAACGAGTTTTCACGCTTCTCTTATTGAATAGTGTTCAGAGAACCAGGCAGAGGACCGACAATTTATCGTGCCCTCCAACGGACGGTGTGCGCCATTCAACCATTGTCACTTTTCTCAAGAGCTGAATGAGGAGTAGGAGCTGCAGACGAAATGCTTTCGTCCGCTTTGATGTTCGGCGTATCTGTCTGCATAGCTGTGGAAATATCGAGTTAGACCTGACCGCCTGAACCCGGGACCTCCAGCATCTCAGCCGTGCGCTCTGCCAACTGAGTTAGACCTTAGATAACATATAAGAGTTCCGGAACTAATACCCATGGTTATCATGGATCACAACATTGTCATGGCGATTCTTATTTGATCACACCTTCTATAAAATGATAGACTTTAAAATGTTGTTTTATGGCAATAGTGAATGTTACGTAATAACACTTTGGTTTAATGATTGACGACAGGTGCCTAAATGCCTTAAAGGAGCTCAGTCAATCCCGATCGTTTATTTTTCTTAGCAAGGTTTGAGGTGGGTGTTCCGTTACTGGTGGCACCCAATTTACCCTCCCAGCATCCAGAAGTTTAATCATAAAAAGAAACATTATGGAGTGACTGTTTAATTTCCACAGGTTATGCAGTGGAAAAGGATTTCGGTCAGTGTATAATTTATCTAAATGGGTCCCTTTTAAGAGAACACGTGTAACGTCTTCCTTTAGGTGTCTTCCATTTTAATTTGAGCACAATACATTGTGTTAAAAGCACAATTATTGAATTCATAATCGTTACTGAATGAGATGAACAAAATCATTAATAGAAAATTTATCTTAACTGCATAAAGAATTTGTAAATTGGTCAGCATACATAACTGCTAAGTACGAAATATATGTTCTCTTATTTCAGAAGCCAGTTGTTACTGACAACCAATATAGACCCATGTACACCTAGCAGTCACCTAGTGTTGATAACATCTTTATGCTTTATAAGACAACATCAAGTAATTCTTACTAACGTCGACGTTTTGAAGCGATTGTAGCTGCAGGTTTCTTTCATCTAAGAAGATCAAGGAAATGATGCACCAGTACATTTTATTTTCAATATGTACGGCGGTGTCATTGGAAAGGAATTTTGGTAAACATAATCTTATATGCTACAGAAAGCATTGACCAGGTGACTGAATATCAACTTTGAAAATCATGACTCACGGACAAACACTCGGTGAAGATAGGGGATCTCTTCTATCGCTGCTGTTGTCGCTTTCACTTTGGTGTCTTTTGTTCATATTAATTATAATGATTAAAAATTCAGACGAACGCTGGAAGTCTGTAAGATACGACAAACAAGACAGCATACGATCCGTCGAGACAGATCCAAGAACTGCACTGGATTATGGGAAAGAAGCAAGCAAATCCGTCACCACAGACAGCCAATATAATACTTTGTTTTACAAATATTATCTAAGACTACGATCGAGAAATTGAGAAACACTCAAAAGCAGAAATTCAAGCAAAAATATATGCAATCATTTCTGACGATTCCGTTTTTACAATTATTGCTATTATATTTAAAGAACCAACAAAGGTGAAAATTCTTCATGTACAGACATTAAAAAGATCAGAGGTGTGTCTGACCTGTTAAAAAGATTGTCACTATAATGTATTCTTTAAAGGGAGACTTTGTCGTCCATCAGTTCTATGCAAATGTGACCAAGGCGCTTGAAGCACGCCGAAATTGGTATTTCAAATCAGTTTTGTGTGTATCACACTCACTGCCTCTT
Organism: Chiridota heheva; assembly: GCA_020152595.1. Classification (NCBI taxonomy): domain Eukaryota; kingdom Metazoa; phylum Echinodermata; class Holothuroidea; order Apodida; family Chiridotidae; genus Chiridota; species Chiridota heheva. The sequence continues at coordinate 605,440 of JAIGNY010003089.1, forward strand.
TAACGCCTAATCAGTTTTGTTCAATAGATTATTTGAAACCTTATGCAAGCAATGCTTTGGAACGACTCGTCTTCGGTTGAAAAGACATGATGTCAAAAAGCACATTGCGTTTAAATGATTTTATTTTGCGAAAAATGATATTATTTGATTATGATGTGTATGAACTCATATGATGCAGACTATAGGAACAGGAAGTCGTTTTTAACCTGTTTTCTAATAGTTAAGAAAGATCGAATGCATTATGAGCATATAGAGTGAATAAAGTGCAAATACAAGGAGGACTATGAGTGCTGTTCAACCATTCATAACGTGATAGTAAAAAAATATAGAATATAGTACATTTTTTTCTTTTAATTTCATTTCATGTGCCACCAATAAAACAGGATATTAACAACTGTTCGGAAGCCATGAAACCAGCGTCGTCAGTCCGGTAGCATGCCTATTAATGGGAACATAAATGTTCCTATTAATGGGAACATTTTGCCACATGGAAGTCGCCATTTTGTGATATTTCCCATAATCCTTTGCTATCCTAACGTGAAAGTCTTATGCAATGTTACATTTTTCAAATTTGAAATATGTCTGGTAAAAATATCTTTGTTAGGGGAAACTTGAAACTTATGTAAATACCTTCATTAATATTACGGCTACAATTTTTCCACTCCCATTTGATATGTTCAGAGGTCAAGCTATACCATTTTAAATGAAAGAGGACTTCAAAAGAAACAGAATGGTGAAGAAAGCATTTAAATGTCATATTCCGTTAACAGGTTAAGAAGATCTTTAAATTTAATTGTTAGTATCATTTGTGGAGAAACAACTGAAATCGGACTAGTTGTGACATCATAGCCTTATATTCTTTGGAAGTCTTTATTGATTCTATCATATTTTGTTCTGCGATTTGTGGCGTAAAAAACATTGTTAAATTCAGAAAATAGTAAAACATAATCTTGTAAGGGTAATAATTTACCATTTGAAAAAGTTTAAGGTAAAATAATTTAAATGGTAAAAAAACTGAAATAAATTTTTTTAAAATATATTATCAATTGTTGTTAAGCCAACTTTCCAGGCTTACTGCAACAGCCATCTTCTATATCGTTTTTCTCATCATTTATCTTCTATATACATTGAATATCTCCTTAACGCGGGAATAAGATATTGAAGTAGTTTATTTACCATTCTGTTTCTCGGATCCCTTTTTATTATAAGATAAACTTGCTTGACCATTGAACTAATCCTTTAAGCTGAGTAAGCTTATAGGGTCTCTAAAAAACAATTATTTCTTGCAATAGAAAATTGACATATGGATACAGCGATGATAGTGTAATTGCATTTAGAAAATCAAACATATTACTAAAAATGGCAGTCCAAACCCATCTCACTATCATATTTGAACTAGCAGATAAAAAAAAAAATCCAAGAGATATGAAAAAAAATGTAATAAGTGTAGTAGGTTCAATGTTTGAGTGAGACATTTTAGTGAAATTTACGCATATAGTGTTAATACTGAAAACTTGAACTCATCTCAAAACCTATCTCCAGGAGATATCGCATCCATAAATAGTGTGATCATGGTAACAGGTGTTTCTGAAGCTGCCACAAATGAAAGATATTTTATTGTAATTAGTGTAAAGAAATTCAATTAATAGCGTTTTAGTAGCTTAGAGAATGACACAAACGTCAGATGGTATAGCTCTTTGTCGTCTTAAACCAATATTTAACAATATCATACAGCTGGAAGGGTTCCGTTTTTCATATATTGTGTCAATATTTACATGTCTCAAATAGTGATCTAATCAATGCTTTATCATTTTCAGTTTAATACCATTAGTAAGATTACAGTAGCGAAGAAACAGTATTGTTCGTTGATTTATTCAAAAAACAATTAAATAAAAAGAAAACTAGCTGGCCACAAAGCGAATACCACGAGTAACAGTCAAAATAACAAAACAAAATTACTGAACAATCGCATCTCGGCTGAATAGTAAATGCCATTTGCTAACATGGTCTATGTGGTTTATTAATCAATATATTCGTGCGTATAGATTCTTCTCGAAATGTTCTATCTTTAATCGACTTTTGTTCTGAAACGTTTATGCATTTTCTGAACAAAGGTATTTGCTCTCTTTATAACTGACGTGTATATGTTGGTATAGTTCCGTTGCGTTACTCAGGGGCGGATACAGACAACTAGCGCGGGAAGGGAGGCGTGAGATTTTTCCAATCATGCTTCTTTTTTTACAATGAGATAATTCTTAGTTACGTTTTATGTATGTTTTCCAGAAATTTCATTCAATGTTTGGTAAATTACAAATATAAATATCACGATATTTTACAAAATATGGCGGCCAAAACAGTTCTGGTCAAACAAAAATATCATAGCAGTAAGGAATGCCTCAAAATCTCACATGGCTTCCAGTCAAATTGAGAATCCAGCAAAAGTACTTACCTTATAGTGTACAAGTGTGTAAATAACCAGACACCAAATTACTTGAAAGATCTATTAATTGATATACCTGATAGACGGAACACCAGGTCTACTACATCGTAAAAAAGGTTATTTGTACCATTAACTGAACGTAATACTTCTGCTGGTCGTTCTTTCAGTGTAATGGGACCGACATGGTGGAATGACCAGATTATATTCAACTTGCTCAGTCGGTAAATGTTTTTAAGCGTCATTTTAAAACTTACCTTTTCAATCAATGTTAGTGGTATCTCCTATTTTATTTGTTTTGTTTATATCGGTCCATTACACTGGGAGGGCGTCTATCATTCTTGTTTTGTCATTGTATTGATATTTTTTTTTTTTGGAAAGCACCACTGAAGATTGCCAGATCGAAGTGTACGCTATATAAATTGATGGATTATGTTTATGATTAAAATTAAATCGAGTCAATCTTTGGAAAATTTGTCATTGTATTGATGTTTTATTTGTAAAGCGCCACTGAAGATTGCCAGATCAAAGTTGTGCGCTATATAAATTTATGGATTATGATTATGATTAAATCTCTTCAATCTTTGGGAATTTTTTTCTTTATTTTGGGGCAATTTTCGGTAGCTTTTGTTCAATTTTCGGAAATTTTCCTTCTTTTTCGGGAAATATTTGGTAAGTTTTCAGGAAATCTCTTACAGTCTATGAGAATTTTCCTTCATTTCATGCAATTTTCGGAATAAAATCCTTCATTTTGGGGCAATTTTTTGTCGATTTTTGGTAGCTTTTCTTCAATTTTGGGAAAATATGCTTCTTTTCAGGAAATAGAAAAGATTTCCTGAAAATTGTCCCAAAACAAGAAAATCTTCTGAAAATCTAAGAAAAATTAACCATATATTTCCTTAAAAGAGGGAAATTTCCCGAAACATTTAATAAAAACTTACCGAAAATTGAAGATTTTCCGAAACTTTCATTTCACGAAATGAAGGAATTTTAGAAACATTGAAGACATTTCTTAAATATTTGAGAAAATTTCCCAAAAAGTTAAGAAAATTTACCGAAAACCACAAAAAAATTGCCCGAAGATAAAGCAATTTTCGAAAAATTGCGCGAGAATAAAGGAAATTTCTAAAAATAGAAAGTGATTTCCCGAAAATTGCCCCAAAATGAAGGAAATCCAAGAAAAATTTACCATATATTTCCCTAAAGAAATTTTTTTCAAAAGTTAATAAAAACTTACCGAAAATCGAAAAAATATTGCCCCAAAATAAAGAGTTTTTCGAAATTTGCATAAGAATGAAGAAGTTTCTATAGATTGTAAGACATTTTTCAAAAAGTTAGTACCAAATATTTTCAAAAAAGAAGAAAATTTCCCGAAATTGAACGAAAGCTATCAAAAATCAAAGAAAAATTGCCCCAAAATAAAAAAAAATTCCCAAGATTGAAAAGATTTACCGAATAAAGAATAAACTTTACCGATAATAGACATAAAACGTAATTAAGAATGATCTCATTATAATAAAAAAGCATGTTTCGAACTTAACTTTCAATTTTGCATGGTATGCATATGCATTTCTGGGCATTTTCGGGGGAAAATGCTCAGCCTCCCTTCCCTCTCCCAATTGAAAATACTTCCATACGCCTATGCTTTCACACAACTAACCGTTTTTAGAATTAAACTATCCTTTCTATTTCTTTTGATCTGTTATACTTCATATTTCTTCAATATTCATTGAAGCATACCAATTCCCTGATTGGAGTTACCAAATTCTTATTATTTGTGTTACGTTTACCCAAGATTAGCTTAGAAATAATGACATTTTAAAAGGTTTCCGAGGCTTCGTCCCCTGGACTCCACATGCAAACAAACTTCTTGTTCAGTAATAATTTCAAAAAGAAATTTTCTCGAAAACAGAAACATCTAATAAAATTTGCAAGGGGAATTTTAAAATCATCATTCCCTGCGGAAGATTGATAAATTATCTCCTTATATTCGGTAAAAATGTTTTTCAAAATAAGTCTTTTCAATTTCATTCTCTTCATACTTTGATTGAAAAAACAGCATTTCCTTCAAATAAGAAAATGGGAAACAAGAATGCCTATCGGGCAGAAGCGTTAATACTGGGGGTTGTGGGAGTGTCGTGAAAAAACATTTCCTTTAAAATAGAAAATGAGAAACAAGGATGCCTATCGGGCAGAAGCGTTAATACTGGGGGTTGTGGGAGAGTCGTGAAAAAACATTTCCTTCAAATTAGAAAATGGGAACAAAATAGGGTTGTAGGAGTGTCAATCGGAAAATTTCGGGAAATGTTGCCAAATTTGTCCAACATTTACAATTAATTTTACCAAATTTCTCTTCAATATTATCAATTGTATTTCAGAAGTTTTCCCATTTGCACTATCAACCCTACACAACCGGGAAGAAGAAATCCTCTCAGGTGGCAGTTTCCTCAGGAAATATTCTGATTTTCAAGAAATTTCTTTAAAAAATTTTCAGGAATTATTGCAAATTCTTCAAAAACGTTTCAAATTTTTTTTCAGTTTGATCATTTTTTCCAATTGTTTGTTAATTATTTCTCAATTTTACCTTTCAAACGGAACAAAATAATACAACTGGGAAGGAGAAATCATTTTATTTGATTTTTTGCCATTTATTTTATAAATTTTCAGGAAATGTTGCCAAATTCTTAAAAAAATGTTATTAATGTAACTAACCAGTGGACTATTCAGTGGGATCAGGGACAATTTTCTGGCTTTTTTTTTGATATTCTGGCAATTTTCGGGCCATTTTCTTCGATTTTCAGGCAGTTTTCTTAAGTTTTTGAGGTACTTTTCTTCAGTTTTTGGGTAATTTTTTCATTTCGGGAAATTTTCTTCTATTTTCGTTTATTTCCATTTTCAGGAATCATTTTTTATTTTAGGAAATTTTGCCAAAACATTTAAAAAAGTTACACAAATTTATAATAATCTTTACAAAATTTTCCAATACTGTTATCACAAATTTCCTTCATTTTTAATTGATAATTTTACCTCCCAACTGGGAAGGTGAAATCGGCCTCCACCCTAGTTCCTATAACACCTCCAGGTACAGCAATATTCCGATATTTCCATTTTCCCCACCCACGGCACCGACATCTGAATATGCCACTGTAGCTACAGTAAAAGTCCCAAACATGTAGGTCATGATATCATTATTGTCACTAATATATATTGCAATTTATTTGCCTTGAAAAGAATTCCATTGTATGTGGTCGCTAGTTTCTCAAAGCAGCTATGACATCTATCAGTCTAATTGGAGAACAAAGAAAATTCGAGTGATAAGGTTCCCCCACATTGTCATGATTTGACTAGGGATCCCCTTTTGATAATTCTGGATCTGCTTTTGTAACCACCCCCCCTCCCTCACTCAGTGGTCTTTTACCAAGTCCCCTCTTAGGGGAAACCACTGGTTAGCGGCCTGTTATATAAAGAGAGCCCGGAATGATACACCCACAGGACCGTAATTCCTGAGGACAGCGGGAATAACCCCTCCCCTCCGCACTTTTCAGCAGACATTTAAAAATTTATGTTCGAAAACACTGTCCTCCCCCAACTTATAAAGGAAAGTATAGCCCCATGTCCCCACCCCACTTTGTGAAGGAGAATTGCAGCCCTGTGTACCTGTACTGTTTTTTTTTTTTATTTCAGATCTCTTCCTCAGAATTAGATGTGCTCCTTACAAACAATTATAAAGTGTAGAAAATAAACAGCACAGGATTTACTTGCAGTTCCTTAAAAATGCTGTTCTACCTACTGTATGTAAATTATGTAACTTCCCGATTTCCATTTACAAGTGCTTTGACCTAGTTTTTAATTATCTTATATGCGTTCATTGTATGTGCAAAGTGACCAGGCTGCCTTGTGTGCATGCATACCTGTTTGTACAATGGACATTCTCTTTCTTGTTTGGTACTGGATGGTGTCTGCATTACATTGAAAATCCCCAGCACAAACAGACCAGAGTTTGTAAGTTTGTCATTAAATATCTCTTAAACGGCATGGTGGATGTCCATTTAGAAACCAGATAATTTGTAGATTAATAATTATAGATTTTAAAAATGCAAAAATGAAATTGACCCACTTGGTTACAAAATTTCTAGAACCCATACAAGTTCTGTGCCATAGCATTACTATATTTCTTTAGAGGCATCATGGGTAATCTTCAAAATGGCATCTGAGATTTTCCCTCTCTGGGAAAAATAACTTGAATTGTCCAAAACACTTCATACCTTTACAGCAGTCATTGATAGCATATATATTCTGAATTCACCTTCAATCATTCAGCCCCGTCACCAGTGGCTGAGCTAGTGGGCACCGGGGGTCATTTTCTCCCCACAGGATTACTTTTTCCCCATAACATTTTGTACAGGGGATATATTTTGTTCAATATATAGGTCTTTTCCCCCAATCATGAGACAAAGCTGCCCCTCTCATTCCCCCTCCCCAGCATCAAACTCCTGGTGCCACTCCCGCCTGTCACAAGATTGCCAAGCTTTGCCATCCCCCTTTCCTTTTGCTAAGTTGATAGGTATTTCAGGTTATGCATATGAAAGGGTGTTATAATAATACACACTATCCATAAAGAGCAGAGGGAAGTTGGGTCATGTACTATAATCCTACGGATGGGATTATCTATCTCAATACAAATGATTCACTGTGTAGATAGTCTATGACATCCTTTCTGTGTCATGTCCTTGTCATATAAAGTATACAGAAAAAAGTTTGTGGTTGGTTGGGGTTTCATGGCACTTTAACAGTGTTTGTCTATGAGGATAAGATATTTTATGAACTGGTTTGGTAACTGGGTTACTTTGACAGCCCTATTCCAGCCATATTAGAGACCTCCATGGCAGTGCGGTGAAGCTTCAGCTTTGTAATCTAGCATCAGGAGGGTTCGATTCCTGGTGGGTCTCCAATGCAGTGCTCCACGACTGATTCTAATTAACGGCCGTGGGCGTCTTGACATAAATACTCCATAGGTCTGTTGGGATGTTATAAACCTTGGTAAACCAACCATAAGAGGCACAATTTTCTTAAGGGGGGGGGGGGGGGAATGTAAATGCAGTGGCACAGATCTGCTTTTACTATAACATTTAAAGAATACAACTTTTCTGGAAAAAAACCCCAGAAAATGTTAACATTTCAGGGCTGTTACATATTGTCTACCAACCCTGTTCAGGAGTGGCTTGTTTTGTAAAGGAGTACCGCAAAGGTCACAACTGAAATGATCATGTAATAATTATTTGTTAGATGACTATAGACATTTAAAAATCACAAACACCAATCGTATCAAAATTACAGTCAATATTCTATTTACAACTTGAAATGAGGACATATTTCACAAGTATCAATGTAAACCTCTTATCAAGATTAAATCATAATCTATATCAGTTATGTGATAATGTCCATTACATCACACCATTGGTCTTTTACTTCCTACTTGCCATACAAAGATTATTTTCAATTTCAAAGAAACATTTCTCACAAACACTCTTTTGGGTTTTTTGCACTTTTGACACTACAAAACCAGTCCTCCATATCCCAGCTACAATTACTGCAGAATTGTTGATGACGATCAAAGTTGAACAAATTTTAACTAAGATTAACTTCCAAATAAAAACAAAAACATGTTGATTATCTTTGGGAAGTTTAATAAGCCTAATGCAGTACCCTTAAGTGTTGGTTGGCCTGATAGCATAGCCAGCATCCCAATTCTAGTGGGGCTACAGTTTTACTTGGGGGGAGGCAACAGCCTCACCTGAGGGGCAAAACAATGTTACAAGCAATGGTGATACACAGTTTTTTTTTTTTTTTTTAATATGCAGTTGGAATTTAGGGGCAATACTCATCAAATGTGGGGACATTGCTCAATGTCCCCCACTGGCTACTCCACTAGTTAGCCCACATGAGCAGTGGGTTAATCACAGAAGAAGTGCTCTCTCAGGGACAGGAAAGAGTTTCCTCCTCAGCCCACCTGTTTGGCCTTTCACATTTGTCTGCAGAATCATATACAATTCTTAGCAAATTGAGTGTTTAACAATATATTTTTCTAAAATATTAAGCATCTTTTTCTTCTTTAAGCCAGCATTCATACAGGCACTTTGTTAAATATTTGATAGCAAATACAACTAAGCAACATTTTGAAAATGTGAAAAGCTGGTACACTGATTATTTTCATGAAAATGAATACACATATCACCAGACCATACCACCACGCATTACATTCAAGCACTTCTGTGGATGTTTACTAAGCATATTAGCATGAGCTAAATCAGGAATAAATCAGGAATGATTTTTGATAATTATGATAACTACATGATTTTTTATGATAATTATGAAATTCTTTTGAGGTCTTTATGCAGGACAATCTCACCCTTGTTGAATCTCAATTCAGTTATTTCTCACAAAAGCTTCTCACATTTCAATTGGCAGCCAGGGAAGAGTATTGCAAACAGAAGAGTATTGGAAACAGTTGCTCCCCAAATGAATCTTAAGTTATCGAAACTGGCAAGGGTGATTTGGACATCCAGCATGAAAAAAGGCATAATTAATTTCGTTTCCCTCTCCTTAGCACTGATGTGCACAGTTACTATCTTAATGAAGACTCTAAGAATGAAATTCTTTGGTTCAACAAAGTTTTCCCTCTGAAGAATTTATGTCTCATTACATGCCACTGTACGCTGGCCCTCCACCTGCCTCTGGTACTACCCAATTGATGTTCTGACTTGGGTCTTTAATGTCACATGTTTTACAATGTACACAGTTCTGAGCATTGATCTGTAGTCGTTTCCCATCCCCTTCTTCCAAAGGAACATATTCATAAACTCCTGAAAAGCAAAGAAAAAGGTTACATCTAAATTATCCATTCAATTCAAGAATTACTTTGCAAGTTCTTGCACGTTTCTTTTCCACTGAAATGATTATTTGGGAGTTATGACCCAATTTTTAATGTGGTACAATTTTACATGATATGAAACAAACAAAATTTGGTAACTTTGCTCCATTGCAAAATTTCATTTGAAACCTCTTTGTCTTCAACCCAGAAATTAACATATAACCATGGATGAAGTTTATTCAATACTACATAAAGTAATTTCTTTTTTTTTTAGTTTTACATTGTATGAAATATTCATATGCTAAGGTTTGTGTCACAGATTACTTTCTACAACTAAAGTTTGAAAATCTTTTAACCAAGGAAAAGATATGTGTTCAAATATATCCAATCCCCACTCTGATGGAATTATATAAGAACCAGGTCGCCACTCAGGGTTCAGTACATCAACCAGGAAGCTTGTTCATCACTTCTTGATCTCTTCATTATAAGGTTGTCAAAGAGCAAAATTGTGTTTTGTAGGCATAATACAAATTATAATCAAACTTATTTTCCAAAGCAGACCATGCCAAATTCACACTTGATGTGATTTGTGCTTGTCTTGAGCAGACATTTTAATGATAGTCCAATTGGACATTACTTATGCTAACAAATCCCCTGGAAACTTGAGATGCTTACCTGCAGGACAAAACCTCTGTTCTGGACCATCATATATTGCAAGATTTCTGTTGACTGGTACTGAATCGTCCATTAATGTCAAGTGGGCTGGTTGATCATGTTCATGGTTAGTTCCACTCAAAGCAACAGAGCTCAAAAGGTCAAAGGTTACTTTGCCATCAGGTTTGGGATACTCGATGGGTTTACACTCTGCTGCTGGTTTCAGTGCTTCACAATCTCTATCTGTTTGGTATCAGAAAAAGAATCACAATGTTAAGATGATTGATGATGGGACATAATCATAGGACTTCAACTTGCTGAGGAATGATGGAATTTGTCATGGTACAGAAAGCATTTCAAATTGACATAAACATTGAATATTCAAAATGTGGAATGAAAACAAGTAACAATCAAAATTAATTTACCCCTATGTATTCAGTGGTTATCAGTGAAGTTACCCTTGTCTATGTCATACGAGTGAAAAATTGTAATTTTCTAAGATTTTTCAATTCATTGAAGAAAAAACCCAAATCCATGTAAGGGACTTAAAATGACATACAACAGGTCACTTATACTTGGCGATGCTTAATAAAGAAATATTCCCATGGAATTTCATTTTTACATACATGATGGAGAAAATTAATACATTGTTAAAAAACCATGTTGATATCTCTTTCCTACAAGAAGTTACTGAACTTCAAAGATTTTCTTGCCCGCATGAAAATGACTTTTGTACTGACGTCATCACAGCACTCCTGTACTAATCTTTGTGTATTTCTTTGACAATTTACTGCCAATTTTTTATAATTCAAATATAAGTTACAAGTACAGATTGGAAAACATTGTAAATTGTATTATACACTATTCTTAATAATTTTTAAAGAAAAAATGTTCCCAATCATTTAGAAAATATGAAATTAATTTCTAATGAAACACATAAAGAATAGTACTGTGATGACATCATTATAATGACTTACACTCAGATCAACATTCTCTTTTACACAGACAAGAAAAAAACAATATTCAATAATTTCTTGTAGGAATAAGATATTAACTTTGTTGCTTCACCAATCTGTTTCTTTTATTGTCCTCTATCAAATATATTAAAATGAAATTCCATGGGAATATAACTTTAAAATTTTCCCTTAAAATGCCATGAAATGATGCCACTTGTTCTGTAAAAGATCATTTCAATCATGTATGTGATCTTTCAATGATAACTGTTTGTTCACAGTATCTGTGATGTACTATCTTTTAAAATCAATTATTTCATCTAAATAAGTTTTTATGTGCTTTGGCAACATATTGTTCAAGGTCTATGGACACGTAACAAGGTCTATATTGGTTGAAAGAATATTACAGCTTGAGCATGTCAATCTTTTACATCTTAAAACAAGAACTATTAGTTTTTGAGTCATGGTTGATCACAGTTTGATCAGTTTTATGTTTGTTTGTTTGATGAGAGCTTAATGACACCATGACAACGAGGGTCAAATTGTGCCTGAGAGTTTAGATCATTTTAGAGGTAGGAAGGAAAGAGAACAGGGGGAGAATGAGAAAAATACAAGAACAAAAGGTCGGAAAGCTGGGATTGAGAGAGGAGGTGCATGGGGAGTGAAAACAACAAAGTAGAGAGAGGGAGGTGGAAGAAAACTAAATATGGTTGTAGAGGGAAGCATGATGAAGGAAGGAGATAATTTCATCTTAAGGCTTTTTCTGAAAGAACTCGGCAATTGAGTTGTGGGAGAGACAAGCTCTGGGAAGGTTGTACAGGGGGCAAGCAAGGAGAACGAGATGGACTGTGAGAGTGCAATGGCAATTGTTGCAGAGGGGTTGGAGGAGCCAATAAGGAGGTGGGAGTGAGTGAGGTGGGTGTGACCTATTCTAAGATGGGTAAATATGAATGTTGTCGCTCGAGAGAGGTTGTGGATGGTGGGTTTGATCGGAATGGTGAGCTGGAGTTTGTTATTAATTTGGGAGTACCATGAGGTTTGCCAGCAGTCACCAACAAGGGAAGTGATAACTGGTTTGATGTCAGAAAGGGTTTTGGGAAAAGGGGTAGGGGGGAGGTTAAGGGCAAGCTTAGCGGCTGCATCAGCCCTGTCATTGCCAGGAATGCCAACATGGCTGGGTATCCAGAAGAAAAGAATACTTTTCCTGCAGAAGGTGGGCGAAAAGAGTTTCCGGAAGAGAAGGTGGGATGTGAAGTTATCCCATTTAAGATTGAGTAAAAAAGTAAGAACAGCCTTGGAGTCAGAGAAAATGGCAAAGTGGCTGAGCGGAGAGTACTCAATAAAGTTGAGGGTGAGGAGGATGGCCTTTGCCTTGGCTGAAAAGATAGACGAGTAGTCGAGAGGCCTGCTCTTAAGGGTGATGTCTTGGATGATGGCAGCTGTCTTGTTACCTTCCTTGAAGCCATCAGTATAGATGGAGGTGTAGTTTGAGTTGGTCTTTGATTTGGTTGTGGAGATTGATGAAGAGGTTAGGGTGGGTTTGGGTTTTGTGATGAGTGGAGAGGCCCAGGTAGATAGAAGGGAAGGGGTGGCCCAAGGAGGAAAAGTGGGCCAGGAGAAGGTGCCAAGAGTGGCGGGGTTGATGCCGAGATGGAAGAGGTCTGATTTGATGCATAAGCTGAAGGGAGGGGATAAGGTTTTAGTCCTATCAAAGAGGGTGGAGAAACTGGGGTACCTAATGAGGTTGTAAACAGGGTTCTGGGTGTTGGTGAGGACTCTCAAAGCATAGGAGCTAAAGCTGTAACTCATTGTTATGGTTAGGTGTGTGTTTTGAGTAGTCAAGTTGTGTATGTTAGAATATTATCTAAAAATATTAACTAAAGAAACATTAAACCATGAAGAGTATAAAGAAACATTAAACCATGAAGAGTATAAAGGACGTGCATGCAGGTATGTATTCAGCTTGTTTACAATGACAGAAAAAATATAAAAAAAAATAATAATATTAAATATCAAAAAATCAATCGTTTTTGTCTTTTTTACTCATGACTTTCATATCTTGTTTTCTGATACAATTCCTTGTTTATTTTGAAACCGTATTTGGAAGTCATGAGAAAACATACCTGACCTAAGAAAGACCCATCAAGCAGACCTCAACGGAGTGTCAGGGTGTCAACTGCAATACCCTGACCTAAAAAAGACCCATCAAGTGGACCTCAACGGGGTGTCAACTGATATACCCTGACCTAAGAAAGGCCCATCAAGCGGACCTCAACGGGGTGTCAACTGCTATACCCTGACATAAGAAAGACCCATCAAGCGGACCTCAACTGGGTGTCAGGGTGTCAACTGCTATACCTAGACCTAAGAAAGACCCATCGAGCGGACCTTAACCTAAAAAAGACCCATCAAGCGAACCTCAACGGGGTGTCAGGGTGTCAACTGCAATATTCTGACCTAAGAGAGACCCATCAAGCGGACCTCAACCTAAGAAAGACCCATCAAGCGGACCTCAACCTAAGAAAGACCCATCAAGCGGACCTCAACCTACGAAAGACCCATCAAGCGGACCATAACCTAAGAAAGACCCATCAAGCGGACCTCAACCTAAGAAAGACCCATCAAGCGGACCTCAACCTAAGAAAGACCCATCAAGCGGACCATAACCTAAGAAAGACCCATCAAGCGGACCTCAACGGGGTGTCAACTGCTATACCCTGACCTAAGAAAGACCATCAAGCGGACCTCAACGGGGTATCAGGGTGTCAACTGCTATACCCTGACCTAAGAAAGGCCATCAAGCAGACCTCAACGGGGTGTCAACTGCTATACCCTGACCTAAGAAAGACCCATCAAGTGGACCTCAACGGGGTGTCAACTGCTATACCCTGACCTAAGAAAGACCTATCAAGCGGACCTCAACAGGGTGTCAACCAGAGATCGCGTTAAGGACAAATTTGTCGTATATTACGCCATGGCTGAAATTTCTTACAACACAGGTTGTACCTGCGTTGTAAGATTTCGATATAGCATGTGGAATTTTACGCCAGAGTTTTTTAATAACATAAATGAAAATTATTAACATCTTTCCTCTGTGGTGCGATTCAAAGTTTTATTTCACACAAAAATGATTTTGAATTACTCATAAATGAAAGAAAAATGACACAATTATTAGACTAACGGCCAGATGATTCAACATGCCCGTAGTGCTGTCATAAACACATATAGGCTAGTACATAGGCCATATGTATGATGTACGTACACTGTACAGTGTACTTGAAAGTTTTTATGTTGTTTTGAAAGCAGGCTGTCAATTGTCAACAATATTATTAGCTAGGATTCAACTTTCCTCCTGTATTGTGTTGATCGTGTATCTGTGAAGTGATCACAATCTGCAAGTCAAATTACTATACTAGAAGGAAGTAGGCGTGTTCAAGATCTAAATAGTATGTTGTCGTTGACAATTGGTCAAAGTTCACTATAACCTCATGAAAGTTTGGATACGATAAACAAAAGCATTTTCTAGTTTATTTTGGGATTGTTAACCCAAATTTCATGATTTAAAAATCAACAATATACAAGGATTGGGTATGAACTTTTTCTTAATATTTTTATGATAATAATAGTCCAATTTTTTAATGTTTTTGGTATTTTAAGCACAATTTTCATTCACTTTAGCGAGGCAGACCTACACAAATGTGTGTGTTAACAATTACTTGCATGCTTCGCTAGCACGCAATGCCCTGTACATTATGCAATGGCGTGTACATACGACGGCAAATTTACAAAATACGCCAAACTTCAAGGGCTTGTCGTAACCAAATACGGCAGGCAAAAAATTCCAACGCAACCTCTGGTGTCAACTGCTATACCCTGACCTAAGAAAGACCCATCAAGTGGACCTCAACGGAGTGTCAGGGTGTCAACTGCTGTGAAAAGAAACAAATTTCATTTGCTGCAGCCTGCAGTAGTGTATTTAACAAAAATATTAACAAGTGACTGTTTCTTGATTCTCATATGCAGGCTAACTAGAGCTTGATGGGCATGTTGGTTAACCATGTTTATTATTAGTAAGTGCTGGGTTGAATATTAACAGTGATGATTTATAATAAGCCTAAATGTTCTTTTGTATGTCTGTGGTATTGTTTATGTTGTTTATATCTTATTTTCTGTTTATGATCAAAGCCGTTTCATTTGTCAAATAATATTTTTGTCATGATTTTCATTATCCCTATTACTTTTCTTTGAGTATGAATCTTTGATAGATATGATTCCCAAACCTCATTCTAACACGGTATTCTGTCAGCATGGGTGGCTGTAATCAATTTTAGTTGGGAGGGGCAGAACATGGATGGTGGGTGAGGGAGCAGAAGGGGGTATTACTGTAACTGTAATGAGGCACCATTTAACACCAAGACCAGGGTATATTAGGGAACGTTCTTGAGATAACTTTACATTACAATGATAAGGTTGCAGCAAAAGGTACTTAATTTTTCATGTCCTTCGACTGATGGCATCCTCCACCCTTTGGGTATGTGACCACTGAAAAATAGTTTTCCAAAAAGGACTTTTTCAAGTTTTCATTTAAACACGCCATAGTGGACCCACACAGCTTTTTGTCAAAATGGACACCCTCCCAATCCACTTCTGCTCATTGCTTAAACCTTGATGACAATCTCCTCTGGCCACTCCCTTTCTTGAATCTTGGAACTTTATTTCAATAAATGATTTTGGGAGGATTAACTGATAAAGGATAATGGAAATTAACAACCAACTGGAAATGACAATATTGGAGCATGTGCACTGTGTCTGACAAGAACCCCTCACTATACCCAGCTATCAAAATGACCTTTTCTGTGTTTAGTAGGAATATTTGGCTAATCATGAACCATTATGACAAAAAATCCCAATTGTAAACTCAACTCTGTTAAAGACTTCAAGTAGTAGGGAAACCTCATTCAGAAGCCACCATCACAAAATTGAGTATTTTGTATTTATTTAGGAGTTCAAGTGACAATACTTAACAACAGGGTGCCTTCTCTACCCTTAACTAAGTCAAATGAGCATCCTCAACTCAAAACATTGATCAAAGGTGAAAAAGAATCGCCCATTCATGATTGTGTTATATCAATGCCGTAATTACGCCAGGTTATTGTTAAATGATTTCTGTTATGCTATGCCTGTGGAACTTAAACAAAATCCACTTTAGTTATTTGGGAATGAAAACCAGTATGGGTACCATACAGTATGTTATGGTCAACAATGGCGCTCACAATATTAAAGCACATACACGTACATACACATAACACTGCATCGCTTCCACTGTTTATCATTGTAAACAAAACCATGTGATCATTTTTGCCCAATCACAGTGTATCGCATGATAAGTGCGTATGTCGGATAAGGCCTTCTAAAAATTGGTCTACATTAGTTGTCCTGCTCCTTAAAATTTCAAACAGTCAGACCCAACCTGATAAATAAGCAGGTTGGGTCAGACTTTTTCTCTTTATTTTTTTATTCTGAAAACCACAAGTAATAGAATCAAATTCCCTTATCAATGGCCGCATTGTATTCGTTCTCCTGGTTGATCAGTTATCTTAAGTAAGATAAGTGGTCTCATTGTTTGATACAGTAAGTTTGTAGTCATAATTTACTGGAACAAATTTTTAAGAAAAAGAACAAATCATGAAATCTAGCGAGCTCCTGACTCTTTTCCACAAAATAATATCAATATCTATGCAGATTTAAGTGAAGGAGAAATTTCTCCGACATATGTGTAAAAACTTTTGGAAAAGAAAATGTTTTGTGACCACGTTTTCTTGATGCCATTATTTCAAATCTTTGGTTCTTTGTTTCTCTCGCAAAATCTTATATCATTCATCAAATTTTTTGCTATAAACCTTAAAAAATATAATTCTACACCCGTATTTTACCAAATAAATTATATATTCATAATCGTGAGTGGGCGGAATACGTAAAGAAGAAACAAAGCAACTTTTCAGTGCACTGAGAACTGACTGACCAGTCATTTCTACACAGATGAGACAAAGCTTTAAAACTTGAATATAATTCAAGTAGATTAAGTAGATTCTTTACCATTTTGTTTCTTGCAAAGTCCTCTTTCATATAAGATAAACTTGCTGGACCACTGACCTAATCCTTTAATGCCTACTTCAAACCTCCGGAATTTACCTTTTTAAAGGTGTGTTTTGAAACTTTAGTGCAACAGCTACTATATGCTACCTTTTGAGCAAAAAGGAAGGGCCCCTGACCTTCAGAAGAAGCCCCAATTTTCCCTTTTTAGACAGGGGCCTCAAAGGACTTGCAATAATTTTCTGTTGTTTGCCTCCGTAATACCACTGTTTTGAAGTATGCACAGAATATTTACTGACTGCTTAGGCTAATTATTATATCTATTAATCAATTTTCTATAAATACGGTGGTGTTATGATGTAATTTTACTTTCCTGAATTTACTTTTCTTCAAGAAACTTCTTTCATATATAATGAGGACAGGAATTTCAAACAACAAACATTTCAATTGAAAATTCATCGTAAAAACTAATATCATTGCCACATATATTTTCTTATGTGACGTTTAATTCTGCTATTTTTATAAATGACATTGTCAATAAAATTTCAAAGAAAAATCACACTTACATTTATGTTTTAATGTCCAAGGTTCCTTACCACGTCCAAGCACATTAAACAATGCAGTGTACATGACACCTCCATACAGACCCAGGGGTGTATGAAAAGAGGGTCGAACATTGCGAACCGCCCTGAGCTCTTTCCATATCCAGCTCTCTCTCAGCCTTGTTTCATAGTCTTCAACAAGAACACCTTCAGACATAATTCAAGAAAAAAAACATCATTTCCATGAGTAACACTGCTAGAATCTTTCAAAATAACCAGCAAAATAATCAAATAATTTTCTATATCTTAATATGTATCTGAAAAAAACCTTCTAAAATAAAAAGTGAATTAAAATATAAACAGGTTTGCAAGTCTTAATCAAATTCAGCTGCACCCTTTCAAAGAATTGAAGTTAGTTGACTGACCGCTTTTTCAATTAATCACCGCACCAATTTTCCTTCCAACAAAATCTGCATAAGCCAAGTGCGGGAAAAATCGTACGCAGTACTGGTAGAGTACATCTAGCTAGCGGTGTGTGCATGCAGTCAATGCAATATACTGACAAAACAAATTTCTGCACACACAGACTGAATGATGACAAGATGGTGAACCGCTACGGGCTTTGTAAATCCGAATCCCATTACCCAGAACAGATAGCAAACATAATTTTGTTTATCTATTTTGATAATAACTCTAAAGATCCAGAGAAGTGCCATAAATGAATCAAAACTTGCGTAGGCCACATGAACATCTAAATGACAATGCATTGGTCATGCGTATGATTGTGGATTTGATGTTTTGTGTCTCACCTAGTTACCGCGTTGCTATGGTGGGTGTGGCTTATTTCCGTACTCAGAGAGGTGGATTGATCAACAGATCACTCCCCCACAATGGGTGTACAACAGAAAGCGAAAAGACTTTCTCTTATACCATCATGAAACTGCAAATCACTTCAGAAAGATCAACTGGCTATCTTTTTGATATTCATTACAAAATTCACATGACATTTATGTGTGAGAAAACCTTCTCCAATAAAGTGTGCAATTAGGAAGATACAAGTTTGAAAAAAATCTTCACCAAACCCCCTGCACCCATTTAAATAGGTTGTTATCAATATATGCTTATTTACATTTAATATCTTATTTCTTCCACATAATAATTTACTTTGGTATTCCATTAGCTATTTTACTTATTTATGTATCTATCGTGACCTTATGCATCTTATTTTGAAAGTTTTTTTACTTGGCCTGTTTATTGTGCAATGATTTTTAATTGTTTTATGTATATATAACCTCAGGGCCTTATGAAGACAAACTTTCTGTTGATTTATGCTATGTTGCTGAAATATGTGAAATAAATAAACGTAATAATACATCCCTTACCCAATTGACTTACATCAGAAAATGAAATGACGACCTCATCTACATGCATTAAATTAATGTCTCTGAGTTATGAACTAAGCCACATCCACCATAGCAATGTAGTAACTAGGTGCGGCAAACAAACCTTAAATCCACAATCGTGCATTACCAAAGCATTGACATTCAAATGTTCGCGAGGCCTGACGCAAGCTTTGATCTATTTATGGCACTTCTCCGGATCTTTATAGATTTTAGCAAATTGGATAAACAAAATTCAGTTTGCTTACTGTTCTGGGCAAAAGCAATCAGATTAACAAAGCCGGCAGCAGGTCTGTAAGTGAAGTTTTTGTTCACCATTTTGCTGTCACTCAGTCTGTGTGTGCAGAAATTTATTTTGTACAGTAAATTGCATTGACTACATGAGCAAGCGCCGCTAGCTAGCAGTATAGTACCAGTACCGCGTAGGATGTTTGCCCCCACTTAGTAATGCAGATTTTGTTGCTAGGCAAATTTATGTGGTGATTGGTTAAAAAAGCTGTCAATCATCTACTTCAGACAGGTTATTTATATTACAACCACCATTTTTGTGATATTCACATGAATGTCTTGATTTATCTGAGAAAAGTTTAATCAATAGTCTTTAATCAATAAAATACACAAAGAAAAAAGGTTAAATAAATGGAAATCAAAAATATGTGAATGCACAACAAATACATTCACACAGATAAAAAAAAAAACATGAGTGAAAATGTTCACTTACACTTAAAAACTATATATTTAACTAGGAATTCTTTACAGGTTGTGCGAGCTCAAAGAAGATTAAGCAAGACGAAACCAAAATGAAACCATTTCTAATGAAAATTTTGCAATTAAATCATTTTTAAATCATTCAAATGCAAATGAGCATAAGTTTTTTATACACGCCTAGTATCCACAATTCTTGTTACACCAAAACATGATCTATTGTAAAAATACAAATAATTTTACATCGTTTTGCAATTAATCAATTTTAAATCATTCAAATGCACATGACCATGAGTTTTCTATACATGCCTACTGCTAGCGTTGTGCGGTAGTCAGGTTTTTGTACTACCGGTAGTGTTGCTTACTTACTACCAATAGTGTTGCCACTACTGGGATTCCCCTAATGTGATATGTACATATTCCTTACTGCACTTTCACTACATTATTTCAGCACACTAGGCCAAATTCACATCTAAACATGTATTAAAATACCTTGATAAACACCGTAATAAATTAGACAGTACTTACAAAGAGCATTACAAATCTTTTTAATGTCTATAAAAAGCTCTCTTCTATCTGAAGAACTCCCGTAACTTCCAAAAACTCACAAAAGAATGTTCCCTAGAATCCCTACCCTCAGCCAGAAGAATATAAGTAAAATGTGCTTATGTACTGTATACTGTAATTATTTCAAAATTTCGCCTCTATTTGACCTGTTAGAACTGGCAGAAGTTGTCATCTTGATTCGATCGTGTAACTTTCCCTTCTTCAATTTAATATTTCAGACATGACTTGTTATTTTCAAAACAATTTTATTGTAAAGAAATAAAGATGAAACTCCATTGTTTCCAATTATTATTGCCCTGAGGTATTCTTGAAGCATTTTGAGAGTTATTTCATACCATGTGAATTCTTTTTTAGGAACTAGGGCCTAGTGTTATAACTGTTAATGGTCTAGTGTGTTATGAGTATGTTGATGCTGATATGTGAATTTGCTTGTGGCATCAAAAAGCCAAAATGAAATTATACTTCTATTTGAGGGTTTTGATTGTTGAATGATAAAAACAAATGTGTGGTCTAACCTTCTATACATGAGAACTTGCTCAGCTACAGGAGAATTCCGTAATTTGGCAACTAAAAATTCCACAAAACTTTGGTCTATTTTTTACAATCTCGGGTTGAAAGTTTGTTCATGATTGGTCAATTTATAAATGACTTGCATGTTTGCCAAATGTTAAAATTGACTTGAATTTTAAAATAGTCAGTTGTTTTTACATTAAAAAAATAACAAAAGAAGACAAAAAACATGATCTTTTGACATATATTTACTTAAAATTTCTTTAAAAAACCCGAGAAAGATGCTTTTTTTCCAAAGTTTTTATCACTCCCAGGACTTCCGGTTGTAGTTACAAATACCTATGTTGTCAGGATTGCAAAATACCAGGATCGGGATACCGGGACTTATATGACTACTGGAATCTCGCACAACGCTACCTACATGTACTACCCACTATTCATTCTACATCAAAACATGATCTATTGTAAAAATTAGCATTTTCTCTACATCGCTTTGCAATTAAATAATTTTTAAATGATTCAAATGCACATGACCATAAGTTTTCTATTCATGCCTACTGCCTACTATTCATTCTACATCAAAACATGATCTATTGTAAAAATTAGCTTTTTCTTTACAACGTTTTGCAATTAAATCATATTTAGATCATTCAAATGCATATGAGCATAAATTTTCTATACATACATACCGCCCACTATTTATTCTACACCAAAACATGATCGATTGTAAAAATAGCAATTTCTCTACATCGTCGAGTTCCCTACCTGAATCTGTGGGTGCTTCCTCATTGGTTAATTTATCGAATATCGCTTCTGCTGCAATCATTCCGCTCTTCATGGCCGTGTGCGTACCCTTGATTTTTGGTACATTCATGAAACCTGGACTGCAACCGACCAGAACACCACCAGGGAAAACTAACTTTGGAATGGACTAAATGCAAAAAAAATATTAAAAAAAACAATATGAAATCACATTTTTTTAAAGTTTGAATTTGTCAGTCAATTTTACAAGGATTTAGGATATGCTTAGTAGGCACAAGCGTACACATGTTCATCTTAAATGTTAGAGTGTCATTGAAGGTTCATCTTAAATGTTAGAGTGTCATTGAAGGAGGAAGATGGTAGTGAAAGTATATTCCCAAACCCTTTTCTACAAAGAAGATGAAACACTTTAAAGGTCTGAAAGATTTGTGCAGATACTACTGGTATCAGACTAGAATTTACATCACATTGCATTCTTCAGAGGTGTGAGTTGCAGATAGTACTGATATAAGACTGAATTTACATCACGTTCCATTATTCAGAGGTGTGACTTGCAGATAGTACTGGTATCAGACTAGAATTTACATCACGTTCCATTCTTTAGAGGTGTGAGTTGCAGATAGTACTGGTATCAGACTAGAATTTACATCACATTGCATTCTTTAGAGGTGTGAGTTGCAGATAGTACTGGTATCAGACTAGAATTTACATCACATTGCATTCTTTAGAGGTGTGAGTGAGTTGCAGATAGT
This sequence comes from Chiridota heheva, assembly GCA_020152595.1. Classification (NCBI taxonomy): domain Eukaryota; kingdom Metazoa; phylum Echinodermata; class Holothuroidea; order Apodida; family Chiridotidae; genus Chiridota; species Chiridota heheva. The sequence goes on from JAIGNY010003089.1 coordinate 627,686, forward strand.
TCTGGTATCAGACTAGAATTTACATCACATTCCATTCTTCAGAGGTGTGAGTTGCAGATAGTACTGGTATCAGACTAGAATTTACATCACATTGCATTCTTTAGAGGTGTGAGTTGCAGATAGTGCTGGTATCAGACTAGAATTTACATCACGTTCCATTCTTCAGAGGTGTGAGTTGCAGATAGTACTGGTATCAGACTAGAATTTACATCACATTGCATTCTTTAGAGGTGTGAGTTGCAGATAGTGCTGGTATCAGACTAGAATTAACATCACGTTCCATTCTTCAGAGGTGTGAGTTGCAGATAGTACTGGTATCAGACTATAATTTACATCACATTGCATTCTTTAGAGGTGTGAGTTGCGGATAGTGCTGGTATTAGACTAGAATTTACATCACGTTGTTTGATGAGGTCTTAACGGCACCACGACAACGAAGGTCAAATTGTGCCTGAGAGGTCAGATCATTTTAGAGGTAGTGGGGAAAGAGACCAGGGGAAGAATGAGAGAAATTCAAGAACAAAAGCCAGAAAGCTGTGATCGAGAGAGGAGGTGCATGTGTAAAACAAAAACAAAGTAGAGAGGGGGTGGAAGAGGAGAATTAAATATAGTTGTAGAGGGATGCATGCTGAAGGAAGGAGACTATTTTATCTGGAGGATTTTTTTGGAAGAACTCAGCAATTGAGTTGTGGGGAGCGAGGAAGCTCTGGAAAGGTTGTACAGGGGCAAGCAAGGAGAACGTGTTGGATTGTGAGGATGCAGTGGCAATTGTTACAGAGGGGTTGGGGGAACCAATAAGGAGGTGGGAGGAGTGAGGTGGGTGTGACCAATTCTAAGACGGGTAATATGAACGTTGTCGATACGAGAAAGGTTGTTGATGGTGGATTTGATCGGGATTGTGGGCTGGATAACATGGAGTTTGTTATCAATTTGGAAGTTCCATAAGGTTTGCCAGTGGTCACGAACAAGAGAAGCGATAAGCGGTTTGATGTCAGAGAGGGTTTTGGGAAAAGGGGAAGGGAGGAGGTTAAGGGCAAGCTTTGCGGCTTTATCAGCCCTGTCATTGCCAGGGATGCCAACATGGCTGGGTATCCAGAAGAAAAGAACACTTTTCCTGCAGAGGGTGGGAGAAAAGAGTTTCCGGAGGAGGAGGTGGCAGGTGAGGTTATCCCATTTAAGATTGAGTAAAGAAGTAAGAACAGCCTTTGAGTCAGAGAAAATGGCAAAGTGACTAAGAGGAGAGTACTCAATAAAGTTGAGGGCGAGGAGAATGGCCTTAGCCTCGGCTGAAAAGATGGATGAGTGGTCAGGAAGTCTGCTACTGAGGGTGATGTCTTGGATGATGGCAGCAGCAGCTGTCTTGTTGCCTTCCTTGGAGCCATCAGTATAGATGGAGGTGTAATTTGAGAGTTGGTCTTTGATTTGGTTGTGGAGATTGATGAAGAGATTAGGTGAGTTTGAGTTTTGTTATAAGTGGAGAGGTCTAGGTGGACAGAAGGAAGGGGGGTGGCCCAAGGCGGAAAAGTGGGCCAGGAGTAGGTGCCGAGAGTGGCGGGGTTGATGCCAAGTTGAAAGAGGTCTGATTTAATGCGTATGCTGAAGGGAGGCGATAGGGTTTTAGTCCTATCAAAGAGGGAGGAGAAATTGGGGTACCTAATGAGGTTGTAAACAGGGTTCTGGGTGTTGGTGAGGACTCTAAAAGCATAGGAGAGGCTAAGCTTTTTACATCTAAGTAGAAAGGGGGGTTCGTTGGCTTCAACATGAAGGCTAGTGATTGGGGAGGTCCTGTAGGCTCCTAGACAAAGCCTGAGGGCTTCATTTTGGATGGTGTTAATGTGGTTGAGGTATGAGTTGTGAGCGACACAGTAAACAATATTGCCATAGTCAAGCTTACATCACGTTCCATTCTTCAGAGGTGTGAGTTGCAGATAGTACTGGTATCTGACTAGAATTTACATCACATTGCATTCTTAGAGGTGTGAGTTGCAGATAGTGCTGGTATCAGACTAGAATTTACATCACATTGCATTCTTAGAGGTGTGAGTTGCAGATAGTGCTGGTATCAGACTAGAATTTACATCACATTGCATTCTTTAGAGGTGTGAGTTGCAGATAGTACTGGTATCAGACTAAAATTTACATCACATTCCATTCTTCAGAGGTGTGAGTTGCAGATAGTACTGGTATCAGACTAGAATTTACATCACATTCCATTCTTCAGAGGTGTTAGTTGCAGATAGTAGTACTGAATTAACATATTCCTTTCTTCAGAGGTGTGAGTTGCAGATAGTACTGGTATTAACATCACATTCCATTCTTCAGAGCAGATAGTACTGAGTTCAGACTAGAATTATCACATTCCATTCTTGGTGAGTTCAGATAGACTGGTATCAGACTAGAATTTACATCACGTTCCATTCTTCAGAGGTGTGAGATGCAGATAGTACTGGTATCAGACTAGAATTTACATCACATTGCATTCTTCAGAGGTGTGAGTTGCAGATAGTACTGGTATCAGACTATAATTAACATCACGTTACATTCTTCAGAGGTGTGAGTTGCAGATAGTACTGGTATAAGACTAGAATTTACATCACGTTCCATTCTTCAGAGGTGTGAGTTGCAGATAGTACTGGTATCAGACTAAAATTTACATCACATTCCTTTCTTCAGAGGTTTAAAACCATTACTTACATTAGCATAAAAATAAAACAGTGTAGTGAAGCAGCTGTGCATTATTATCCAAAAAACAGTGACAACAGTTAAATTTATTTCTAATACAATACATTAGAGATTAATGTGTGAAAATACTTTTCTAGAACTTCTACACGGCTCATTTTCAACAAACTTGATATTGCAATGCTCAAAGGATATTTTAAGATAATTACAACAGGCTTTAGCTTAGAATGCTACATTATATTTGTTAGTCCTTGTTCAACCATATGGTGATATGCTTGGGCTATTTTTGTTTGCGTTCAGAATCATTTGAGAATTAAAAGTGTGTGAAAATGTTTTTTATCCATCCAGACAATCTGAATACAGAAATGTTCTTGACGAGAGTCTTCCCTACCTGCTATGGAATGTGTTTGATAACCTTAGGGTATTAATAATGAATACTGTTAAGTACAGGTTATGACCCATAGTACAGGTTATGACCCATAGTAGGATGGAGAACCCACATTTTGTCCAGCTAAAAAATTAATATCAATCATTATTATGAGGATTGAAATAATATATTGTTGTCAAAGATCTAATAGGATTTTCACATTTTTTTGAAGAGACAGGCAAAGCATGTAAAAGTGCATATTATACCCCATCTCAATAAATAACCAAAAAATGCTTCCGGTAATTTAGACCAATTTGTTTCTTTAATAATTCTCTATCATATACATGGAACTCTAAAGTCACAAGATTATTCATTTCAACTTTCACCCTCGTATTATCAATCTAATAGCTTCCTCACCTGAAAACCACCTTCATTCAACGCTCTGGCACCATATGAGAGCCGTGTACCGCCTTCAAATGTGGGTCTGACAGACGGATGTTCCTTAAATCTCTGGAATTCCTTGTAAGGATTGACATACGGATTCTGGTAATCCAAACCCATGACAAAGCCCACAGCGACTAATGGTGCACCCTCGTCAAGGTGATACAGAAATGAACCGCCATACGTGTGTCTGTCCTGTATGGGAGAGTAAATAATGCAGTGATATATGACCCAACCATATCAACAATGAACTTATTTATTAGGTAGCATGATGGGTACAAAGTTCATACATCTGGAGAAACAAATGGCAATGTGTGCAAGACATTTGTGAGTATAAATAAAAATACTGGTACAATTTGCCTCTATACTCAATCATATTTAATCTGATAAGGCTTTCATCACTTTTCTTCCTTATGGCTGCAAAATCTATGAAAATATGAACACTTTCATGACCTAGTGTGAATTTCTTGAATGGCACAAAATTTGTCCACCTCTGTTATGCAGCGTAAAATTTTTACTTATTAATTATTAATTAGTGGAATTCCAATTCGAGCGACATCTGTAGGTAAATAATAATATGATTGTTATAATAATGATAATAATTAATTTATAAAGCGCTTTATGTATACAATCATATTCAAAAATGCTTTACAATGATAACAATAAATAAAACTATCCCTCACCCCATAAAATACTCATGAAAAATAACTAAATTAACTATTGAAATAAGCTTTCAAAAGATGAGTTTTAAGAACATTTAGAAACATGGATTGATTTTCGGTTTGTCTGATTTTAACTGGTTCATTCCACCAAAGTGGTCCCACCATAGAAAATGCCCTCCCACCAAGTGTTGTGTGCTTTATGGTTGGTGCATAAAGCCAAACAGCATTTCTATTCTGAAGATTATATTTGGAGTGTTTAGAAAATATGAGTTCTTGAAGATAGTTTGGTGCTTTACTGTGAATACAATTAAAAACTAATACTAAAATCTTCAATCTAATTCTCAGAGTAATTGGGAGCTAATGCAGGAAATAGAGAATGGGAGTTATATGGTCATATTTCTTAGCCTTTGTGACTATCTGTGCAGCAAAATTTTGAATACATTGAATGGAATTAATTAAGTTACTTGGCATACCAGCAAGGAGGGAGTTACAACAGTCAATGTGGGAATGGGCTACTGCATGTACAAGGGATTGAGCTGATTCGTTATGTTATCATGGGCCTTATTCTGTTAATATTGTAAAGATTGATAAATGCTGATCTACATTTTTTCTTTACATGGGTTTTCATATTTAGATTGCAATCAAACCAAACACCTAAGTCATGCACAAAGTTAACAGCCTTAACTAATACACCACCAACACTGACAGTCATAATACAGTATTCATTTTTTGAGCTGTTGACATAAGCCAAAGAAAAAACTCTGTTTTCTCATCGTTCATTTTTAGTTTGTTTAGTACCATCCATTTTTTTACATCTTCTAAGTATCTTTACTTTGTATCAATGGCCCTTATCTCGGATATGCTATCGGTGATCTTGAAATTTAGCATCAATCTATGATCATTAATTAGTCTCACAGAGCGGCTCAAGTGGGAAATGGCAGACAATATTTAGCTACATAGGTCAATGGCTGGAGGTCATGTGGTGGCCATTTTGAAAATTGACCCCTAAGTCGGCCATTTGGGGTTTTGAAAATAACCTTTTTTGAAACCAGTGCAACCAAAAACCTACAAACAGACACCATAAGTACTTTGATAGTTCAAAGTTTTTTTAAATTTGGACAGGGTCAATGCCATTTTATTTGACCCATAAATCGGCCATTTTGGATTTTGAAAATGACTTTTTTTAAATTGGTGCATCCTAAAACCTACAAGCAGACACCAAAATTACTTTCATCAGTCAATATTTAGCCATATAGTAAATTGGGACACACCCCCAGGGGGTTCCCGTGGGGGTTCTTTGGGCACACTTTAGAATTTATCGGTGTGCGTTATTGTATTCAGCGGAAAAAATCACTAAAGAATCACTTTTTATATAAAGTGAACACCATTTCCCACTTGAGCACTCTGCGAGACAAGACTACATCTGCATATCCTGCAACTTTTGGAGCATGCCTTTGTACAATGCTGAAAATTGATAAAGCATATACTGTATGGCAAAAAGCACAGGGCCACAGCAGGAACCTTGAAGAACTGAGAAATATATGGGTATCTCACTGGAAAATTCTCCATTTACAATAACTTTTTGCTTCCGATTTGATCAATAAGATTCAAAGCATTTAAGTTCCACATGGGTTATTTCAAACTGGGACCTGAGCACTGTCAGCATGGTTAGGTGATCCACCTTATCAAAAGCTGCACTCAAGTCTAGCATCACCACTAATGACATCATTCCATTGCCCATAGCCATCAACAGGTCTCAACTTGAAGTGGACAAGAGCTGTTTCGGTGCTGTGATGCAACCAATAAGCTGATTGGTAATCAGGCAGCATGTCATTCTTATCAAGATATCTATTCAATTGGACAATGACTGCCATCTCAGTGTTTTGGATGACAGATTGTTTACTGGTCTGTAATTTTTGAAAACTGTTGGCAGGCCTTCTTTTTAAGGAGTGGTCTTATCACTGATTTTTCCAATTTAATGGGAAATCTTCCTTCTGTAATTGAGGTGTTTACTATTTTTGTAATTACTGGCATTAACACATCAGAACATTGTTTAACTATAGTAGTTGGAGCTGGATCTAATGATCAATGCTTGGGCTTGGCCCTTGTAAAACGTTTACTGAGTTCCTCCTCATTCAGAAGTTGAAAGCATAGAGAACAGTGTTCTTAATTAGCATAAGTACGGGGTTAGCTAAAACGGCCGTCGGACTAGTGAAATTTAACTCCTGAATGCCCATCGAGCTAGTCCAAAAGTCAGTTAAGAATGATCTAGATTTATGACAGAAATAGACAAGACAGCATACCTACAAGTTAAAGCTGACTTTAAATGTTGATATTTACGCTTTAATGTTTGCAATATTGATTTTAAATCGTATTCGATCCGTGTACCATGTCTTCATTACTAAAGTTTACCAATCATGCATACATGTACACATTTCTGTAAACATGTATTTTCACACACTGTTAATTTTAGATGTACCAAGAATGTATACACTCACGGTGTTTGCAAAAAAGTTTGCAAAAGTTTGTAAAAGGTTGCCAGATCAGAGACTAGGGCTAGGGCATGCACATTTACTGATTGTGTGTTCTGGAACGTGGTTTATGGATTTCCCCTAATCTAAATATAATCACGCAACTTCTTTGCGCGCACGTGGAGGGCTTTAGTACTCAACTTATTCGCTAGGGATAGGAGTAGGCATTGCATTGCACTATTAATGTACAGTAAATGTTTGATACAGGGCCTTAGTTGTGTTCTTCTCAATTGCGCTGGCAATTAAAATCTTTTTCATACAAAATAATATTGATAATTATGATATTACAGGGGATTTTCATTTAATAACATGTTTTTTTTAATGATCTTGAACACTCTTCACAGGATAAGTGTTAAGACCCTAAAACTTCCTTATTTGGCATGAACACAACAGGTCTTTACAGATGTAACAGAAATTGTAACCAATCAGGTTTATCAACTTTGGCGTGTTAATTTATTTCATTTATTCATTTGAGCCTTACAAAACAATATACAATGACAAATTACAAAAACAAAAACAGAAGCTCAGAAAAAATCAAATAATTAAATGGTACAACACTTCCTTACATATAGTACAAGTCTTTTTTATCATTGATCATTGCCCCCATTCCATTATTGTCTATATAGACAGAAATACAAAAAAACAAATTAAAGTTGTATCTCCCACCCTAATCGAAATGGTTAATAATGCTGACCCTTTTAAATGACTCTTAAAACTGATTAAAGAATTAAACGCTGTATTGTACATCGATTTAGTAAACTTTTTGGGCATTGTTACTATAAAAAGACAGTAATTCCTTGTAATATTATGAAGGTACAGGTAGTGAATAAGTTACAGGTAGTGAATAAGTTATATCCCAATGCCTTTAAAAATAATTTATACAGTCATGGAGTAATGGCGACTTTGAAACTATATTGTAAACATTAAAAACATGAAAGTGGAATTTTTCCCTTGATTTTCAGAATAGGTCAACTTGGTGGCATGTATTAAACCTATTTTGGGGAATTAAGCTTCTTGTAACTAACGTTATTGAAAAACAACATTTTCCATACTTTAATGTTCAAGCTCTTTTCGTACATAAATAAACAAATCGTTGTTAATGAAATATTTTTTAATTGCATGGTTGATTTATTCAGTAATACAATTAAAGTACAAAATACATCTGAATGAGTTGCATTTACACTTAAGTTGGTCTATGGTGTATCATTTAATTTGCGTGAAATATAATAATAAGACTAATGTGACAATGAATGTTGACGTTGTTGAACTGGGTGGCATGACAATGCAACGGAAGGTGTTTACAATAAAATCACAAAATTAAAAAATACTGTAAACAGTCGGGCTAGTACAAAATTAAATCAGGCTAGCTTAAAAATAGAGCAGCGATGCCCGACAGGCTAGTCAAATCAAAATGCTAATTTTGGACACTAATAGAGACCTGGTGTTTCCTTTGTATTATCAATGTCAACTGAATCATCAACAACTCCATCCAGTTCTCTCATGTTTTCTAATAAGTTTGTAAACAGAAAAAGAATTGAACGAGTCTGCAAGGGAGCATGGACTTTCAAAATACAGAAGAGGGTGTGCTTTATGTCTATTTAAAGCCATTAACTATTGCATACAGTTCCTTTTGATTTTTACCAGCTGATTTTATCTTTTCATTGTAGTATTGTTCCTGAGCTTTGTTTAGGTTCGAAGATATATTTATTTCTCAATTGTTTGTAACAAAACAGATTACTTTTGAGGGTATTCTTTTGTATACCCTCTCTGCTTTCGTTAGTTTCCGTATACTAGCAGTGCTTATTAGTAAACCGAGGAAGGGTTGGTCTCACTGTAACTTGCCTTTCTTTAATTGGTGCAAATTTATCCAGGGTAAAGCTCAGTGAGGTGTTGTACATCTTCACTAATTCATAAAAGTCATTGGTGGTATCCACAAAAACAAGCTGCCTTTGTAATTGACGTCTTAAGTCGTTTATATCAATGTTAGCAATTTTTCTGCTCATAACCTTTTCATTTGTGTAAGATGGTTTTTCTAGTTTAAGTCTACAGTGTATTGCATAGTGATCAGAGAAAAGGTGCTGAGTGGCTGCATAAGTAAGTAAAATTGGATCTGACTTTGTTGTGATAAACAGATCAAGATTATTACCAGATACATGGGTAGGTGATGCAATGTGCTGAGTAAATCCATATGATTGCAATTAAATGTTTAGTCTCTGGACAATCTACTTTATTAACATGAATGTTGTAGTCACCAGTTAGAACCACAGTAGCATTGCTCTCCACTAATGATTCAAGGAAATTGTTAAAGCCACTACCGAAATCATATACTGAGTTTCTGTTCTTTGATGAGTATGGCGGGCGATATACTACTACCAGTTTGACCACACCACAGTTTGTGTTAATGGTATATTCAGAAAACTCAAAGTATCCTAAATCCTCAGCTTAATCTAATTACACTTTAATATTCTCTCTAAACATTAAACCTGTACCACCTCCCTTTCTACCAGATTGTCCTGGTTTATCCAAGAACAGGAAACATCTCTGTTTCAATTGACTTCTAACAGTGTGATCCATGTCAGATAGCCATGTTTCAGTTATTGCACATATATTAATCTTTTTTTCCAACATAGTCTACTAGCTTAGGGCTTTGTTCTTTATAGACTGAGCATTCACATAGAACATAGTCTACTAGCTTAAGGGCTTTGTTTTTTATAGACTGAGCATTCACATAGAACAGTCTACTAGCTTAAGGGCTTTGTTCTTTATAGACTGTGCATTCTATGTACATAGTCTACTTGCTTAAGGGCTTTGTTCTTTATAGACTAAGCATTCACATAGAACATAGTCTACTAGCTTAAGAGCTTTGTTCTTTATAGACTGAGCATTTACATAGAACATAGTCTACTGGCTTAAGGGCTTTGTTCTTTATAGACTAGGTATTCACATAGAACATAGTCTACTAGCTTAAGTGCTTTGTTCATTATAGACTGAGCATTCACATAGAACATAGTCTACTAGCTTAAGGGCTTTGTTCTTTATAGACTGAGCATTGACATAGAATATAGTCTACAAGCTTAAGGGCTTTGTTCATTATAGACTGAGCATTCACATAGAACATAGTCTACTAGCTTAAGAGCTTTGTTCTTTGTAGACTGAGCATTCACATAGAACATAGTCTACTAGCTTAAGAGCTTTGTTCTTTGTAGACTGAGCATTCACATAGAACATAGTCTACTAGCTTAAGGGCTTTGTTCTTTGTAGACTGAACATTTACATAGAACATAGTCTACTAGCTTAAGGGCTTTGTTTATTATAGACTGAGCATTCACATAGAACATAGTCTACTAGCTTAAGGGCTTTGTTCTTCATAGACTGAGCATTCACATAGAACATAGTCTACTGGCTTAAGGGCTTTGTTCTTTATAGACTGAGCATTCACATAGAACATAGTCTACTAGCTTAAGGGCTTTGTTCTTTATAGACTGAGCATTCACATAGAACATAGTCTACTAGCTTAAGGGCTTTGTTCTTCAAAGACTGAGCATTCATATAGAACATAGTCTACTAGCTTAAGAGCTTTGTTCTTCAAAGACTGAGCATTAATATAGCAATATAGTTTACTATTTTTAAAGGGCTTTGAATTTTTAAAGACTCCAAGCATTGAATGAAAGTGATAGAAAATGTTGGCTAAAATATATTTTGTTTTTAATTTAGACTGAGCATTTTGAAAAATTACTAGCTTAAGGGCTTTGTTCTTTATAAAATATACATTGTACAAAGAACATAGTTTACTAGCTTAGGGCTTTGTTTCATGAACTGAGATTATAAGAATAGAGTCTAAGAAGGGCTTTGTTCATGTTTATAAACTGACTGGCCCTTTTCAACATAGAAATGTCTACTGATATTAGCTTTGTTCTTTATAGATGGCATTTACATACAAAAGTCCTCTTAAGAGCTTTGTTCATTATATTGAATTTTGAGCAAGTTACCTTGTTTTTTTTTGAAAGATTGTGTTGATATAAATACATTATGAAACTTTTATGATCCAACCATCATAAAAGTGATAGAAAATGTTGGCCAAAATAATTTTTTTTATTTTGTCCTGAATTTTGAACAAAATTATAAAAGCTAAAATGTCATAACATAAAATTTACATTGTATTGTTAACAAAAGGAATGAAAACAATGTGATGTAAAGGATACTTACCAAAGGCCACCCTACTGTATGTTCCACTGTCCCTGGTTTGTGATTTTCTGGTAGAATTTCCCATACCTGTGAAGCAAGCAAAACTCAGTTTGTGAGGTGTAGGAAAAGACATTTCTTATTTTCTTATTTATGATTTCAAAATTAGTTTTTAAACAGGGGTTTCAAATGCAAATATCTTGTTGGCATTAAAATATTTTCTGAAAGTACTATGGTAGAAACAAAAGTATCTCATTTGGTATCAGTGGTCGGTTATACAATCATTCAAATTTTATCTTTCACATCCATTAATTAGTTTATGCCAAATAAATTAGAAGAACAGCCTTGAAATTTTAGAAATAGCATTATTTCTTCAGAGTTAAAGCTAATCAGTTTTAAGGATTTGTATAATAAATACAGAAATTGTGATGTACAACTAGACAACACAAAATATTTCTGCAATTTTTTACATTTCTTTCCCAAATCTCAGTCACTGATATTGATGAGAAATTAGATGAGAGTATGGTAAATAAAGAAAACAAATTGTTCAGAATTTACTACACTCTTGCAAAGAAATATGTGAGACAATTCAAAACAAAGGATTTTAATCAGGAAATACCCAGGTTGCACACTCATACCTAACAAATTAGCATAAAATTATGCATATTCATGCCTGAAAGTGGTCAATTTGAACTAATCTTTCATTAATTTTTAAAAACTTTCATGGTTTTCCACTGGTTTATAGCAATTCAGCCTAATGTTGCCCCTGCACATACTATTATCTGCTCTATAGACCTTTTTCAAACTGAGTTTAGCTGAATGTGATTTCTTTAGTAATCAACCAAATCACATAAAGAAATTCCTCTCTATAGAAGAATTGGTCTAAATTGCCTGAAGCATCCAGACTGTCAATTTCACACTACACTGCACAAGCCACCAGCTTGCCAGACCAGTATGCAACCCAATATGCTCATCATCCTCACTCATGTAACTTGTGCATGGGTGCACCTTCAGCATGCAATCAAATCCTCTGTTCATTGTCCTCACTTCTGCTTGGGTGCACTTTCAATATGTGGCCACACAACACTGTGACTGTGTATGGTCTTCATCACTGAAAGTTACATACAGTTCTTAATGATAACAAGAGGTTCTTTGTTATGAGTGTAAACAAGCTGGTGATACTGGAATTCGGGTAGGGGGTTTTATCATACCGGTGTCAGGTACAAAAAGCCGTATAGAAAAACTTTTCGGCATGCAACTGCTGGGGAAATTTTTCCTTTGTTTCCCAACCAATCAGGTGCAGGTTTGAGGCTCAGCAATACATGTGCGTATTACCTTCATGTATAATGCACGTATTATACGTGCGCTTGAAAATATTTTTTTATACATTTTGTCCCATACAGTGTGAATTGTGCAAACAGCCAAGATTTCCCCAGTATTTGATTGGTCATTAAGATTCTCCCTGTATACAATTGATCCATTATAAACACGTGAATCTTGGCCATGTCATTTTTGTATCATTTATTTAAATCAGTTTTCCAGAAATTGCTGATTCAGACTTGAAAAGGTCTATACTCAGCAACAAGTATTTTATTCATAAAACAAGTTTGGTTGCTTGGATTTAACGGTGTGTGTGTGTCAGTTGATTCAGACTGTCCTTCATGGTCGTTATCATCCTCAGTATTCATAGGAGCACATAGTCGGTTCCAGATTAATCTACTGTTTGAAAGAGATACCCAATCCTTTGGATCAATGTTTCCGTGCTTCAAGTTCCACTTAAATGTATCCTTGATACACAGCCGTGGCCTCCTCCATTGCAGGTCCCAGATGACAGTTGGGAGAACAACATCTGGCATGGCAGTCATTGCTAGTCCATCCTCTGAACATGACCTGCCCAACGTAAGTAACAGTACCTGAACTGAAATAGTCTTATGTTCAAAAGTAGGTATAGTGAAAAGATGAAACTTACCTCTTTTAAACCTATTGCATATGTCTGTGGGTCACAATCTGCCCTGAGACTGAATGTTTTGTACAATTGCTTTGCAAGATGACCATGGCATCCTTCTCCAAACACTGTCACTTTTGCATGCAATTCCATGCCTCTTTCAAAATTTGCCTGAGGAAGAAAATATTATTGCATTAGAGTTGTTTCCAAACTTGCATGTTCTCTATCAAAGACAATGATGTAGGTCTGAGAGAGAAAAAACTGAAGATGACAAAGATCACAAACATAATAGTTATTGAACTACAACAGTAAGGGAATGGGGATGAATTCATGAAAGAATGAAAAAATATCTGATGTTTTTGCTGTGATTCTAGAAAACTAAAAGTATATGAGATATATGCACACATGTACAAACAGAGAACGTTGAGCTCCCAAAGACTGCTGTGTTAGGGCATAAAGCCAACATGTATTGACGAAAGTCACAAAAATCGGCAAAGTATTAAGTTACAGCAATGTTTACATTTGAACAACCTCATCGTGCATCAAATGATCTCATCCAAAAGGCCTAACAATAAATTTACAAAGGTTTAAACAATAGGCAAAGGCCATGCAATTTGGACACTCAACATATATAAAATCCAAATCTATATTTTCCTCTACCACACTACAGTAGGCTGGACCTATTTTGCCGATTTGCGTGGCCTAAGGTTAAAATCCGCTAGCATTGTTCAAAATTGTCATTTTTCATGTTAAGACAAAATAAGATTTTTTCTGATGACTTTATATAACCTAGAATACCAAAAGTTACACAACAACAAAAATTAAAGTGACATTTTTTTTTTTTAATTAAGTGACTTTCATCATTCGTTATCATTGTAGTCAATGGGGCAAACCATGATGGTGACTTTCAGAAATACATGTTGGCTTCACTCAGTAATCCAATCAGCATTCTCCATTATAATTAATTATATAAAAATATGTCTGCTATTGTAAGCTACCCTAAGACTTTTATAGACATTTTGTCGAATAACATTTCATAGCAGAATTTTATAAAACTCTTCATATCTGCTAATGTAAAAGAAGAAAATTAAGAATAACAAGCAAAATAAAATGGAAAACTTCAAACATGACAAGAAAAGGCCATTTGTTTATTTTGTTTTTTGTACAGAGCATAAAAGTGTTTAGCATAATTTTGTGCTCTAATTGAATACCATCTATTATAACTATTATTATTTTTCAGATAATTTTGCACTCCATAAATTAATAATATCTATTATTGTAATCATTTATCAGACAATTACATTTTTACAAATTTGAACAAAGGGAGTTGAGGAGTGGAATATTTAGTTATAGTTACAATAAATTAGCCAACGAAATCTACCGAGCATAATGAAAGTTCTAATTAACAACTGGAACATCCATTATGCATGGAAAATGAGTCACAAGATAGGCCACAGTCTTTATCAGATGCTTCAAATATTCACTAGCACGCACGCTGACTTAACTAAACACAGCTGCAACATTAACTGACACCAATAGCCTACGTGATATCATACAAAACTAGCTTGATATTGAGAATACAAATCTACCTTTGGAGAGCCATCCTTTGCAATCCCTACATCTGTTGTAGCGATACCCTTTAAGCTGCCATCTTCATGAAAGAGTAACTGTCAAGGCAAGCAAATGACAGAACGTCTGCATTCAGTTACATATGGATGTTGCTGAGAGTACTTTAACACCTGTCTCCCACTCCCAATTGGCTGAAAGTACTTTAAATCTTGTCTTCCACTCCCAATTGGCATTGGGTACAAGCCATTTTTATCACTGTCCCAAAAATTGCATAAAGATGTACCTCAGGTTTTACACAAATTTAAATACCAACATGGTTCAAATGGTTGTTTTTTGCATTAATACCACTGATTCTATGGTCGACTTTATGACTGAAATATGGGTTGATCTTCTTTGCACATAATATCTTTTGTTCCAATGTAGTGAGTAATGCTCCATTTAATTATTACATGAAGTTAGTGTGTTAATTATAGTACAAAATGTAATATAACTCCTACAACATCCTTGCTGATAATTGTTGCAAGTATCCAAAAGGGTAAAACATTACAAATGATAGTTTGGTGTAAAAAGTAATTTCCCAAAGGTCTAGTCAGTCATCACACATTAAGGAACAAAAGTTAAATAAAATCACAGAAAGATTTTAAGCTGTTTTTTATTCACAAATCATAAATTCTGCATTGTAATGAAAAAATTCAAATATACATTTCAAATCTAAAGATTTTATAGTGAAAATGTAATAATCGTTTCACAAAAGAACACTTGGGTACATCAATCTTAACAGCACCCAAAACTACTTACATCACTGGCAGGGTACCCTGGGTAGACCTCCACCCCTAGCTCCTCTGCCTGCTCTCCCAGCCACTTCACCACATTGCCCAGTCTCACAATATAATTACCATGATTGTACATTGGAACACCTACAAACAAAGAATCCAGTAACAAGTTTTGATGATAATGATTAGTATAATGCCTTTGTTGAAAGAGGCTATAGTAAGATAAATTACTGCAACACACAAAGTGATAATTACTTTCACCTGTTTTACAAGTTGTATCACATCAACTAGAGAAGCCAAATGACTCAACGATAGTGGTTTAAACACATATTCCAAAACTTACTGGTTTTATTCTGAAGGAGTCCTGCTTTGTGTCCATCAGCAAGTCGCTTAATCATATTATGGTCTGCTTTTTTTCTTACCTTATACTTTCCAAGAAAGTTTGTAATAGAAAAAGTGTTCCATTAAAACGAATCAGTAACAATTTAACAATTTATATATTTTTTTTTCCGGTGCATTCATCATAATTGTATGTGTACCTCCCGTTACCCTTCTATGCAACAAAACATATATATCATTTCAACAGAGCACAAGGCATGCAAGATAGATCAAAACCATTTTTATTAATTGTAACTAGTTGAATAATCTTCTTAATTTTTGCACACACATGTAAACAAAAACTTTCCCTGCAATATATAAGATGTGAAATCCTCTCCATTATAACCACATTTCAACATTATATTTTGGAAATTACAAATTTGTTTTAAAAGATTAAAAACATATCTTATGATCCTTATTCACTAAAAATACAATACATATATGTGCAATATATAAAATTAATATTGTTAATCTTAAAAAAACTAAATATGAATCTATCCATAAATCCATAAATGAGTCATGAAGGCCGGTAATTATCCTAGGTTTTCTTGGTGTAAGCGGATGAGAGCACATGACTCCCCTTGACAGGATGCCAGTCCACACAGGTCAACTCTCCAGCAGTGCTGGTATTCATTTACAGCTGAGTGATTTGGAGCAAGAAGAGTGAAGTGTCTTGCTAAATAATACAATGCAAGGCTCAAGGCGGAAATCGAACTCGTTACCTTTTGCATATAAGCATGACTCCTAACCACTGCACCTCTGATTATTATTCTATGAAGCAGCCACACTATCAACAATATTGTAAAGAATTAGATGTATCAGATAACATACAAAGAAACTTAACAAACATTACCTGGGAATATTGGGATGGGAACACGGTATTTTTCTGTTAGAAGAGCAAATTTGTCTGCTTTGACATGCGTCGTTAGTGGAGCTCCTTTCTCCTTCCAATCAGGGATAAGTTCATTTAAAGCGTGAGGCTCCAGGCATGCTCCTGAAAGGGTGTGACCCCCTATAAGGTGTACAAAAAGAAACATTCTAGGTAAAAGGGCGTGACCACTGTAAGGTGTGTAAAAAGAATCATTCAAGGTAAAAGGGTGTGACCCCTATAAGGTGTGTTAAAAAGAAGCATTTAAGGTGAAAGGGTGTGACCCCTGTTAGGTGTGTAAAAAGGTGTGGCCCTCTGTAAGGTGTGTAAAAAGAAACATTCAAGGTAAAAGGGTGTGACCCACTGTAAGGTGTGTAAAAAGAAACATTTAAGGTAAAAGGGTGTGACCCCTGTAAGGTGTGTAAAAAGAAACATTCAAGGTAAAAGGGTGTGACCCCCTGTAAGGTGTGTAAAAAGAAACATTCTAGGTAAAGGGTGTGACCTCCTGTAAGGTGTGTAAAAAGAAACATTCAAGGTAAAAGGGTGTGACCCCCTGTAAGGTGTGTAAAAAGAAACATTCAAGGTAAAAAGGTGTGCCCCCTGTAAGGTGTGTAAAAAAAAACATTTAAGGTCAAAGGGTGTGCCCCTGTAAGGTGTGTAAAAAGAAACATTCAAGGTAAAAGGGTGTGACTCCCTGTAAGGTGTGTAAAAAGAAACATTTAAGGTAAAAGGGTGTGCGCCTGTAAGGTGTGTAAAAAGAAACATTCAAGGTAAAAGGGTGTGACCCCCTGTAAGGTGTGTAAAAAGAAACATTCAAGGTAAAAGGGTGTGCCCCCTGTAAGGTGTGTAAAAAGAAACATTTCAGGTAAAAGGGTGTGACCCCCTGTAAGGTGTTAAAAAAGAAACATTCAAGGTAAAAGGGTGTGCCCCCTGTAAGGTGTGTAAAAAGAAACATTCAAGGTAAAAGGGTGTGACCCCCTGTAAGGTGTGTAAAAAGAAACATTTAAGGTTCAAGGGTGTGCACCTGTAAGGTGTGTAAAAAGAAACATTCAAGGTAAAAGGGTGTGACCCCCTGTAAGGTGTGTAAAAAAAAAACATTCAAGGTAAAAGGGTGTGCCCCCTGTAAGGTGTGTAAAAAGAAACATTCAAGGTTAAAGGGTGTGCCCCTGTAAGATGTGTAAAAAAAAAAACATTTAAGGTAAAAGGGTGTGCCCCAGAGTAAGGTGTGTAAAAAGAAACATTTAAGGTAGAAGGGTGTGCCCCTGTAAGGTGTGTAAAAAGAAACATTCAAGGTAAAAGGGTGTGACCCCCTGTAAGGTGTGTAAAAAGAAACATTCAAGGTAAAAGGGTGTGCCCCCTGTAAGGTGTGTAAAAAGGAACATTTCAGGTAAAAGGGTGTGACCCACTGTAAGGTGTGTAAAAAGAAACATTTAAGGTTAAAGGGTGTGCCCCTGTAAGATGTGTAAAAAAAAAAACATTTAAGGTAAAAGGGTGTGCCCCCAAGTAAGGTGTGTAAAAAGAAACATTCAAGGTAAAAGGGTGTGACCCCCCTGTAAGGTGTTAAAGAAGAAACATTCAAGGTAAAAGGGTGTGCCCCCTGTAAGGTGTGTAAAAAGAAACATTCAAGGTAAAAGGGTGTGACCCCTGTAAGGTGTGTAAAAAGTTTGTTTGTTTGTTTAATGAGGGCTTAACAACACCACGACAGCGAGGGTTAAATTGTTCCTGACAGGTTAGATCATTCTAGAGGTAGAAAGAAAAGATAATAGGGGAAACTATAAGCCAGGAAAGCTGGGATCAAGAGAGGAAGTACATGGGTGAAAAAAGGGGCAAAAGTAAAGAAAGAAGGGTGGGAGAGGAGGACTAAATATTGTAGTAGAGGGAAGCATGATGAAGAAAGGAGATAATTTTATCAGCAGATTTTTCTGGAAAAGCTCGGACTATTGAGTTGTGGGGAGTAAAAGATGCTCTGGGACAGTTGTACAGGGGGCGAGCAAGGAGGATGTGGTGGACTGTGAGGGTGCAATGGCAATTGTTGTAGAGGGATGGGGGAGCCAAGAAGAAGTGGGAGTGAATGAGGTGGGTGTGACCTATTCCACGATGGGTATTGTGGACATTGTCGACACAGGAGAGATTGTGGATGGTAGATTTGATCGAAATGGTGGACTGGATGATGTGGAGTTGTTATCAATTTGGAGCCCCATGAGGTTTGCAAGCGGTCACGAACAAGGGAAGCGATAAGCAGTTTGATGTCAGAAAGGGTTTTGGGAAAGGAAGTAGGGGGGAGTTTGAGGGCAAGCTTTGGCTGCATCAGCTCTGTCATTGTAAGGGATGCCAACATTTCTGGGTATCCAGAAGAAAAGAATACTTTTCCTGCGGAGGGATGAAGGGAAAGGGGAGGGGGGAGAAAGGAGTTTATGGAGAAGAAGGTGGGATGTGGGATTATCCCATTTAAGATTAAGAAAGAAAGACAGCCTTGGAGTCGGAGAAGATGGCAAAGTGGCTGAGCGGTGAGTTACTCAATAAAGTTGAGGGCAAGGAGGATGGCCTTGGCCTCGACCGAAAAGATGGATGAGTAGTTGGGAAGCCTGCTACTGAGGGTGATGTCTTAGATGACAACAGCAGCAGCTGTCTTGTCGCCTTCCTTAGAGCCATCAGTATAGATGGAGGTGTAGTTTGAGAGTTGGTCTTTGATTTGGTTGTGGAGGTTGATAAATAGATTACGGTGGGTTTGGGTTTTGTGATGAGTGGAAAGTCCCAGGTAGATAGAAGAAGAGGTGGTGGCCCAGGGAGGAAAAGTGGGCCTGGAGAAGGAGCCAATCATGGCGAGGTTGATGCTGAGATGGTGGAGGTCTGGTTTGATGCATAAGCTAAAGAAAGGGGATATGGCTTTAGTCCTATCAAAGAGGGAGGAGGAATTGGGGTACCTAATTAAGTTCTAGATGTTGGTGAGGGTTCTAAAAGCATAGGAGAGGCTAAGCTTTCTACATCTTAGCAAAAGGGGGCTTTGTTGGCTTCAAGGTGACATACTTCTGCTTTAATGATTGGTATATCTGTATGCATAGCTGTGAAAAAATGGGTTAGACCTGACAGGGGCTTGAACCCGGTGCAGTACCTCCAGCATTTCAGTCGTGTGCTCTACCAATTGAGCTACCTGACTCCTTAATGTAATTCTTTAAATTTCTGTCCTAAATTTCTGCCACTGAATATCATAGTTTTCTGCTGCTTAATTTTGATTGGGGGTATGATGGAGATTCAAAACCTCTTGCCAAATTCACCTACTCGCATTAAACTAACATTGGTGAAGGATTGAAAAACAATGAGTTAACATAAAGAAATTCATACTTTTTCTCTTCACAAAATTTTAAAACAATTTGGACAATTTATTATGATAAGGTCTTACAATTAAAACTTGCCGAGTTCACCTATTTCCTTTCAACTAATGTTCATGAAGGATTGAACAACAATAAGTTAACATAAGGGAATTCATAGGTTTTCTCTTTGTGATGTCACAAAATTTCAATAAAATTTAGATAATTTATTATAATAAGGCCTTGAAATTCAAAATGCTGTAAAATGGTAACTTTTTAAGCAATTAGATAACTTCACGGTTGATCATGCGCTATATCAAATTTACATTATTACATATACTATTTTAAGCAATTTTGACGAGTCTCTACTATTTGCATGGTTTATATTGTAGCATAGTTTCTTTCAATTAAGCTTAAGTTGTTTTCACCTGTTTAAACAGCAGATCCCCAAAAGAGCACATTTCGCAAACAAAGCAGTCATATCTTAGTACATTTACCATAACTACAATTCTAGGTGAATCACATAACAGCACAGTGGGGTACAAAAAGTCTAGGGGTGATATTAATTTATTACCTTCTCTTTGTGGCTTAAAATCAACTAAAATTTATTCCAAATTGATCACTATTCTGGCTGTGCTTATGGATGCTAAATAGCTTCCTAAAAAGGCAAAGACCACATATTATGTACCATCAGTTCCCAGCTAATGAGGTGATGTGACATTACTTTCTTCGCACAAGACTCCGCCCACTTTTAGATTTACACTGTTTTTGCTGAAACTAATCACTAGATAAGTAAAGTTTCATATCATGTACATGTCACCTGACAACTATGAAGCAAGTAAAATAACAAGGTAGGTGGATGTCGGATCTTTTCTCTCTAGAATAATACCAAACTTTATTAACAAAAATCATGGAAAAATGACTCACTTTTATTCACTAAAATATTGGGTAAATTTTGAGCGAAATATTTGCTGAGCTCCTGACCCGCTTCCACAAAAAATAAGTGTAATTTAGACATACATTTGAAGATGAAACAGTAAGCTTATTGTCAATACTAAATTTGTGTTGGGCCAGTAACAAAAATTGCTTTAACTTTTAGTTAAAGTTTGTCTGTTTTTCAACATAAACTGCCCTTTGTTGACTTTCGTGCATTGAACTGCGTAGCATTACAGGTGAAGAGACTTATAATTATTACTTTAGGGCATACTAACTTTGTATTTCTAATGGCATTTGTTTATAATGAAGAGAATATTTTGTAATAATTTTGATATCACATTCATCATTATTTAGTCAGCCTTCAGTTTAATAGTGCTTGTAAATTTCAGTAATTTATGTCTTACAGCTCTGTGTCGGTGTATTCATGAGGTTGTGAAGATTCCCATTCAAGAATAGATCGAGTTGTTGCAGCCATTTCAGGGTGTATTTACATTTTGCAATTAAAGGAGGTACATTAGATTTTTACCAATTTAAGGGTGTTTTCATTATACTTAAAACAAAAACTGTCAAGTTTAAAATCAACTGCATGTCCGTATAAGGGTGATTCATTGTATCTATTGAATTAACCTTTTTCTGAAAAATATTCCAATACAAATTTCGCTCATTGCAACCATGGAGTGGGCGGCTAGCTATAGATCCATTTTATACTTGTTTGGCAATAATTTCTTTCACTTCAAACCCTGTTTTTGTATTCTAACATTGTGTAATTGCTGTCGTGAACTGATCTGCAGCTACATGAAGAGTCTTAATTGTTATTGTTCTACAATATAATAACTCTCAATTGCATAAAGTACTTCATTTGTTGGAAAATGAATGAAGGAATAATGATCAAAAAATAAATTGTATAATTTGTACATAACATTTTTGTCCTTTGTTTACAAATTGTATATAAGTGAAGTAAAATAAAGGTAATTCTATCATATGATGTAAAATTTTGCAGTTCCAACCAAAAAAAGTTATCATGGTGACATCTTCAGTGTGGAGATGAAATATGATTACACTATACATTAATCTTGGGAGACTAGTAGAGCCTGCTGAGAAATTCAATTGTATAAGCCAGGGAACTTCTGCATATGTGTGTGTGAAGAAAATCCTTGGTTTAAATTAATATTGGTTTCTCTTTTATAAAAGTGAGTAGTACAGGTATAAATATATTTGTTCC
Source organism: Chiridota heheva (assembly GCA_020152595.1). Classification (NCBI taxonomy): domain Eukaryota; kingdom Metazoa; phylum Echinodermata; class Holothuroidea; order Apodida; family Chiridotidae; genus Chiridota; species Chiridota heheva. Next base: position 649,547 of record JAIGNY010003089.1, read on the forward strand.
ACATTCATTTACTGTGCAGCTACCTCTCAAAAATGTATGAATGATTCAAAAATTTATAATGGAAATATCCAAGAAATAAAAAAACTCTGAGCTGCAAACATATTGACTGAAATTACAAGTTAACAATTAATTAACATGTATGTTTGTTTGATCAATTGAGCTCCAGTGAAGAGTATTCATGGACATCCCTAGCAGTTCCTTTCCTCTACATACCAAGCTGAAATTTTCTTACAGTTTGGTGTGACTGTTTTATAGCTTCAATGTAAAGCTCTCTGCTTCCAGAAATTTTTACCAACATCTTTACATATTTGGATAGAAAAGAAATTTTCAAACAAGATCTTTTATGGGATAAGAAAAAGATCTTTTTGGGCGGGATAAGAAAATAGCTTTTGACCACAATCTTTTTGGGCGGGATAAGAAAAAGCTGATTTTCCAAGCTTTTTGACCCCTTGTTTATCCCATGAAATTTTACGTGCTCTGCCATGATTTTATTTCTTTAAATGATTGCAAATAGTATTTCACACCCCTTTTCTACTAAAATATCATTAATTAATAACGATTTATGAAATTACAAACTCGTAATCTTTGTTGGAAAATGGCTTGTTTTAACTCATTATATATTCATAATTCAGATTAGGCGAAATACGAAAAGAAGAAATGAAGCGACTTTTCAGTGCATTGGGAACTGACTGATACAGTACTGTAGCTGTATGGAAACTAATATTTAAAAGGAAGCTAAGGTTCCTACCACAAGAAAGAAATGACTTAAAATTTCTTCAACTTGATTACTGCTCTTATTTGTTTATCATCAAATGTGATCCAAGCCAGATTTTCATTGTATACTTCTTTCCTCTCTTTATATACAGTAGATATTGATTTTAGATATATTGAGAATGAGTGGCTTAGTTGTAAGTGCTGAGTGGGTACAAACCTCATGTCTCCTTCCACAGATTAAAACACTGGCTATTTGTCATAGTTAGGTATGATGGGAGCATGCTGATAAATTCTAAATTGATTAACATCAAATGTTTAGTATTTGGATTAATTGGTACTGAGCAAAATGGGTGCATATATACCATATGCATCCTAATAAAAGCATGATCTTTAATAATAGCACACATACTTTTTAAAAGAAATGCACTGATAGAAGCTGCACTTATAGACACATCAGGTAGCAGACACTTGCCAAAAAAAAACAAAAAAATAAAAAATGGTGAAAACTAATATAATTCCTTGCAATTTGATAAAATGCAAGCAAATTATTTGCTTGGGCATTTATTTCACAGGCAAAATACCCTCTCCCCCTTCCCAATTTTAAACACAGCCAATATGTCTGGGATATTGATTCTATTCTTACCTACTTCTGAGGCTTTTTCAACAACGCACACTCTGAGCTCAGTTCCTTTCTCCAAGGATAACTGTTTCAGCCGAATCGCCGCAGACAAACCGGCTGGACCCCCTCCAACAATGACAACATCTGCTTCGTCTCCATATCTCTCCATCTCCACATCTGTGAAAAGGAAATATCACGAGACTGTAATCTATCACAAAATCACATATCATGATACAGTCAGTAATCCCCTGTTATGTAATTCAACCACTCAGAACAAGAGTTCTGAGTTCTCAGTACTTTGGATAACCAAACAGTGAGGCTTGCATGAATGAAACATGAATACAAACAGACCCCCAATTGAGCTTCTTCAAAGGGGTGCTCCATCCTGTCCTTTTGCCCCCCCTACCCCTATTTCTCAAATACATTTTGTTCCCCAAAACCTAATTTTGAATAAATGTTTAACCTTCCTGTTTATGCTGTTTGCAATTCCTCAATATAAAAGGAGGCAGGTCTGTGGTGCTGGTTATATTGATTTCTCTTATATTTACATTTAAAGTGCCCCAATGTCAGTGTTGCATGCCCCTTGTCTAATGTGTACTGTAAGTGCCCTTTTTGGTCATTAGCATCCTGCCCTGTCTGGATCAAGCTAGGGTTTGAGAAATAACATTAGCAATGTAGTACAGTAGTCTCAATATGAACACACACAATATTTGTATTTGTAAAGAATTGTGTACTATCTTTCTCTATCTAGACCCTCATTCAGCCTGAATCAGTGTTTCAGCTTTTAGTTCTATGATTTGAATAACTGAAGCAGGCCCCTAGTTTCGCATTGTTAAAGGGGTACTCCACCCTGCCCCTTTTACTAAGCACTCTACATTTTATTCACAAAAACATACTTTTGAGAACTATTCTGCCTTCTTTTCATGCTGATTACAGTTCCCTAAATGATGCAGGGAAACTATTTGTTGTATTGATTACTCTTTTCTTTACATTTTGATTGTGCCCTCAAATCTGCCCTCCAAAGTGCCCTTGATGCCAAATGCCTGTATTGGTCAGCGACACACTGCCCCTTTCTGATCAAGCTAGAGGTTTGTAATGGTTTAATAAAGTGAGGTTCTGATACATGAGGGTTTACTGTAAATATGCTAAAAGACCTTTCAAATGCACTTTTGATTGAGAGGTATTTTAATGAAGCACCATTCATGATTCTATAAGGGTTTCAGCTGACGTCACGAGGTCACGTGACTTTGTTTACATCGCCATTTTGTCGGGCAAAGGAACATCTGCTGTACACTTATTTAGACTGACAAACGCTTGCATGTTGTTATATAAGATAATTTTTGTAAGATAATCATGCCAGAATCTTGCAGTGCCATTGGTTGCACTATTAACAAACGTGTACCAGAAATTAAAAGACATTTTTCGATTTCCATCTGATCATGATTGACGTTCAAAAAGGGTTTCTGCTGTATGAACACAACATCTTTTAACCATTGGTTCAGTACTTTATGCCAAGAATGTAGGCCTTGTCTGGGTTTAACAAACAATCAGATAGCGTTCACATAAAGGTAAGTTAGTCTTCGTATACCTGGTGAATATATAAAACGTTAGAAAAATATGAAGTAAAATTTCCGCCACGATCAAAAACAATAAAATTTGCTGAACTGGTACTGGTAGGTAGGTTAGCAGGCAGTAAGTTTGTTGTAGGCGTACGTGTGATGTGACTGAGCTGTGTGAAGACGCGTGAAACATAATGACGCTTTCCCAGCAAAATGGCTTTCAGATGAGTTAAAGTCACGAGATGAAATCCCTCTATACAAATACAAATCTTTATGATATCTTTTGCCAAAACTGCATTCCAATATTTAAGGCTGGAGATTTACTGTATCTTAGTTCCTTAGTCCTTGGCCTAACTTTATTATAACAACTTGTTTTATAGCTCTAAATACAGGATTTTAATTCAATCTACAAGGCATTAAATTTACACTATGAAAAGGCTGTAAAATAGTAGCAAACCATCTGGGCTTTAAAAACTTGGTTGAAACATGAGGTACAGTCATGACTTTATGAGTACAAACTTTGAACCCTGCCAATAAAAATGGTGCAGATAGTACATGTCTTAGATGAAACACCATAATGAAAATGGAAATCCCACCTATGAAGTTTTTCTGCCCAAATAGTTTAAGGAAGAGACATATACAAGTATGTGATACAGTAGATACCAGTTCCTAATGTAAATCTACTGTTTTTCTACAATGATGTATTGAGTGCAGTGGGAAAATTTGACTAAAGATAAAGGACATAATGTTGAACTTGTTCCAAAAACATCAGAAATACTTCTACCAATAAAATGGTATCCCAGGGCTTCTTCCATAAAGCATTACTAAGTTTACAGTGTGATAGCCTACAGTATTCTGTTAGCATAGTACATGCCACGTCGTCACTCTAGTACAACTTTTACTTAGCTCTTTAGTTGAAGTGGTACTTGGAGACATAATGTGTTACAAAGTTCAATCCTGGGTATTTGTTTAATTTTTGAAAAACACTTTGCAATTTTTATCTCTATTTATCTTATCTGTCAGCAATATTGACTTCATATTTTGGTACTTTGTGGATTTATGGAGTTGATGACATTGTCCAACAATTTATAGTGCACAGACAATATGCTTTTGACATAAGCTATTTTTTGAAAGGCATTGTGCAAAACAAATTTTCCAACATTGAAAGAGAATGTTTGTCTTACATGGAAAAAATCTGCAAAAAAGGAAAATTCTCAAAAATAATGTCTTTTTTTTACAATTATTATTATTTTTTATAAATTTCTTGAGTACATTACGTACAGTATATGTGCTCTAAAACATCCCCATGTAATTGTGCCATGATTAATACATTAAATGCTGAAAGAAGGAAGTATATAAAGATGTATTTATGTCATTAACATTACTTCTGTCACGATTTTTCATGGAAAGATTTTCGAAACCTTTTTTTTAGAACCATGGGAAATTTTATAATCAATTCCAACACTGGTCTTACAATACAATTAAAAGAAACAATTATAAGCTGACTTTGATATTCTAATTACAAATTTACAGGTAATATAGTAGATTTGGCCATGGAGAGTAGCTATGGCTTATTAGAGTGCACAGATGCTTACTACTCAAATAGTTATCAAAGAGTAACATTCTGAATTGTTAAATGTTGAAATAACAAATTAGATTTTGGAACTATGGCTCAGGACCAAAATGATTGAAGACACATGAAAGAGCAGACAGCCTAACGCTAGACTGCTCCCTTTCAAAGAATTTCAGGTCGAACTAAAAATAAACTCATATATCAAACTGATTTTGCATTTAAAGGATTAGTTCAGTGGTGAAGCAAGTATATCTTATATGAAAGGGGACTTCAACAGAAACAAAATGGTGAAGAAAGCATTCAAAACTCTATTTTCACTAAGCAGATATTTACGATTAAAGTTACAGTATGTATCATTTGAGTAGAAACGACTAAAATCAAACTAGTTGTGATATTAATCCTCAGATTCCAGTATTCTATCATATTTTTTTTGGCGAGTTTTGTTTCTTAAAAACCACTGGATATATCAGGAAAGTAGTAAAATAGAATCTAGAAAGAGTAACTGTAATTTATCATCTGAAGAAAGTTTGAGACAAAATAGTTATAATAGTAAAAAAGTTAAATGAATTTTCTTCAAAATACATTAACCATTGGTAGGAAAGTGAGGATGAGGGAGTCAACCATTCATAGTAGACTTACTACACCAGTCATTTCTACACACATAAGACTAACTTCAATATCTCCTTAACGAAATAAGATGTTGAATTAGTTTCTTCACCCTTTTGTTCCTTTTGAAGTCCTCTTTCATATACATGTAAGATTAACTTGCTTGACCAATGAACTAATCCTGTAAGTCTCTGGTGAATTAAACTCATTATGATTGACCTACCCTTCCATCTCTCATCTGTCTCCCTCGGGATAACTGTGTAGTGAGTAGTTTTCTGATGAGTGTGTGATGATGAGCCAAAGTGTCTTCTCAAGTAAACACGGGGTACTTGCTGCAGTTGTGCTGAAAGAAGCAAAGACAAGCTTTTATATAAAGAGTGGTGTTCTCAAGTAAACACGGGGTACTTGTTGCAGTTGTGTTGAAAGAAGATAAAGACAAGCTTTTATATAAAAAGTGGTGTTCTTAAGTAAACACGGAGTACTTGCTGCAGTTGTGCTGAAAGAAGATAAAGACAAGCTTTTATATAAAGAGTGTTGTTCTTCAAGTTCACAGAGGAAGAATAGTGATATTAATTAATTCAATCTCTGTTTTGCAATGATCGACTCATCCTTGTGAGCTTCATAACCTGATGGTACATACAGTGTTTACACATAGTTCAAAATTTAGGAGATATTTCCCCCCTTGTGTAATTTTTTTTTTTTTTTTGTGGGGGGGGGAGGGGGGTTTAAAAAAAGAGGGGACTTGAAGTGTTAAAATCATCAGTGTCTTAGTTTTCTCTTGACTGTGACGTTATTAGTGATTGCTAAACAATTTAAATTGACTAATTTACTCTTAAAAGTAACTGTCATGGATAATATAATGGAAAAACAGGTTCATGCATGTAATAGTTCTTTCTATTGTACTACAGAGCTGTCTTTTCATCATGTATTGAGGTATTTAAAACCTTTGCATTTTGCTGGTCATTGATTAGTAGCCTACAGTATTTGGAAAATAATTTGTAAAAAATTGGAAGTGAGACATATTTAACAGGAATTGGGATTGATACTGCAGAGCAGAGCAGTAATTATAAAATGTAAAGTACATCACTAGAATTATAAATTACATGACATTCAACAAATTCCTAAAAATCACATATACAGGACATCCTGCAGATTAGGGCATGAAAGCATGCAAATTGAAAACTTAATGGCCTACTACACATGTCCAAAACGAAATCAAAACTATATTTAATCTAAAAAGTTGTTAAAGCAGTAGTCCAATTTGTCTACTAGTGTTCTGAAAAATTAAAATACCAAAAGTCTTACGTGAAATCATAAAATTTTCCCTTTAAAAAATGGAAATTGAGCCATGATGCGCATCGTTCAAAAAACCTTCAACCCAATAACGCATTAAAACTCATGTGTACGATGTGATGGATTGCGTCCTTCTTTGGATGTTTGCTCCTGACTTTCCCTGAAAATACTCGTGCATTTAAGCATATACACTCGCGCGACAGAGCATTCATTTTTTCGCTCAAGCATGCATGAAGTACTCACTGATACCTTAACAACCAGTCCCATTTCTGAAGCTGTAAACAATCAAATAGCAAAGTGTGAAAAAGGCTAATTTGTTAGGAATTTGACTTTGTAAACTGTAATGAATAAGGTATTGTAATGATTTTTCAGACCAACTGTGTAATAGTTTTTGTTTAGCTCTTGTGAACTTTTTTTTTTTTTGAAATTTTAGGTGCATAAATTTTCGCATAGAAATAAATATGGCCGGCTCCGAAAAAGCTGCAGTTTTTACAAATAAAATGTATAGTGAGTCGTTCTTACTAATTGATTGACCAAAACTTAAAGAAGACATAAAGTCTGATACAATCATTATTTCATGCGATAAACAATAAAGTCTTAACTAACTACTAAAAACAGCAAGTCAAAATCTTATTCCTATCTCAAGTAATTCATGTTTGAAGTCGACACATTAAGACTACCATTTTGTTCAATTCTGTATTGAAATATTGTGCATGATGACATAATTTCCCCAATAGGAATATAAGCATGGGTGGGATTTGCTGACTGAAAGTGGGTGGGCAAAGTCAAAGTGGGAGAAAAAATAAACAATCACCAAACAAAAGATACAAATTCAGAAGGAAAAAATGGGGGGCAATGCCCTCTTTGTCTTTGTCTCAAATCCCATCCTATGGACATGAGGATTATAAAGCATTTCTTTATAAATGTGATTAAACATTTTTATTCCAAAATGATGTGACACAAAGTTTTAACAGCATGTTTTGATAATTTCATGTGTTACACAAAAATATTCTTGACCCTACAAAAGGAAAACAATTTTTATAAGCTAGAAAACTTGAGGCAAATTATAAAGAAATATCATCATCAGCTAGGCTTATGACATCATAATCTGTATGTTTTGAAATCAAAATGGCAGATCTCATAGTAGTACTAATAAAGTTTTGAATAATTATAAAAATGTATTAGATTGCTTCGGAAGGAATGGAACTTGGTCAAATTGGTTATTTTTATTCATATTATGTGAAATAGGAATTAAGTTTTAAAGAATTCATATCAATGAAAAAATTATTTGTATGTTCAGTAGTCTTGTGGACAGTTCTAATTGCTTTGTTTTTTTTTTGTGCAGTACATAAATTGGATAGACATTTGACAATAACTAATAGATCTATATGGAAGTAGGCCTAGGCCCACAAGGGAACTACAGATGTAGTTTTGGTAGAATCAGTATTTAGAATATGTTTTAGATATGCATATAGCCTTGTAAGCTTTTAATACTTCATTATTTTAATTAACAACAAAACTTAAGTGTTTTTTTTCTGTGCAATCTAACACTAAATGACGCATATTTCATTTCATTTATTTCATTTAATTTATTTGTTTCTTCACATCATTTAAAACAAACAATAATAATAATAATAATTTTAATAATAATAATAATAATAGGGTTCTCAGTAGTAATTTGTGGTCTAAAATTTAGGAGTTTTAGGAACTTTAATTTGAGTATTCGGCATGACGTCATAATAATGTGCATAAATCTTAACAACCAGTTTGTTGGTGAAAACAAAGCAATTTACCGTAATACAGCCAGTGTAAAATTGGTCACCTTTAGAGGGCTAAATCTCTGCGTTTGCTTGTGTATTTGTGAAGAAATGTTGCAAATTTGGTGGAAAAGTCGCAGAAAAGATATTTTTACAGTTTGAAGTTTGTCTACAGGTTATGCATTTGTCAGTTGTATGACTCACCCCTCATAACCCAGGCAATGTAAGTTAAAGGTGGGTCATTGACAAATATATATATGAAACAATAACTCACATGTGACTTGCTAAGCTAAACCTACCATCATTGACTTATAGGAGGAGGCCAAGGGTGATATGATTGAAGTTTATAAGATTATTTCCAATATCAATTATCCAGCTGTAACCAAGGTCTTTGTTTTAAGCCATAACACTATAACTAGAGGCTCAAAATCCAAAAAGATTCTACCATATTGTTGCACAAGTGTTTGTCACAATTCCTTTTCTAACCGTGTTTGTAAACTTTGGAACTCTCTACCAGTTGTCGTGATGGATGCAAATAACCTGAACATTTTCAAAAACAGACTGAATAAGCATTGGTGCAAGCAAGCTTTTCGCTTTCATTACGATAGTAAAACAAATGAGCTTTAAGCTCAGATTTACTCAGATCTGGACCTTCAGGCAGCAAGCCTTTCATCCAGAATTCACCATAGGTATCATAGGTATGTGCGTCATTGTACCAAATTGTCAGTCACCAGAGTGACTCCGGGGTGGGTCAATTTACTTCAGACTTATTGACTTTGTATAGAGATGAGTGATTTTGGTTAGGCCTATGTCATTTGCACAAGAAATGACAGTAACCTTAGTGACTGAGGGGTGCGTTGGTGGACATGTTTTGACCACCCACCTTAGTGCAATGACTCAGTCCGGGGTGAGCCACACAATTGACAAGTGCATTAAAGTGTGGTCTTCTGTTGTGCATAAATCGTCGCATGCTGGCATGTGTTCACCAACAAAATGTCCTGGATGTTTAAAATGCCCAGATGATCGGAATTTTATAGGGGCTTAGGCGTAGCCTACTACTTCGAGTCGAATTTTAACTAAAGAATGGATCTAAAAATGAAATTAATCTTCCCTAATGTAGGCCTACACTGTAAAACAAAGGAATAAAATTAGGATAAACACTAACGTTAGGCCCAAGCTCAAGTTCAACTTCCAAGTTGAGTACCTGGCCTCTATAATGTGTGTTTCCGCCTATACTGCTTTCGCGAAAAAATGATGACAGAAAAGCACAATGATTTTCAAAGTAATTTTTTCAAAGTTAACACACTATCTTACCAAACCGCAGGACTTTGTGCAGATAAACCAACATGGTGCTACACGAAATTCCGCTCTATCATTTATTTCTTAAATGATTATTTTTCTTGTCTAAAGTTAAGTACGACAACAGGCACACACAAACAAGCCTGCTGACGATGTGTAAATTTCAAAGATTACATAAGGTTGCGCAGTGTACTGGTAAACGCGTATAGGCCTATGTTATGTTATGCAACTAAAGTCTGTGAAATAATGAATGAATGAATCAAAGTGACCTTCAACGTGGAGGCGTGGCTTATTTTGAAGATAAGGCTTGGTAAGATAAAAAGTCACAAAAAAAGTTCCGTGGCATCGTCTGGTACAATGATCTTTGATACAAATACGGCTACTTATAAGGGTATTTAATTGAGAGAAAAAAATGTCTTAAGTTTATCATGATAGATAAACTATTTAGATTTTATGATAATTGAAAAGAATGGTCAGAAATAAGAACGTATTCCAAAACAGTTCACGGGTCAGGCAAGTCCATCGAGTCATATGAAAGAGGACTTCAAAAGAAACAAAATGGTCAAGAAAGCATTCAAAAGTCTTATTCCGTTAAGGAGATATTGAATTATAAATTTTGGTATCATTTGTATAGAAACGACTGAAATCAGACTACTTGTGATGTCATAGCCTCAGATTCCACAGTCTTTATGCATTCTATCATATTGTGTCCTGCGATTTTGTGGCTAAAAAACCATATTGGATATGTCAAGAAAGTAGTAAAACAAAATATAGTAGGGTTCATTATAATTTACCACCTGAATAAAGTTCGAGGAAAAATATTTCAAATGGTAAAAAAGTAAAATTAATTTTCTTAAAATACATTAACATTTGTTAAATATGTGAGGTGAAGGCACCAACCTCACATACTGACATAGTAGACTTAGTATACCAGTCATTTCTACAAAGATACGACAGAGTTTTAAACTGGCTTTGACATAATAAGATTTTTAATGCTTTCTTCACCATTTTGTGTCTTTCAGTCTTCTAAAAACCTTTTTGATATAAGATACGTTTGCTTAACCACTGAACTAATTATTTCAGAAATAGCAGAATCTCAATTGGTCATCTAAAAAAGGAAGAGAATGTCAATCCGTGTAGTTGCTGACCTGCGATAAGGTAAAATTTCGATGATTTTAACGCCTATAGCAGCAAATGAATGTTATTTACCAGATGAATTTTAAAATTATAAATCTGGTTGGTATTAGGACAAATTAAACTGTATGAATTTTATGAACAACATTTTTACTTACATCATAGCTACAAATTACATGGAACCTGCTAGTTGACTGTGACAAATTGAAATGCTACTAATAATTAATTTCATCGTAATGCATTTGTTATATCATAAAAAAGAAGAAGATTGCAGCCCTTTCTACCACATACGAAACTGTGCTCAGAGGTGTAGGAAGCGTGGGAGGGAAGAGTACGGGTAAGCTGCCCCCTCCCCCCCTCCTTCTCCAGCGGAGTTCACCTTCCCGGTTGCATGCTTCTGCCCATTGAAAGGTGAAATTGGGAAATTTTAATGCAAAATTGAAAAAATGTGAAACATTTTTTGGATATTTTGGCAAAATTTCCCGAAAACTGACCAAAATTTCCCGAAAAATGGACAAAATGTCCCTAAACATGGGCAAAATTTCTTAAAAATGGCCAAATTTCGCGAAAAAAAAAATTCCCGAAATTTTTCAAAAACTGAAGGGGATTTCCTGATTAGCGGCAACTTTTGATGGAAATTTGTTCATTTACCAGTGCAATTTTTCTGCTTGTCACGGGGAATTTTTTAGTTTTTATCCCTGAGAGGTAATCCTTCCTACTGCAGTGTGCTCTGTGCTGTTTTATAAAACACAATTACATTAGAAAAAATACCCGAACCTTTTTTTATTTCAAATAACAATTTGAATATATACATATACATTGAGTGAAATAACTTATTGAAAATTATATACTGATTGATTAAATTTAAATGGGATCGTATGATCGAGTAACATGATTAAACAAATATAAATAAAGTAGCTGAGGAGATTTTTCACACAAAAAAACACCTAAAGCTTAGGCGGTACAAAATCCCGTTAAGATACAATACGGTAACAGAAAACAAGACAATAAATTATCAATTCCGTATGCATATAAAGAAGGAATTTAAAAAAACGGTGAATAAGCCTTTCATAGACACCCACCCATCCCTAATCCTCACCCCTCCCTAAACACCACCCGTCCCTAGACCCCCTTCCCCAAACCAACTCCCCTCCATTCCATTCCACCTCAACCTACCATTTCCACCTCCCAACCCGATAAGATTCAAGAAAGTGCACAATACACAGTGTTCTGTTAAGGCATAAAACAAGTATCGGACTATTGATCTCCACACTATACCGGTACCTGGTGTAGGCTGGTGATGAATAGAATAATAGACCCTGTAAGCTACGTTCAATTTGAGAAATTCCAAAATGAGAATCGCGAAATGAAACATATTTTCGCGAGGTCCCATAGCTTAAAAGTTGTAACTTTCAGATGGTAGAAAAAGGGTATATATAGGTGTTGATTAAATATACATGTCTAAGCTGGTCAAGATCTTGGACTCATGGGGACCTTATTTATAATTAATAACCATGATGCCATACCAAAATTAGAGTCATTTAGTGAGGGTGCACAATACCTTTTCGCTTCAGCCTAAAAAAAAGGCCCAAACCTCCGATGAACCCCTTGACATTACCCTCTTCCGAAAGATAGTAGACAGTGTTTTTAGAAAACATAACGAAATATCTCAAATCTGTCACGTTTTGGTTTAAAAGGTCCCAAAACTTGATTCTTTTTTCTCAAGTTTTAGTAAAACAAGAAATTAGTTCCGTGCTCCCTACCGAGGTATATTTCTCTTTGCAAAGAAACGAGATCCATTAATTTCCGGCTGTGTCCATATCAAACTTGCAATTATGAATGAGGCTTCGGATGAATATTTTCCTTCCAGACTATTATCTTGATTTGGCTTACTATAAACTTGCAGTTTGCAATCAGTCTAATTCAAGAGAAACCACGGAAATAAAACCAGATATGTAAATCAATGTGCATGAAAAACGCCCCATTTCAACATGATCAATAGCTAAGTTAAATCATTAGGGATTTGTTTCAGATAATTCCGATAAAGGAAAGTTATATTTTAGACGCTAGCAAAAAACATTGCTGACCGCATTGTGATCTTTTCTTATTTTTAGATGTCTTTCAGTGACATGCAGAGTATCCTTTTTCATGTTTTAAGTTTTTAAAGATCTTGATTTGATTACTTCGTATACATTTTGATTTATAATACACTCCACAAATCGTAACTTTACTTGGGAAAATATAATACATAAATAAACACATAAATACATACATATTTTAAGTCACCTTTATATGAAAATTGTTCAGCTAAACGTATTTTTCATGCATGATGATTACAACAATTATACAGTTACAGCAAAAAGAACGTTTGAACACAAATTAATGGTGAATAATACATAATGGCTTTGACATGTGAAGATACAATTATCTGGATAACAATCGAATGCAGCACTGCTGGTTTTACCATGGCAACTCGACATAAAAAAATGGATTCTAACAAAGATGAAGGCTTATAGACAAACCCATTCTGTAAAATTCCAAAATTTCATGAACTTTGTAATGCACGAAACAGAAACAAACGCTGTTACTGGATTCCGGAATCAACACAAATACAGAGCTTTAGATCAAACATTACATGAAAATAGGATTGAAAAAGGATGAAATATACTTTGCTTTTTGTTCTTAGCGCAGATCAGTAGCCATGGGGTGGAAGATGGGGGTCGTCCGAGCGAACGAACCCCCCTTTTGTTCAGAAAGTGCCCCTTGAAAACTAAAAATATAATATGCACCGGAATTTCAAGGTTTGTTGCCCTTTAATACGAAAAACGACACCCCCTCCCTTTTTAAATTCCTGGCTGCTCAATGCAAATGGACTGCTCAATGCAAATGTTTCAAAACCTTTAACCTAAACTAATACACATTTGATAGATTAATTTACATTTTATAATATATATATATATATATATATATATATATATATATATATATATGTGTGTATATATATATATAGATATATATATATATATATATATATATATATATATATATATATATATATATATATATATATATATATATATATATATATATATATATATATATATATATATATATATATATATATATATATATATATATATATATATATATATATATATATATATATATTTGCACTTTAAAAATATAAATTATTGGATGGCCCATATTCTTGAGATAACCGAAAAACACAATTGTTTGGCCATTCGGCTTGAAGCAAACAAAATTGTAGAAATATAATCAATACCATTCCCGCCAAAAACTCGAACAAAAGAGACAATTCCAAAATAAATGCTCATAAGTTTCGTTACTTAATGAAGAAGGGGGACCAACAAAACCAATCCTGAAATTGTTGTCCATCAATTTAGTCAATTCATTTGCATGAGTCCAGGTTAAATCTTTTACAGTATTAGAAAGAAAAGCCAGTCACTTCATTTGGTCCACCAGTCACTTCATTTGGCCCACCAGTCACTTCGTTTGGCCCATCGGTCACTTCATTTGGCACACCAGTCACTTCATTTGGCACACCAGTCACTTCATTTTCCACCATTTGGTCCACAGTCACTTCATTTGGCCCAGTCACTTCATTTGACACACCAGTCACTTCATTTGGCACACCAGTCACTTCATTTGGCACACCAGTCACTTCATATGGCCCACAGTCACTTCATTTGGTCCACCAGTCACTGCATTTGGCCCACCAGTCTCTTCATGTGACACACCAGTCACTTCATGTGGCACACCAGTCACTGCATTTGGCCCACCAGTCTCTTCATGTGATACACCAGTCACTTCATGTGGCACACCAGTCAGTTCATTTGGCCCACCAGTCACTTCATATGGCCCACAGTTACTTCATTTGGTCCACCAGTCACTTCATTTGGCACACCAGTCACTTCATTTGGCCCACCAGTCACTCCATATGGCCCACAATCACTTCGTTTGGCACACCAGTCACTTCATTTAGCTCCAGTCACTTCATTTGGTCCACAGTCAGTTATCACAGTCACATCATTTGGTCCACCAGACACTTCATTTGGCCCACCAGTCACTTCATTTGGCACACCAGTCACTTCATTTGGCACACCAGTCACTTCATATGGCCCACAGTCACTTCATTTGGTACACCAGTCACTTCATTGGTCCACCAGTCATTTCGTTTGGTCCACCAGTCACTTCATTTGGTCCACCAGTCACTTCATTTGGCACACCAAGTCACTTCATTTGGCACATCAGTCACTTCATTTGGCACACCAGTCACTCCATATGGCCCACAATCACTTCGTTTGGCACACCAGTCACTTCATTTGACACACCAGTCACTTCATTTGGCACACTAGTCACTTTATATGGCCCATAGTCACTACATTTGGTCCACTAGTCACTTCATTTGGTCCAAGTCACTTCGTTTGGTCCACCAGTTATCTATTTGGCCCACCAGTCACTTCATTTGGCACACCAGTCACTTCATTTGGCACACCAGTCACTTCATTTGGTCCACCAGTCACTTTATTTCGTCCACCAGTCACTTCATTTCGTCCACCAGTCACTTCATTTGGCACACCAGTCACTTCATTTGGCACACCAGTCACTTCATTTGGCACACCAGTCACTTCATTTGGCCCACCAGTCACTTCGTTTGGTCCACCAGTCACTTCATTTCGTCCACCAGTCACTTTGTTTGGTCCACCAGTCGCTTCATTTGGCCCACCAGTCACTTCATTTGGCACACCAGTCACTTCATTTGGCACACCAGTCACTTCATTTGGCACACCAGTTACTTCATTTGGCACACCAGTCAGTTCATATGGCCCACAGTCACTTCATTTGGCACACTAGTCACTTCATTTGGCACACCAGTCACTTCATTTGGCACACCAGTCACTTCATTTGGTCCACCAGTCACTTCATTTCGTCCACCAGTCACTTTGTTTGGTCCACCAGTCACTTCATTTGGCACACCAGTCAGTTCATTTGGCACACCGGTCACTTCATTTGGCACACCAGTCACTTCATTTGGCACACCAGTCACTTCATTTGGCACACCAGTCACTTCATTTGGCACACCAGTCAGTTCATTTGGCCCACCAGTCACTTCATTTGGCCCACCATATACTTCATTTGGTTCACCAGTCACTTTGTTTGGTCCACCAGTCACTTCATTTGGTCCACCAATCACTTCGTTTGGTCCACCAGTCACTTCATTTGGTCCACCAGTCACTTCGTTTGGTCCACCAGTCACTTCATTTGGCACACCAGTCACTTCATTTGGCACACCAGTCACTTCATTTGGCCCACCGGTCACTTCATTTGGCACACCAGTCACTTCATTTGGCACACCAGTCACTTCATTTGGTCCACCAGTCACTTCATTTGGCCCACCAGTCACTTCATATGGCCCACAGTTACTTCATTTGGCACACCAGTCACTTCATATGGCCCACAGTCACTTCATTTGGCACACCAGTCACTTCATTTAGCTCACCAGTCACTTCATTTGGCCCACCAGTCACTTCATATGGCCCACAGTCACTTCATTTGGTCCACCAGAAACTTCATGTGGTCCACCAGTCACTTCGTTTGGTCCACCAGTCACTTCATTTGGCCCACCAGTCACTTCATTTGGCACACCAGTCACTTCATTTGGCCCACCAGTCACTTCGTTTGGTCCACCAGTCACTTTATTTCGTCCACCAGTCACTTCATTTCGTCCACCAGTCACTTCATTTGGCACACCAGTCACTTCATTTGGCACACCAGTCACTTCATTTGGCACATTGAGTCACTTGATTTGGGCCACCAGTCACTTTTTGGTCCACCAGTCACTTCAGCCGTCCACCAGTCACTTTGTTTGGTCCAAGTCCTTCATTTGGCCCATGAGTCACTTGGTTTGGCACACCAGTCACTTCATTTAAACAAAAGTCACTTCATTTGGCACACCAGTCACTTCATTTGGCACACCTAGAATCAGTTCATTTGGCCCACCAGTCACCATTTGGCCCCCATATACTTCATTTGGTTACCAGTCACTTTGTTTGGTCCACAGTTTCATTTGTCCACCAGTCACCATTTTGGTCCACCAGTCACTTCATTTGGTCCAGTCACTTCGTTTGGTCCAAAAGTCACAGCTCATTTGGCACACCAGTCACTTCATTTGGCACACCAGTCACTTCATTTGGCATACCACTTTTCACAAATTGAGGCATAAGGTTTTGTGTCTCTTATAACACCTGCCAATAATTCCCCCTAAAATCACATATTTTACCTCTGATCTCTGATCCTTGACCCTAATCAATGGAATAACTTCTGAAATTTTCACAATTATCGTATCCTACTGTATGACACCATTCATGCTGACGTCACACTTACAATTCCATAAGTAGAGGGGAAAATGATGGAAAAGGTCAATAGCTCTCTGGCGTTTGACCTTTTGACCCAATCAATACGGGACACAAATGCATGTACTAAGTTGCCATGTACAACATAGAGTTGGTATAGATCTTGTATTTTTTTAGTTTAAGTATCCGCAAAATTTTGCATAAAAACACTTATTTGACCTTCGACTCATGACCTTTGACCTTATGACCTCCAATTATTAATCAGTTCTGCTAGAATGTTAAACCCTACCCACCTATGCAATTTGTAAAGATAACAAGTAATTCCTTCAAAAGATACAGCCATCACTAAAAACTTGTCCCATTTGACCTCTGACCTTTGTACCCTAAAACCTTGGAAGCAAACGTTCCGGGCCAGGGGTACCCTTCCACCAATTTTGGTTCATGTGTGTATTACATTTTTTGAGTTATATGCAACACAAAATTAATTGTTGCATACGCACACATGCACACCACACACATACCCACGCGCGCACACACACACACACGGACAAGCGCAAAAACCACCAATTTTTGTCACGTTCCAAAAACTAATGACCCTTAAGCCGTAATATAAGGTCTTCATATGAGACCCCCTAGCGGGCCCCACCAGCACCCTAATATCAAGGGGCTTGTCTTGTAGTGTATGAGGTATATACAGTTCTTTGCCTATACAGCAAAGTGACTACAATATGTCATCCCGACATATATGTATATGTTGGTGATGAGATAACAAAGATGAAGCCGCCGTCGGAGCAATCTGCATGTTGATGATGGTGGTAGTAATGATGCCGCCCTTGGAGGAATCTTTAAAAGAAAAAATGATGAATCCGCTCTCGGAGCAATCTGCATGTTGATGGTGGTGGTGGTGATGACGCCACAAAATGAACAAAAGTGGTGTAAAGCAAGGTGATGTAATGTCAGGTTTTTTTTTCTTCCTGATGGTGATAGACTGGGTTATAAGGAAAACGACTGATGGCAACAGGAATGGAAGTAGATGGAAGTTCATGTCAACCCTTGAGAACTTCGATTTTGCTGATAATATTGCTCTACTTTTATCTACATATCAACACATGCAAACCAAAGTGACCAGGCTCAATCAGTATGCTGCACAAACTAGGCTAAGAATTAATAAGGATAAGACAGAGCTCATGAAGAGCAAATGTGCAAACAAAGTTTATATCGAAAATCAATAACTAAATGAAGTATATAAGTTTAGATACCTTGGTGCAACAGCAAGCTTGCAAGGTGAGGTGGTGGCGAAGAAGATATCCAAAACAGAATCTCTAAAGCAAGAGTAGCATTTATGTAGGTAAATAAGATATTGGAACTCAAGCACATTCCCAATATATACAAAAATACGACTGTTTAACTCTTTTGTTAAGTCTGTACTCTTGTATGGTTGCGAGACATGGAGAGTTAATGTAGCAGATAATAAAAAGCTGGATACATTATGTTCAAATGCTGCAGGAGAATTTTGAAGATCAGATGGCCATATGTAATATCTAACGATGATATACTGAGAATCACAAAACATGACAAAATTAGCACTGAAGTAAAAAGAAGAAGGTGAAGGTGGCTTGGTTATGTGATGCGCATGATCACTATTAAGCACTGTGTGACAGCTATGACGTGGAAACCAGGGAGGGGGGAGGAAAGTTGGTCGTCCTAGAACGACCTGAAGAAGGACAATCAAAAAGGAGAGGAAAGTGATCGGGATGGAAGTCGTGGACAGAAGTCAGACAAGTTGCAAATAACAACATCCAGTGGAGAGAGTGCACTGCAGCCTTATGGGCCAGGAGGCATGAAGAGACTAGGTGAGGTGAGGAATTCGATATTGATTATTTCCTAATTCGTTGCTCCCTATCTAAATGCTCTCGTTATTTCCTAGTTCCTAATTCGATATTGACTATTTCCTTATTCGTCGCGCGCTATACACCTGTTCTTTTATCTGTTGATCGTTAGTTACTAGTTCCTAATTCGATATTGACTATTTCCTTATTCGTTGCTCCCTATATCTCTGTTCTTTTATTGTTGTTTCCTAGTTCGATATTGATCATTTCCTAATTCGTCGCTCGCTATATACCTATTTTTTTTTATCGTTATTTTATAGCTTTAATTCGATATTGACTATTTCCTAATTCGTTGCTCCCTATACATCTACTCTTTTATCGTTATTTTCTAGTTCCTAATTCGATAGTGACTATTTCCTTACTCGTAGCTCGCTATATACCTGTTTTTTGTATCTGTTTATTGTTGATATTGACTATTTCCTAATTCGTTGCTTCCTACATACCTGTTTTTTTTATCGTTATTTCCTAGTTCCTAATTCAATATTGACAATCTATTCTTATTTGTCGCTCGCTATGCCTGTTTTTTTTTATCGTTATTTCCTAGTTCCAAATTCGACATTGACTATCTCCTTATTCGTCGCGCTCTATATACCTGTTCTTTTATTGTTATTTCCTAGTTCTTAAATCGACATTGACTATCTCCTTATTCGTCGCGCTCTATATACCTGTTCTTTTATTGTTATTTCCTAGTTTCTAAATCGATATTGACTAACTCCTTATTCGTCGCTCGCTATATACCTGTTCTTTTATTGTTATTTCCTAGTTCGATATTGACTATATCCTTATTCGTCGTTCGCTATGTACCTGTTCTTTTATTTGTTGCCTACTATTTCCTAGTTCCATATTGACTATCTTTTTACTCGTTGCCTCGCATATACCTGTTGTTTTATCGTTATTTCCTAGTTCCTAATTCGATATTGACTATCTCCTTATTCGCTGCCTCGCATATACCTGTTGTTTTATCGTTATTTCCTAGTTCCTAATTCGATATTGACTAACTCCTTATTCGCTGCCTCGCATATACCATGTTGTTTTATCATTATTTCCTGGTTCCTTATTCGATATTGACTATCTCCTGATTCGTCGCTCGCTATATTTGATCTTTTATCGTTATTTTATAGTTAAAAAATTAGACGACTATGATGACGATGAAGTAGAAACAAAAAGCGACTTTGAGATCTCTTTTAGACTTACAAAGGATTTTTCTTACATATATGAAATATACCTTCACTTTACAGGTGGCAATATATTGATTTTTCCCCACACTTTATTTCAAGCATTTAAATTTGTAATATATGCATCAAATACATTGACAACACAATTATTTACACAGTTGTCACAAAAGATAGAAACAAAAACTAAGTAGTCATAACAAAGTTACAAATATCTCCATTATTTTAAAGTAACTTAACCTAAGAAAGGCATTCAATCATACGAAAAACGTACCAACGTGAAAAAGAATAGCACAACCTTGAACAATTGACTTTCTCCTGCATCGAAAAATCACCCTTTGAATCACCATGACAATAGTAAGAACACACAATGCAACTATGTACATAGTCCGAGCAATGGCGGGTATGAGTCCAAATTTGAAAGAAAGACTTCCAGCTCATTATTCTTCTCGTGAATAAACTTTTCAAGCTTTAAGACATAACTAACGTTAACTTTAAAGAAATGTATAATCAATGGCATTTTATTACTACACTTGCAACTAAAAAAGAAATGTTTCGCATGAAAAATTACAAAGTTTTCACACGAGTTTCTTTCATTATTGAAACCAAAACAATTACTCTCATAACTTCCATTACATTCGATAAAGTCCTGCCAAGTTTTGACCCAAAAGAACATTCGTGAATACAATCCTAAAATAGATGGCGTGAAGTTCATCACATTCACTATTACAAAATGTACAATACGATGAATCACGTAAGCCAATTTTACAAAGAAAAACATTGGTGCTAACAAGCTGACAAAGCGATGAAGAAATTTGTATTGGAAATAACGAATCTTAGGATAAATAACAGCACTTTTACAGTTGCGAGAAATAAATAACCAATCCAGTTTATGACCCATGAAATCATTTCCCCACTTGTTAATTGCACCAGGAAAGAGCCGCAACTCCTCAAGAAACGTGGTACCATATATACCCCCCCCCCCCACACACACACACACTTTTCTCAAAAGTTTAAAAAGTACCCAGGTTAGTTAAAGTGTCCTTTTTTTTCAGATTGAAAAGTGTCCTTCCAAGGAGAACAAGTACCCTTTTTAGATATCGACCACGCCCTATCATATATCTTTATTAAAGAAAGTGACATAGATACCGCCATAAAAACATATTTCACGCGCTTTGCGCGCATACACTAATTTCAATTTTTCCTACAGACAAAGTTGGGGCCCAACTAGCAACAATCCTATATTTGGGACTTTTTTATACTTAAGAGGCCTTTACCTCTGCCTACATTTTTTCCCATCATATAATTTGGAAAATCTTTTTAGACTGTTAGAATAGGATATAATTAGAGTGTGCGATCCACCCCAAATTTCATTAGTATGGAATCTTTTAAATGAGTCATGCAGAGCAAAACTTTATATTTGGACCCGGGCCATTGTCATGACATAAATTTACTAACGTCCTTCTCCCATCTTCTTTGTACAGATTTAAAGATGTCACTTTACAGAGATAAACAGGTGTTATTTAAAATACCAAAATATATTTCAGTCCTCTTATTCCGATACCATAATTGATCGTTTTATTCAGAATGAGTGATTGAAGAAAGTAATCAAACTGACAAACGTCAAGCAAAATACCACAAATTTCACTCGTGGAGCGCCTGTAATTTGGGTTCTGCCACTGTTACCGACTCGCTGAAGACTGAGCAGCTTGATGTGAATTTGGGCCACCTATATGCCTGGTATAATTCATACTGATATACTTGAGCTACATTCATTCTCAGCAAGAAAATCATGGTCTCCTGAACAGCTGAATAATAGTCTAAGGACCCCTTATTTGCTTTTCACATTTTTCATGTTATATATTCCGACTTACAACCAATACAAATGACTCATCATGATCTATAAGTCTAAATCCTTCCAATTTCAAGACATATGATCTATACAATTTCAATTTTTTGTAAATTTGTGTACATATTTGTTATATTTTACCAAATTTTTGACAAAAAATCTAAAATACTTGAAGCTGTAAATAAAAAAGAAAATGGGGAAAAAAAAGAAAATGGGTCACCAATAACTTTGGGGAAATAAAACTTTTTCTGTGAGTGGGGCGGGTGTAGGGAGGTGGGTTGACCCTATAAAGCTGTGCTACATGATATCAAAATATTACAGATGGAAAGTGCCCCTCAGATCCTGTGCCTCCAGATTCAAACAAGTTCCGCCGCCTCTGATACCATACAGCCATATACTATAGTTTATCACAATTAACAATTTGGGAAATCAAAAACATCGAGATCGTCATTTAAAATTGAAAAACACATATCCCTGGCTTTTGAAATGCCAAAATAGACAGTGATGGGTCTGGGAATTGAGAAAAAACACACCAACTTTCTTAGTCATCGTAAGTTAATAAAGAACCATTTACACAAAGTAGAACTTTAACTCTAATACAGTTACGTGCATAAAGACTATGGATAAACAAATGGCTTACTACATCAGCACGGATATGAGAGTTGTTCCATAAAATTTCATTACGAGAACAACTTTTTTTTTTACATGTTTTACGGCTACTAAAATTCAGTATACACCAAGCAAGACAAATATCTCTGATAAAGTTATTGCTCATGTCAAAAACACACGGGTTAAAATTACAGTGAAAAAAAAAAGGTATTACTAATAGGTTTAAACAAAAACATAAAAAAAAACATACCCTTAAGAAGATTTCTAATTTTTTGAGCGCAGGCCCAACTTATTTTCAAGGAGGAATTAAAAAACGAAATTCCAAATGTACCACTTTTAAACCACCATCATCAAAACTATCAATTGTATTTTGCCAGGAAAAGCACACGTAAGTCACAGTGACTTGTTTTCAGTGTACCGATGAATTTGCCAGTGGATAAACACCGGGTTAGCACCCTGCTCTTTTCGAACAATGTTCAGAAAGGGTGTACTCCTACCATCGGTACAGACGGCTTTACGTCCCCTCTGAAGGACGGTGAGCAGATGGGAGACAAACCTCTGCGCTTGATGTCAACGTATATCAGTCTGCATATCTGTGGAAAAATCGCTGATTCAATCGCGCTGTTGGACTCGAACCTGAGACCTCCAACATCTCAATTGTACGCTCAGCCGACTGAGCTACCAGGCTACATGCCGATATCTTATGTTATCTCTGTCTTATTGTTCCAAATGAAGTTGCACAAAATACTATCTAACTCAATGAAAAGCGAAGCACAATTGTTAGATAAACAATATGAGAGAGAGAGAGAGAGAACTATATAGTAATAATGAAAATAATTTTTCCAAATGAAGTGAGGTCACGCTGTGACCAAATACTCAACATAACAAGATTACGGGCTAAGAAGGGATTAGTCACCCCATAAAACGCCCAAAATAACACCACCACCAAATAAAAAAATAAAAAATCAAAGACCGTGACGCCCACAGTTACTAAAGAACTTATCAATGTTGACTTTAAAATAGTGATCAGGATTGAAGCTAACTACCCACTCAGGCAAACCATTCCACTCATTAACAACTCCTTGCGAAAAGCTAAATCGCCGAATATCTATCCGTGAGAACTCTTTGGTCAACTTCAATCTGTTACCACGTGTCATATGAGGATTAGCTGAAACATGCAACAACAAAAAAAAATATATATATATATATATATATATATATATATATATATATATATATATATATATATATATATATATATATATATATATATATATATATATATATATATATATATATATATATATATATATATATATATATATATATATATATATATATATATATATATATATATATATATATATATATATATATATATATAGATATATATATATATATAGATAGATATATATATATATATATATATATATATATATATATATATATATATATATATATATATTTATATTTATATAAATTGAATACGTTGCAGAAAAAAGAAAATACAACTTCCAACCACTCCTTAGAGTAACTTTATTAAAAACTTAAAAAAGCAAGACGTTTCGGTCATTCGACCATCATCGGTTGAACAAATGCAAGTAAGTGATAAGACTATGATAAAGCTAATGTACATTAAGTGGAACAAATTACTAGAGCCGAAACTGAATACAAAGAAAATAACAACAAAAAAAGTTGGGAGTGAGGAAAGGTCTATGATGTGTAACTAATCCGGCTTTTTGAATGAAGTTCTTGTCTTTTGTTAAGTCCGTATGGCTGCAAAGTGTGTAATTGGGCTGTCCAATATACCTCTCGTGTAAGCAGCTTTCTGTCGGTGTTTTGAGAATCCATAATTCTTTCAAATGGGATGAATTAAAAGTCGGAAAGGTTATGGGGGGTACGACAAAAATGGACAGCACCTTCACAGGTCTTTTTGTTGGTAACCATCGAGGGTTTGTGATTGCGAAAGCGCACTTTAGATTGTGTGGATGTTGATCCCACGTATTGAAGTTTACATTTTAAGCATGTTATGAGATAAATGGCATTGCGTGAAGTACAAGTCATATTTTGTTTTATTCTATAATGGCGTCCAGTGGCCTGGCTTTGAATGGTGTTAGTTGCTTGCGAGAAGTTTTGGCACAAATCGCATTTACTGTTACATTTAGAATAAACTCCTATCTCATGCTCACTTGAAGGGGTGGGTTTGAGATTAGAGGGGGCAAGAATTTCTTTCAGATTTTGAGTTCGTCTGAAGGCTGGGATTAGTGATCCTTTGGGGAAAATGTCTTGTAGAGTTTCTGCAGTTTCTAGTAAGGGTAATTGTTTTCGCATTATTTTAGAAATATCAGGGAGGCGGGGGTTAAAGTCTATGACAAGAGGAAATTTCTTTTCTTTAGGTTTAGGTTTAGTTTGCAGTAGCTGATGTCTGTTCAGTTTGGTAGCCCTATTAAATGTTTGTCTATCAAATCCGGTTTGTGGTTTTGGGCTTTTAGGTAATTCTTGTATTCCAGACATCTAGCTTCCAGCAGATGATCAGAGGAGCAATTACGGCGAAGCCTAAGGGCTACACCGCACGGGATGGCATTTTTACAATGCGATGGGTGGAAGCTGTTGAATGGTAAATACAAATGACTGTCAGTGGGTTTAGCATACACATCTGTCTCAATGTAGCTTTCTTTGATGCGAAGTGTGAAGTCTAGAACGTTTAAGCAGGAGTTTGGGTATACTAATTCAAACTGAATGGTGGGGTATAGTGAATTAATGAAGTTGGTAAAGTTTAACAACTTAGGGACTCCCAAAGTCCAAATATCTACAATATCGTCCCTATATCGCCACCAGTAATTGGGTCTCACAGGCCCTTTTGATTTTGCCTGCTCGTCTAACTCCCCCATAGCTAAATCAGCATAACTACAGGCTAAAGTTGCTGTCCATTTTTGTCGTACCCCCCATAACCTTTCCGACTTTCATTTCATCCCATTTGAAAGAATTATAGATTCTCAAAACACCGACAGAAAGCTGCTTACACGAGAGGTATATTGTACAGCCCAATTACACACTTAACAAAAGACAAGAACTTCATTCAAAAAGCCGGATTAGTTACACATCATAGACCTTCCCTCACTCCCAACTTTGTTTGTTGTTATTTTCTTTGTATTTAGTTTCGGCTCTAGTAATTTGTTCCACTTAATGTACATTAGCTTTATCATAGTCTTATCACTTACTTGCATTTGTTCAACCGATGAAGGTCGAATGACCGAAACGTCTTGCTTTTTTAAGTTTTTAATAAAGTTACTCTAAGGAGTGGTTGGAAGTTGTATTTTTTTTCTTTTCTGCAAGGTATTCAATTTATTATTTCAAAGGAATTACTATGAATCCCTACCGGATCCTTCCACCAGCAGTCCATTGTTTGAGTTCTTACTTATAGTATATATATATATATATATATATATATATATATATATATATATATATATATATATATATATATATATATATATATATATATATATATACATATATATATATATATATATATATATATATATATATATATATATATATATATATATATATATATATATTATATATATATATATATATATATATATATATATATATATATATATATATATATATATATATATATATATATATATATATATATATATATATATATATATATATATATATATATATATATATATATATATATATATATATATATATATATATATATATATATATATATATATATATATATATATATGATATATATATATATATATATATATATATATATAGAATATATATATATATATATATATATATATATATATATATATATATATATATATATATATATATATATATATATATATATATATATATATATATATATATATATATATATATATATATATATATATATATATATATATATATATATATATATATATACCCAGAAATAACGTCGTGTCACCAGCAAACAGCAAAAATCTTAACACAAAGAGTAAACAAGCACGGGTTAAGTGGGCATCACTGACCCACACCACGATTTACCTTAGAAAACCAGTTGAATGGCCATTGTTAGGTACAAGCGTGGCAAGCAGCAGCATCACATTAGAATGTTATAAACCCATGAATAAGATCCCGGCCAAGATTAAAGACGCTTAGTGCATAATAAAGAAAATCCCAACTTTAACAATCAAAAGCCTTTTAAAAGTCGCTGCAAAACAAAAACCCATGGAACTCTATTAATATCAGTATTTATTAATAGTAGTTGAAATCCTTCTCCCACCCCACGACAATTTTGAACTGACCGGGGGTCTGGGTAGAGGGGTGTCACAGTCTTCTATCATATTTTGTGGCTTAAAAACTATGGGATTTGTCAAAAGAGTAGTAAAATTGAATCTAGGAAGGGTATTTATAATATACCACCTAAAGACAATTTGAGGGAAAATAATTTAAATAATGTCAAATTTAATTAAACTTTCTTTAAAATACATTGACAATTGTTAAGAATGTGAGGATGAAGACACCAGTCATTTCTACACAGATAAGACAGCGCTTTAAACTTTAATATCTCAATAACGGGGTAAGAATTTTGAATTTTGTTTCTTTTGAAAGCCTCTATCATATAAGATAGGCATCCTTAGCCACTGAATTAATCCTTTAAAAAATATCTTAGTTTAAAGTTTGGTATCATTTTTGTAGAAACGACTGAAATTCACACCAGTTGTGATGTCGTAGTCTCGGGCTCCTCAAGGATTGTGTACTATTTTGTCCTGCGGATTTGTGGCTTAAAAACCATGGAATTATGTCAAGAAAGTCGTAAAACTGAATCTAGAAAGGATATTTACAATATAGAGATATACCACCTGAAGAAAGCCTGAGGCAAAATTATTTGAATAATTAAAAGAATGAATAAGCAGAGCTTTAAACTTGAATGTCTCCTTAACATAATCAGATTTTAAAACTATTTCTTCACCATTTTGTTTCTTTTGAAGTCCTTTTTTCATATAAGGTGGACTTATTTGACCACTAAACTAATCCTTTAAGATCATTCAAACAAACCGTGTTAACTAAAGAAAGAAGATGGGATTAAACAGCTGCTGATTTACAAAAGTGTTGTTATAACTTTATTATTATTGTAGCTTATTTGCATGCATGAGAAATGTTGTCCTGTAAGAAAGATATTATCGCCTATAGATGAAGGATCTTTAAAAAAGAACAATGACAAGTAAAGTAAACAAAGTTTTAAAAACAATTTGACGGCGGTTTTGATTTTTTGTAAACCTGGAGTATTACTCAAAACTTCCAGAAAGCCATAAGTATAATGCTAAAGAAACACGGAAGGTGTTTATTGTATTTATCAATACAAAAGGTTAGAAGCGCATTCTCTACTCTCATGCTTTTAATTAGGACAAGTTTATGGAGGTGAATGGTAATGATGGTTTAATTTTATTTTGTACTGGACCAGCTTTAACTGTATCAATACCAGAGCTAACCAACTTTTTTTCATTTTAAGGATATACATAAGAAAATATATATTTGAAGGAGAAGAATTTCATGTTTAAAACTTCTTTGATTATAATGGTTTGGGTATAACAGGTGTAAAAAACAACTATTTTTTCGTGAAGGCTGAAAATTTATTTCAGAATTTCATTTTTGTTTTACTTCAAAGTTTGTCGATTTCATAGTTTCATAGTACCACATGTATAGGGAAAGTACTTACAAAACATGGAATATTTTTGTCTAGAATTCAGATATGTAAGAAAATGAAGAAATTTTCCATAAAATTAAAAAAACTTGACAGTGCGACTTTCGGGAAATAAAAAGTAGCTATGTTCAGATGTTAGTATAAAATCCTTTAAAGCAAATTTTGATTTATCCGAAAATCTTCAAATTTCTTCTTAGCACTATGGGGAAATAAAATATCATTGCTGTCGTGGTTTAACCGTTTTGGGTGGTACTATCAGAGTGAAATATGAAATATTACAAAATTGCCCCTTTTAATATGAAATTCCTTTTAATTACTGACCCAATAGCAATAGTACAGGAAAATGGGTTCCCATTGAAAAAATTGGCCATTTCTAAAATGAAGTGCCCTTTTACTATACTTTATTATTTACAAACAGGGGCGGACATATTTATATGACTTGGTGTAGTGCCACCTAAGAGACTCACCCCCTCACTTTCCGAAAGCTTCCTCTACCCCTGATCTAACCTAGTCCGAATGTATGAACTAAAATTACCCAAACTGTATCTCCTGCGGTGTAGTCTGTGAGTTCTCTTCTTCAAAGGGAATTATAAGTTCCACATGAATTCTCCATTTAGGATGAGACCAGTAAAATGGTCGCTTCTGTGTAATGTGGCCCCTGCTAATTAATACACTCCATTGCCGAAGAGAATGACCCTTGGGTAATTTTCTACATTATTCCTCAGAACACCTAGGTGTATCAAGTCAATAACAACAACGGTGAACTTGTTTCCTCTGCCACTGCTCGGATATGGGTGCGCTTCCCCATGCAACTTGCAGTTCGTCTGGAAAGAAACATTCAATTCAGATCAGATGATTTTATTAAAACTTTATTTTAAGTGAAAGAGTAAAAGACCTTTTTTGCTTGTCAAACGTTTTCTGTCGGCATTTAGGAGGTTCTGTCAGCAAAAGGAAGAGTGGAAGAATTGTTTTGCTTGTCAAAATGTTTTCGGCACAAATTTGTCGGCAAATGAAGGCTTGCACCTCAACAATACCTTAAGGCTTCCCGCTACGCCCCTGACAAAGAGATAATAGTTGGATACGCTTATATTATCACAATTTCAGCTATGTCAAAACAAAACAAATATCACTGATGCATAAGGAGGATTCCCCTTCGGGAGTTGGGAATTGCGGTCAAAAATAAACACCAAAAAAGTGCCCTTCATGAACAAAATGTCTTCTTGCCACAACCATTTCCTTCACCCAAACAGGAATGGCACCAATACTTCCACGACGAGTAGCTAATTTGTTATTGATTGTATCGGCCTACATCACATTTCCTCCGGATGGGATGGGGGTAGGAATTAGCGGTCACCACCGACGGGAACTGTACCTCCATCTGTGAAAAGTGATTTGTCCAGGCCTGAACGGTAATTAAGTTCTTTTTATACAGAAGGACAGAAGCGGAAACAAAATTTCCCAAGTGTGTGTGTGTGCTGTGTGTGTTGGGTGTGTGTGTGTGTGTACTCATTACATTCTTTCCTTTACCACTAGCTGATTGGCAGGAAGGCCTGAGGACAATTAACCACTTGGATTAAAACCGCAATTTGACGGTAGACATTAATTGCATTTTATAATGATATATGTTAAACTTTATACACGTAAGACAGCTGTTCGTACTAATGGGCTTTTGCTATAGGCACTGTCATTTTACCGTTATTTTCATTTCATAAGTTTGAGTTTCTCTTTTTTCTGACAAAATAAATATTTTTGCAAGTTTTAAAAAAGAATCGAAAAGATTCTCACTCTAGATCTTTAAAGATCTTTTGACAGGTAGTAAAAACTTAAGCATAATTGAAAAAAATATGCTAATAAAACATTAGAATAACAAAACGTTTGATAAAATTTTGTTAAAATGTCAGACCCTTTACATCATTTTGAATTTTAAAATCCTATTCTGATAAATGATTCACATTTCATTTACTTTTGTAACATCATAGAGCTGTAGAGAGAGACCTTTTGGTTTCCATATGTTGATTTGATGTTTTATAATCTTTCACCAACTTTGTCTGAATGGGAACAGTTAAACAGGAGTAAAATGTTTTAAATCTCCATCTTGCATTCAATCTCCATCTTACATTCAATCTCCATCTTACATTCAATCAAATTGAGAAGAAGAAAAACCATTCCTTGTAGTATTTAAAGATCTTTCTGGTGAATATAAAATCTCTACGTATCTCAATATGGGCTTTGTACGATGTTAAACTGTAGGGGTATAAATGGAAAAAATTATAAACATAAAATGGTAGCTTGCAGCATTTTAATGAATATTGAGGCCAAGCTTTTAAAGTAATTTCCTAGCTCAAAATATCAAGATCAAACTGTCGAAGTAGTTCAAACGCGATTGTGTAGACCAGATAAACCGAAATGTTAAGGCATCCTTCAATTGTTAGAAACAACAGAGCTCATCGAAAGCTTACAAAATGTATCTATAATTATTCAAATTGAATAACTTATGATGTCCTTTTTCAAAGTGCAAGTATAAATATAATTTGACAGCAGGTTTTAACTGTTTGGATCATCTCGTAGTATTCAAATCGCGTACAAGTCATTTTTATTCACGAAGGCTTCATCATAATCTAATAATCAATTCAAAAGATCTCCAAAATGTTGGAAATGAAAAATCTCCAAGAAGTTGGAGATAAAAGCTATGAAGGCCGCCATTACGCAATATTACCCATAATACCCCTATGCTCTTCCTTTGACTTGTGTGGGTCAAACTTAAAACGCTTGGGAAATTTGTTTGAGGCTCGATACCACGTGGGATGTGAGTATTCGATTACTTTAAGAGTACATGAACACAAATGTGTTGCTTCAATGAAATTCACGGTTTTTTTCAAGAAAATTCGGCTCGAAATATCCGAACCTTTAACCTCAATTCTTCGATTACTTGCAGTCAAGCGGCAAGAATGTAAGAGACCACTTACTATGCCTCTAGGTATATTTACATCAGAATAAAGGGAAATGGCGTTGAATATGGGTTCAAGTAGTTGTAACACAAAGCTGTCATCTCCAAGAAGCTCCAACTTTTGGAGATCTCCCAAACTGATAATGATAAAGTCTAAAGCCGCACATTATATAGATAATTGTCTAATTTCGAGAGAAAAAAAAGTGTTTTTGCTCACATGAAATTGATGTTAGTTTGTGCAGGTTATTATTTTGGGTCAGAGGGGAAGGTGAATTTTTACTCTAATTCTACGATAAAACTTGGTTCGATCATTTCGTCCGTCTTTCCGCATACTGACGAATGTCTTATAGGTGAAACGAAAATTGGCGCGAAATACTGAATTACTATTTCCGCATACTGACGAATGTCTTTAAAGCTCTATTAAATAAGATTTTACTTAAATTATCTTTATTGTTACCAACATTTTCAAAGGATTAGCATTTTGCTCTTTCCAATGATATATAGACTTATATAATACGTTTATTAACTTATATTTCATCAAGCTTCAAAAGTTTCCGAACATTCGTCAGTATGCGGAATTAAGCATTTCAATTTTGACATTCGCCACTACACAAATGACATTCGTCACTACGCGAAAAGAGGGACAAATTTTGGTATGTGAAGAAAAGTAGTAAATCTTCTGATACCTGGTATACAACAGAGTTGTAACCAAATCATATTTTTGTCAAGTAAAGTCAAGTTACAAGTCATTAGCGAGTAAGTCAACTCAAGTCACAAGTTATTTGCGAGCAAGTGAAGTCACAAAGTCACTTTCTGGCAAGTCAAGCCAAGCCACAACTCAAACTTTAAAAAAAAGGCGTTTGGATTTTCTGACATGGTATACAATACATTTGCACGAAAGTCTACTACGATTACAGAAGGAAAATATCTGGATTACAAATTAAACAATATTAAAGGTGTATGGACATGCAACAATTTATTTAGTGGTTGAAAAAGTATAAACTATGGGCAGATCAGTTTTTGAAGTTCGAAAAAAGGTTTTTTATTCATGCAAAATTTGTGATGTGTGGCAGACTGCTCAAAATCTTTATGTAATTCTTTAAATTTCCCTCCAAAACCTTAATCACTGAAATACTAAGATCTACTTCTGTTAGAATTTTATCGGGGCATGCATTGGAACTACTTTAAAACGTGTAGTCAGAATTTGCTACACCACTTAAAAGAATTATTAGATTATGATAGACATTAAAAACAAAGGATTTACCAAAGAAAATGCCGAAGTTGCCCTGTAATACATCACAAAATTTGCATAAAATATGTAAATTGATGCCTAAGATTTAAAAATGCTGTAAAATGGTCAATGTCGATGTAATTTCGATTAATTTCTTTGCCATGATGGTTTTTAATATAATTTAAAGCAATTTAGCTATAATGCTGCCGCTACGGGGTTCCGTTTGCTGACAATTTCAAAATACTTTCTTTAAATATGCTAAGCAATTACAGGAAAAACCTGATAGGTAATTTTTAACTCAACTTTTTATAAGGCAACCCATACAAACAACTGTCGGGGCCTTGCAAGCGGCGGATTATTTTTTACGCCGTGCACGATCAAGTGAGATGAAGCTTGCATCACTTGTATAGTTAAAGGTGAGCTCTTATATAGCCGTAAATGAAAGAAGATTTTAAAAGAAACAAAATGCTGAAGAAAGCATTTACAAATCTTATTTGGTTAAGGAAATCTTTAAGTTTAAAGTTTGATTTCATTTATGTAGAATCGACTTGCATCACTGTATAGTTAAAGGTGAGCTCTTATATAGTCAGTCATTAACAAAATCCAAAAACAATAATTTTATCATTAATAGTCTTTTTAACTAATAAGCTACATGTTGCAAAAATGAATATAAAATACAATTCATATCTCACCTAGACCCAATTCATATACAAACGTTTAGTCTATTTAAAGGATTAGTTCAATGCTCAAGTAAGTCCATCTTATGTGAAAGAAGACTTCAAAAGAAACACACATTTTGACGACGTACACGATCAAGTGAGATGAAGCTTGCATCACTTGTATAGCCAAAGGTGAGCTCTAAAAACCCGTAAATGAAAGAAGATGTTAAAAGAAACAAAATGGTTAAGAAAGCATTCCAAAAGTTTAAAGTTTGATTTCATTTTTGTAGAATCGACTGGAAAATCAGGCTAGTTGTGAAGTTGCAGCCTCAGATTCCTCAAAATATGAATGTATTTTATTATATTTTGAGTTTTGTGGCTTAGATGCCATTAGATATGTCAGGAAAGTAGTCAAATTAGAGTTAAGTAAAAGCAATTATCTAATTATGATAAACCACCTGAAAAAAAGTCGAAGAAAAATAATTCAAATAGTAAAAAGTTAAATATATTTTCTCTTAAAATACATTAATAATTGTTAAGAATGTGAGGATGAGGGTGCCAACTTTCCATAGTAGATTTACTACACCAGTTATTTTTACACAGATAAGACAGAGCTTTAAAGGAAGGGTATCGTCCCACAAATAAATTCAGAAGTGAACGCCGCCGTACTGGCAACGTCACTTCCGGTTTTCAAATTTTCTTACTGATTGCGAGAAATCTGTGATGTAATCGATAACACATGTAGGCCCCTTTGTTCGGTGCGGCGAATGTGTGATCGATACCATCGCAGATTTCTCGCGGTCAATAGGGAAAATTGAGAAGCGTTACCAGCACAGCGGCGTTCATTTCTGAACGTATTTATCGGACGATACCTTTCCTTTAAGCTTGGATAGGCTATCTCCTTAACAGAATAGGAATTTTGAATGCTTTTTTAACCATTTCGTTTCTTTTTAGGTCCTCTTTCACATAAGATAAACTTGATGGACCACCGAACTAATCCTTTAAGCATCTTTGCTTTGAACGTTTTACTGCGGTATGTTATTAGATCCGTTTGTAGGTTAAGTTGTGAACTAGTGTGACGTCTAAAACAGTATGTAATGATCATTCTAAAACTTTTTTAACATATAGAAAATAGTAAAGGCAAAAAACGAATTAATCACAGTAAGAGAGTGGTGAGCTACTTATATGGAAACATTAGCTCTTTCAAATGTGGGGGGTACAAAACTATGATGCAGACTAGATGGGGAAATCAGGGCCATGATATTGTTGCAACTATACAAACCTTAGTCGATATGCAGAACATTAGTAAGGTCATCGGCACAATAAATACACAAATTTGGTGCTTTAAAAAACATTTCTGTGTACACGCCCGAAAAGAACATGTTTTATGCTCGAATTTGTTGTACTCAAAAAGCGAAAAGGGAGCCACGTTTTGAATAATGTAAGCCATTTTCTATCATAGGAGCCTGGATGGAACGTTTACTTTGTTTCTCTCCCCGTTCATTTCGCCACCGCTTATGCAACATACAAACTGTTGCATCTAAAAGGATTATTTCAAGGGTCAAGAAAAATCATCTCATGTAAAAAATGATTTTAATAGAAACAAAATAGTGAAGAAAGCATTCCCAAACCCTTCAAGGAAATATTCTAGACTCGTTGTGACGCCACAGCCTCAGATTTCTCAAAAAGTATGTATACATTTTGTTTTATTTTGGACTGCAAGCAATTTTCTGGCTTAAAAACCATTGGATGTGTCAAAAATGTATGGCAAAACAGAATGTTGTACTTATAATTTACCACCTAACGAAAGTTCGAGAAATAATAATCAAAATTGTAAAAAAAAACAATTAAGAGAAATACATTAAATACCTATTACAACGCTGAATATAGTTTCAACAGGATTGTCCAATATTGTAGGCAGTGCTTGCAGACTCACAAAAGTATCAGTTCTCCAACCTTTCATCTAGTCGTTTTTAGCGCAACATCCCTTTAAGGGATTTTGAGCTTATGCGAGGCTAGCCCAAAATCCCGATTTTCGTTCGGATTTCGCTCGGCGCAAACCAAATGAATTAAGCATATGTAATAAGATTGGCTAGGAAAATAACACCAAATATCTCCGTTGAAAAAAAGAAAAAAACAACTATGTTTTCATTGACTGGAGCATAAAAATACCATTTGGCACATATGCTAACTAGGCTTGATATCCCGTTTGGGATTTGTCCTAACACTATAACTAAATTGAGGTATAGCTTTCGTAATTGATAGCTCGTTTGGGCTAATACTTACGTTTAAAAACAAAAGTTTTAAAACTAAAATAGCCTTGACTTGGCTACATACCCATATGGCGCAACTGAATAACTTAGTTGAATATAGGCTATAAATGTTAAAATCACCAGTCTTGATAACCAAGGAGCTTTAATTAACAGCTCCCTGGCTTCTCACAAGAACATCTTTTGTTTGCGTATAGAAAAGAGTGTCTAAAAATTGATGCGTAAAATCACTTATCTGTGTTGAGTTTCTTCAAGAGGCAAGTAAGTTCATCTTATATGAAAGGGAATTCGTAAAGAAATTTAAAATCTTTTCAATTAATTGTGATTCATTAATTGCAATAATTGATTATTTGCTCAAAAATGGTTAATATACATTAGCAATATGAGGAAAATATACCATAGTTAAAAGCATGACTTGTTGCAAGGATGTAAAATCCATCTTGATTTTATACATACAGTATTTTGTTGTTAGCATTTCTGTTTATGATTTCAATTTCTCTCAAAAGGAAACATTGTTATTACAATTTGCATCATAATTTAACTTAATCTCAGCAGCAATATGATGATGCATATTTTTGTAGTCTTACTTAAAAAGCTAGTTTTCATTATGCATACGATATTTAAAGCTCCATTTTACGGTGGGGCAACCAGCGTTCTGGGGTCAGGTGGGGATTTTGGCGCTTTCCAGCAATGTCGGAACTTCGGCGGAAACGTGGAGGGGGGGGGGGGGGGTGTGGGGCACTGCCTCTTTCCCTATAAAGTAAGGAAAGTAGTAGGTGCCCTTTTGAAAGTTGAAGGCGGACCTGGCTGGAGGCTCCCTTTTGAAATTTATATGAATTAATTCTAGGTCATTCTTGAAGCTTAAAAACAAATAGAAATCCACACACTTACAAATATTACATAATACATAGAAGTTCTTACATACATTTAATATTTATGTGACACAACTAAAATATGTCATTTTACCAGGGGCACCAACACCGGGGCTGTGGTGGGAGGAGGGATGCCCTCACTAAAGCGGCAATTTTCAAAAGAAGCCTTCTACCTATTTGCTCGATGGGTAATTGTCAACATTGGTCCTGGCTCCCCAATGATAATCATATAGGTGGGATTTGCCTACCGAAAGTGGGGGAAAGTCAAAAGGGTGTGTGTGTGTGTATGTGTGTGGAGGGGCAGGGGGATGTGGAGGGGGTTACAAAATCACTCTAAAATACAACACATCACCATACAAAAGTATCCATTTGGACAAAAGTGAGGGTGGGGAAAGTACCCCTTGCTTTCTTCAAATCCCGCCTATGTTGAAACCATACAAGTAGGAACCAGGAGGCAAGATTTCTTCACTTTTTCGAAAACTGACAAAAGTGCTCTTTTTTAAAATGAAAAGTGCTTCTCAATTACTGTCGAAAAAGCGCCCGAACTTTTAAATACCCACAAACAAAAACAGGCATATACCATGGCACCTCAAAATATCTGTTGAGGTACTACATCATTGATGCTCTAGTTATATCATTCATTAAGTTCCTTTGCATCTTTTGATATCTTCAAAAGCAGTAAGGCTATATGCGTTGTGTATATAATTTGAATTGCATAAAGAATCTTCCAATGAAAGTTATACGGATCAAGTTACTAGTATGACTCATTCATTTCTACAACTTTTTTATGAAAATGGGCAATGTCGACAAGTCAAATTTCTTCAGATCAAGTCAAGTCACGAGTCATTTGTTCGCAAGTAAAGTCAAGTCACAAGTCATTTGTCCGCAAGTCAAGTCACAAGTCATTTGTGTGCAAGTCACAATTCAAAAAAAATGTGACTCGAGTCCGACTTGAGTCCAAGTCATTAACTCGATTCAACAATTCTGGTATACAGTACTGTGTACTGCATACAGAACGAAAGAATGATACTATGGGTTCGATTGGAAATATGTAGAAAAGAAGTCATGCATATTTTCTCCAGTATGCAAAAGCCAGTTTAAAATGTTTTTCTCCTGAAGTTGGACAGAAACGTGACAAACAACAAATGCCTTAAGACACACTTGACAATGTTCAAAGTTACGCTAACGTAAATGAAATTGTCCTCTATTAATTATTGTAAATAGATTTAAAACTTTATCCTCTATTAATCAAAAAGACAAACGAAGTAATAAATGTTTTATATCTTCAACTCATATCAATAACAGATTGATTCTCTCATCAGACAGTCAGCATACGATTTTCAGCTCCTGAATCTGATACAATAGAACATGATGAAAACAGTTTTTGAATAATCATTCTCGACACTGTTGTATAATCTTACGTATAAGCACTCTTTTAGAGTGAACAATTTTGTGAAGAATAGAGAAATGAAATACCTTCTGGTTCATCTAATAATGATAATGATTTTCACAATTTATTAACGGATATGTTTCTTCCACATGTTTCTTTCAATTTATTTTTGTAATACTTGTATATCTTTACACTGGCTGGATAGAAGCTTACCTATCTTTTATATACATCATTGCTTTTCACATGATTTTTTCAGCATGTGAATTATAGATAAAGTACGTGACGTTGCTGTGTTTAGCAAACAAACTTAATATCAACAAAGTAAAATATATAATCAAAAACTATGTTGCTTTCTTTGCAGTAGAAGTTTTGAAGACTAGACCTTTAATTTATGTCGGATGCCTAATCGGTGAAGACACCAGAGAGTATATACTGTTAAAAATGCGAAATACACAGACAGATAAAATGTTATATTTCGGTAAAACAATTTGAAAATATTTTTGCGTGCATTGTTTACCTCGTTGTAATATATTTCCCCCTTTTCGTATATTATGGGCTATTTGCAAATTAGGCTAATTTTTGCTATAAAAGGTATGCCAAATTGTTTTAGTATAAAGTATTGTTGTCATTTCAAGTTTAAAATTTGCTTCATCGATTGAGATCGGTAAAGCATGTAAAGAGCAAAACGTTCAAAGTAATGTTAAGAGAAGGCCAATGATTTTTTTTTAACAATGGGAAGCCTCCTACAAAGTGAAAAACAGGACTGTTTTATAATTTGTTCCTAAACAATTTAAGTGGTCTCTCACAATTATTTCTTGACAATTATTAGAGGCGAACTGGCACTTAATTCATATCCTGATCCGCGCGTACTTGGTGTGGTGTTTAGCGTTCTGTTATATACGGAAACTCTGGTCAGTGTCCATTCCTGACATTTTCTTCAGTTCTTGTAAGATTCAAATTAAGATTGTAAAACTGCTTTCGAGTTTCTAGATAAGAGAATCAACACAAGTCACCTTTATGCAGTAGTTGATATTTAGGAGGGGTCCATGATCTGCTTTCGCAGGTGTAGGCATATTGATAGATATTCATTATATCAATGGGCAACAAGCAAAATGCTAATTGAACAGGGGATAGCGACAAGAAAAAATAAACCAATTGGGCAAAAATGAGAAAATTCAAAAGTAAGTATGCCAGATATGTAACAGGTAACATGTAACAACCGATTAGGTCAAGGCGTAGCGCATTCGGCGTGGTGTCTATGGGCCCGCCCAGGGTCCCTAGTATATAGATTCCAAAACAAAGCTATGCGTTTTGGTGGACTAGAGGGTGCCTTAAAACGTCTAATATTGTATTCGATCATCACTGTTAACGACTACTCATTTGAAAAAGGTCAGTCATTTTTTGGAGGGGAGGAGGCGACCGCCCATCTCCCTAGATACGCCCCCTGAACAAAATGAAATGAGCAAATGGACGCTCTGCGCCTGATTTTCAAAGAGAGTC